>WAAF01014233.1:0-43637 GCA_013400475.1 Tricholaema leucomelas | reverse complement strand
GTAGTAGTTATTATTATTAATTTTTATTAATTAGAATTCAAACATTTAACATTCATCTCTGGATCTTACATCCATTCTGGACTAGGAGAGAGCAGAAGTTAGTGCTTGCACTGAAAGAGCTGACAGTCTTCAGAGTACAAGAGACCTTTAAAAACCGAGCAGGGAGAACACTGTAGTTGTTCTTGCTATGATGTAGCAAGATCTTAGGCAGCTGTCTTGTACACCTGTGCATCAGCAGACTGGTGTGGCCAAACAGGGAGCTTGGTGGAGCTCTAGTGCCAAAACTAGAGGAGCTGAAAGCAGGGATAGGCTACAGTGCAAGAATTTGGAAACATTGCCTGAGTATGTAGGGGTAGCCTCAGGAGATCCAAAGCTTAAATGCAAAAGAGACTTGCATGGGAAGGATAACAAAAAGAGTTTCTACTGGTATCTTGGTATAGAAATACAGAGCTAGGAACATGTGGGACCATTGCTAATTGGGGATGTGATACAGTGACAGCAAACACAGATAAAGCTGAGGTACTAATTGGTGTCTTTGCCTTATTTACCAACAAGTTATCCTCGTTCCTCTGCACTTAGGGCAAGGGTTCAAAGCAAACTACCAGGAGCAGCTGAGGGTTGAGTCAGGGAGTATTTGGGAGAATTTGACTGGAATGGTCCACATCCAAAGTTCTGAAAAAGACTGATGGATGTCTCTGCAAGGCCACTCCATTACCTTTGAAAAGTCATGCAGATTCTGGAAGGTGCGTGGTGATTGGAAAAAGGTGGATGTTGCAGACTTCAAAAAGGTCAAAAAGACAGTCTGGAGAACTGTAAGCTAACAGCATCACTTCGATCCTTAGGGAATTTGATGTTGTGAGTCATCTTGGAGCATGTTTTTGGGCATATGAAGGAGAAGCTGACTGAGAAAGATCAGCATGTATCAGCCATGGATAAAACATGTCTGACAAGACTGACTGTGTTCTCTGATGTAATGATGGGATTTATGGATGAAGGGAGAGCAGGAGAAGTCACTTGCCTCAGCTTTAGCAAATGTGCTCCATACTGTCTCAAACAACACTTTTGCATCTAAGTTAGGGTTTTGCAGTCTGGATGGATACACAACCACATGGGTAAAACTAAGTTGGATGATTTGTCTCAGAGGAGAATGGTTAATGAGTTGTACTCTACCCAGTGGACAAATAGAGTGCTACTGGAGTATGCATACCGAGGCTGTCCAGTTTAACATCTTTATCACTTACCTGGAGGAGGATGAAGTCTGCTTTCATCAGGTTTGTAGATAACATAACCTTTGTGGATGGACTTTGTGATCTGGCTTGGCCTATGAGTTAGGTTTCTTGGCAGAATGTACCAACTGGGATCTAGTGCTGCAGGAATGGGTTGCACCTGATCATGCTTATGCCTGCCTCTCTTGAGAATGTATGTGCTGTGCTCTTCTCTTGTTCCCTTTCTGTAGTTAACAAGGGATCAGCCACCTTAGGACTACTTGTTTCAACTGATACAGCCTTGCCCAGTGTGGGTTTTTTGTTGTTGGTTCAGTTTTTGGTTTGGTTGTGAGGCTTTTTTGGTTTGGGTTCATTTGAGTTTTTGGTTTGTTTCTTTCAGGGTTTTGTTTGTTTGTTTTTCTGTTTAAGAAAGTATGAAGGTGGAGTGGTAGGAGAGCAGGAGGATGGAGGAACTGGGTGGTTCCAGCCTTTCCCTTGCAGAAACCCAGCACAAGTTCCTCAGTGCTCCCCTCAGCCATGCAACCAGCTATTGCAAGAGTCACTCCTTCCATACATGGAGCATGTTCCAGGATTACTTATAACTCAGGGTCTCCAAACAAAGACCAGAGCTTCCATTGAGACACAAATTTGTACAGGAAGAAATATGTCTAGTCCAATCTCAGGCAAAGCTTGATCCTGCAGCAAAGTATTGCTCCTCTTTTACTTTATCCCATCTCTGAATTTCCTCCTAAAGAACAGAAAGAATGCCTTGCTTATGATGGTTGTAGCATTAACAACACTTCTGTATTTTGTCAACCAGTGATCTTAGTGTGGCCAGAGGGTTTCAGAATTTGGCCTCCCAGTCTGGCAGTTTTGGTGACTTTTTGGGTGAGACTGGCAGCCCTGGGCTTGAAATTCTAAAATTCATTACTTTTTCCCAAGAAACTTGACCTTGAACTAGCTGTTAATTCCTTTTTTTTTTTATTACCCATTAATGATTCTAAACACAAAATGTTTAGCTTAATGACTTTATTACTACAGATCCTAAAAAGTGTAATTCTGCTTGATTTAGGGGAACATCAACTCCCAGGAAGGGTAGGCTGAGAGGGGACCTTATTGCTCTATACAACTACCTAAAAGACGGTTGTAGTGAGGCTGGAACTGCTCTCTTCTCCCGAATTACTAATGGTAGGACAAGAGGAAATGGCCTCAAGTTGCATCAGGGGAGGTTTAGGTTAGATGTTGGGAGGAAGTTCTTTACTGAGCGGGTGGTCAGGGACTGGAACAGGCTGCCCAGGGAGGTGGTGGAGTCACCATCCCTGGACATGTTTAAAAGGAGAGTGGACGTGGTGCTTGAGACTATGGTCTAGTGATGAAGGATGCTGGGATGAAGGTTGGACTGGATGATCCTGGTGGTCCTTTACAACCATAGCCATTCATAGCGATTAGATGTCGTGCTGAGGGATTTGGCTTAGTCAAGGACTTGTCAGTACGAAACTAATGATTGGACTCAATGATCTTGAAGGTCTTTTCCAATCTAAGAGATTCTGTGATTCTGTGAACAATTCAAGTTATGTTGTGTTTAGTGAACCTTTAGTCTCATAGCATAATAGAGGAGGAATGAAAAAAAAAATGTGGTCCCACTCCTTTATCCTCAGCTGAAGGGTGGAGGGTGTGTATTTACACAGATAATTTACTGCTGGTAGCAACATGTGGTTTTCTGGGGGAACAAATGGCAGAGAAACTGGATTACGAGAGTGGTTCTGAGTCACAGAGACTCCTGTGATGCTCCTGCGTTGGTTGTTGCTCAAAGATGAGCTTGGAGTCAAACTAACAAGCCAGTAAGTGGTTTGAGAAATTCCTGTTGAGGGTGAGGCTGAGGAAGTACGACTGTTGTGTAGTCACCCTTGACGTACACTGCAGCAAAAGGAGGACTTTGAGCTGACCCTCTGCAATAGTATCTGACTTCCTGTTCATCTCTTCATATGTCAAGAGGAGAAGACTCTATGCAGCAGCAGGGTACATTACTGCACTATGCCTATTGTCTAGCACTCTCCTTAGCCTCTATATATTGTTTCTTCATGTTTCATGTCAAGCGGGAAAGAAAATCTCTCGACCGTCATTACGGAGCGCATCCTTCCTCACATCTGCTGTGAGAAGAGGAGGGGCACAGCTGAAAACTCACTTCTGAGGACAAAAATACTGTTGTGTCTTTAGAAAAGATCTCCTTCAGTATTGTCAAAGATATGAAAATGTGTGTGGACATGCTGACGTGGACAAAATGAGTAGGCAGGCACTGACAGCAAAGCCTTCATACTTACTGCTCGGCAGTTGTGAGGAGTGCTGCTAAGTTGCTCAACCACAGCTGAATCTGGGTTCTTGGAGAATAAAGCCTGTTCTGTTGCTGCTTCTTGTGTTGCGAGGGCACAAGTGAGTTTAGCATCAGACGTGAAACTTCACTGGCTGCCGAGTTAAGGGAGTTAACAACTGATTGCAGGAACATGTTAAACCAGCAATGTACTTTGTCATGTCTGATACTACAGGTGCCTGTTTACAGCCTGCAGCAGTGGTGTTGCTTCCTTTACGTTGTTCTCCTTGTATTAGGCTTTCCTATGTCTTTTGCAGATTGTGTGGCACATCAGAAGCTAGAACTGCTCTATTCTTACGTTACCTACAAGCTGTGAGTCTTGAATGCAGAAGTGCCATTTCTAAGTTAATTCATCACACCTCAGACCAGCCTGATGGATGATATGGTTGGAAGCTGAGCTAAACAAACCTTCCCCTGCATACTGGGCAATATAATCGCATAGCCAAATTCAAGAGAATATAACAACTTCTACTCTAAGTTTGAAACTGGACCTGCTTTGTGTGGAAGATTCAACCAGATAACCTCCAGAGATCCATTCCAACTGAAATCACTCTATGACTTTAACAAATGAAGGATTTTTTTCAAGAGAAACTACAGATCTCTTCTTCCAGCTCTGAAGTCACCGAGGAAATTACTGGGACTTCCTGAGCAGGTGAAAGATGAGTAAAGATCACACTCTTTCCATCTATGGACTTTGTGAAGCATATTGGTAGTTAATATGCCATCAATCTTACTAATTCTGGAGTTGGTGAAATCACATTCACCTCTGCATGCTTTATATTTGTCCCTAAATTACACATGGAAATGCCCACCTGTGATTGTACACAGAAGTGAAATAAAAGCTCCCAACTGGCTGGATGCTCCCTGCAGACCTGTGCTGACTTTATGGTCACAGCCATCTTAACAGTAGTTGCTCTTGCTTAATCCAGTGAGGTGAAGGTAGGATTAAGCCCTGCCCCTGGTTGTCTGCTCTCTCTTTGGTGGGTGAATGAAGAGGGATTATTGTATGTACAGCAGGTGCCAGGCACATTCTGCAGCACTTTCATTTCCTCTTCTTCGGGAACTCACAGACAAAGTAGATGGTGACTTGGCACTCAGAGTCATTCCACTCTCCTGTGCTGAGCATTTCCACACAGTCCTCACGGCCAGCTGGGTCGTGAGGCTCCCCTTCCTTCCAGTGACTGTAGTTCTGCAGTGGGCTGCTGTCTGCATACACAAACTGTCCTTCTTTTTCCATGTCATTCAGCCCAATGAAGGCTCGGAAGAGGCCGCTGTTGGAGATGTAGTCAGCAATCAGGGTGTTGGTTGCCTCATCTTTAGGCATGGCTAATGTTCCTCCTCTGTCCCTGCAGTGAATCAAGGCTTCTCTGTAGTTCTTCTCTTCCTTCACAATGTAATAGAATTTCTCATCTGTCTCCCTGATGCCTGCTATAACTTAAAAGCGGGGAGAGAGAAGCTTAATGGCATGTCAACAGATATTGAAAGCAATTCTGTTCAAGTATCACAATTGCATGGGTTTTACATCAGAAGTCATAAAAGGGAGAGCATATTCCCACCACTGAATTCGTATTGAATGATGGGGATGTGATGGGAGGCTGATGCTACTAGTGGGACCTTGCACATATTAGAACAAGACCAACCTATTCGATCCTGATTGGCACGTGTCTCTTGTGGCATCTTTTCCTTCATGGATATCTAATACAAATCAAATTAAAGCATTCTACATGGTCAAACAGTAATGTCTAACTCTGGATCATCTCCAGTGCTTTGCATATTTTGGAATACAGATTGTGAAAGAGTACCCTGGGATAGAAGCACAGGGGTATAGATAACTTTTCAGCCTCTTTCTATGAAGAAAATCAATGTGGCTGCTAAAATATGGTATTTTAAATACAACCTTCAGAGCTGCTGTAGCCCCTGAGTGACTGACTGGGAAGAAAACTCTGGCTGCTCAGCAGCTTTAAAAGGCAAACTTCTCCTAATGAATTGAGCAGTGCCAAGGAGCATGGCTGGGCAGCTGGAAGTTGATTCTCCCTTCTGGTGGACTGCTGGAGTGGTCCTGACCAGAGCTTTGACCTGGGGCAACTATGACTCTCCCAGATAATCCAGGAGTTCCCCCAGACACAGTTTTGGAGTTAGCAGAGACATTCAGGTTCATGGGATTTGTAATAATAGATGAGTGCTGTTCTGTGCTGATTGCCCACAGGTCCAGTGAACAATCTCACACACATTTAATTTACTGATACAGACCAAGTCCTAGAAGCAGTGGTGAAGCCTTCTCAAAATCTCTGCTACACCAGAAAACATGCTCCCTTCCTTTTGGTGAGGCAGTTTGCACTGTCTGTCTGCCAGGCTGCAGATGTGACTTCTTGCAACCCATGTCTTTGAGTGCTGGTCCCCAGCTCCAGGAAAATGAGGCTTGAACTGAGGGGAGCACTAGGAGTAATATGTCTGTAGATTTTCTCTTCAGCAAGGAGATCAAGAGGTTCCTATTGCTTTTCCTGCCTTTTTGGAGCAGACTGGCACAAACTTCTCCCTTTCATTGCCTGAGTGGCTGCAGAGCCTGAGCAGATTGGCAGTGCAGAAGTGGTTAGCATGCCATTCCTTGCGCTTCCTATGATTCTGTTTTGGTGTTGACAACTCCTATATTGGTTTTGCTTTTAGTTATCTGCTCTTCATATCCTTACAGGTCTAAGATGATCTCTTTGCTGTATATTCTCTTTTTGGAGCAGACTGGCACAAACTTCTCCCTTTCATTGCCTGAGTGGCTGCAGAGCCTGAGCAGATTGGCAGTGCAGAAGTGGTTAGCATGCCATTCCTTGCGCTTCCTATGATTCTGTTTTGGTGTTGACAACTCCTATATTGGTTTTGCTTTTAGTTATCTGCTCTTCATATCCTTACAGGTCTAAGATGATCTCTTTGCTGTATATTCTTGATTAGGGGACTGGAACACATGCCTTATGAGGAGAGGCTAAGGGACCTGGGGCTTTTTAGTCTGAAGTAAAGAAGACTGAGAGGGGATTTAGTAAATGTTTATAAATATCTGAGGGCTGGGAAGGTCTGAAGGGGGGGACAAGCTCTGCTCACTTGCTCCCTGGGATAGGACAAGGAGCAATAGGTATAAGCTGCAGCACAGGAGGTTCCACCTCAGCACAAGGGGGAACTTCTTTACTGTAAGGGTCACAGAGCAGTAGAAGAGGCTCCCCAGAGCGATTGTGATGTCTCCTTTTCTGGACACGTTCAAGGCACATCTGGATGCATTCCTCTGTGACCTAAGATAGATTGTATGGTCCTGCTCTGGCACGGGGGTTGGGCTCAATAATCTCTTTGGGTCTCTTCCAACCCCTAACATCCTGTGATCTGTGGCTACTGCCAAAGAGAAGTACTAGTAGGAGAAGAGCAGTGTTACAAGAGCCCAAAAGAATCCCATCAGCGCCATGAGGAACCTTACCATTCTTTAGGAATTTGATGGAGGCGTTAAGGCGAGCAACGTTGATGTTCAGTTGTCCAACAACTCTGCGGTATCTTCCACAGTCACAGACTGTCCCTAATGCAATACAAAGAATGGAGAGTTCCTCTGATTAGAAAAACGTGAGTGGCTGGACAGTGACCTATAGCTAACTTCCAAACCTTCTGAAGACTTGGCCTTCGCTAATGGAGAGACAGTCTCACCCTGCAAGCTGGCCATGCTTCTGCTGATCAAAGCCCATATTTTGGCTCTATACATTCCCTTGCCAACTGACTTAAGGATCTCTACTTTAAAAAATGCAGATAGAAGAGTTTTCCACCTTTTTTCCACCCTGCCCAAGCCTTCATTATGCTAAACAAAACCTTTTCAGTCTCTTCCTGTTTTTATCACCTATTCTCAAATAATTTCCTGGCCCTCAAAATTTTATGAAACTCCAGACAAACCAACCCTGAAGTCAAGGACCCAGTAGATGTCAGCATTTTGTGGAGAGGGATGCATAGCATACCTGCTTTCCCCTTTTTTCCAGCAATTCCTGGTAAGCCTTTGTCTCCTTTGTCACCTGAATAAAGAGGAAAACACATTCTCAGATCTCAGACAGTGCCCATGTAAGAGAAGAGTATTAGAAAAAACCCTCTTTAATAATACATTAATGGTGTGTGTTGGATAGGAAGCCCTGATGTAGGGTACTGACAGATGTGCCAAGTCAAACAAACCATGATTAATTCTAGTGTATGGAAACCAGGAGAAGCCTTTAATAGCTAACTCCCTGATAAGACAGGCATCTTGTGTGCTGCTGGTTCCTGGTACCACTCACTTTAAATATACACTGCAAAATGAATCCAAGAGGCTGAAAGCACTCAAGAAATCTGCAAAAAGCAAGGCCTGAGCTTTCTCGCTGCCTGGCAGAACTGAGCTCTTCCCTGGGTTCAGTAGCTTCGTGATGGGATGAGGCACTCAATGAGGCTGCTGTGCACTAAAGGCACTGAATTGAGGCGTGCAACAGGTGACATATGTGGGCAGCAGGTAGCACCTGCACAAAAATGAGCTCAGTGAGGATCAGTGGTTTGTTTCAGATGTAGTTCATGGAAATGTGATTTCATCCAACTGCACTTCTCTTCTTCAGTAAACCATGAAAATGATGGAAGTAATTCTCCAAATGCTGTGCAACTATGTAAGTGGAGATGTCTCCCTTTAAGAAAACCCTCAGCTGCAATTCAGATCAGGAACAGCTGGACTTTATCTGAAATTCAGGTCAGCTCTTCTGTGAAGTAAAGCCTTCACAAGTCAGAAATACTAATACTTGCTCTGCCTTGTTGATGGCTGTGATTTGTTGTGCCTTTCCCTTTATGTGCTTGAGATTTTTGAAAAGGAGATTAGGAGCTGGCTGCCAGTTTAATTAGCCTTGCTTGACACTGCACAATTACAAGCTGCCATTTCAGGGTTGCTTCATTAAGAACTTGAATGTTTAATGGTATATTTAAACAGTGACTTAGCGACCTTTGCTTCTGCAAATAAAGAAACTAAGAAAAACTAGAAGGGGAGAATAAATTGTGCATTGAGATTGAGAGAAAGCTTGATTTAAAGGCTCAGAGCATTAGTTTACTTACAGGTCAAGATTAGCAGTTTGTGGGATTCTTAAATCCTAGTCTCCTTTGGTGGCTGAAGACATCTTAGGAGATAACTATTTGTGTTTTCAGCTGTCCAGGTACTTCTGAAAATTCATCAGCCAGATTCTTTTGTTCTTCTCTGATACTGAAGCTGGCTAGAGGCCATCAAAGGTTTATTAAAAGCATTGGCTTTGTGAGAGATTGTTCCAACCTGTATGCCTGGGTTAATGTGCTGGTTAGAGATCATAGGGTTCCCCTAGGGATGATGGAGTCCCTGCTCAGCTTTCAAGGCAGGCTTCCTTGTGGCAGAAGTAATATTCCTTCCTAAGCAGCTCTTTAGGAATACCAGAAATGAATGCTGCTTCTCAGATGACTACATCATCATTTAATGAAATGACTATCCAGGTAGACTTGGAGTCTACTTTGATGTGCAAGTAGTTGTTGTCCCTGGTTATGTGTTCTTAAAGCTCCTAAAATCTTCTCCTTACCAAGCTATCCTGTGCATTGCTTGGTCTATGTCCCACAGCAGTGCAGGTGACAAGGTATGACATCCTTACTAGCAGTAGAATATTGACTTAGGCCCTCAGTGTCCAAAGCAGGGGCACAAATTCAGCCTTCTCTTTTAGAGCATTCAGAGGATTTACTTAACAAGGTCTGGACTCCTTTCCTCATTTACATGCAATGAGGATTGATTTATTAATTCATAAGGCAAATTATTTTAGCCATGTAATTCAGATATATTGCATGTGGGAAACACACCAAGAATAACTCATTTAGGTCTCCTCCCCAATCTTTATGCATGACTTTATTTGGAGAGCATTGGTCTCAAATGTTATTTGATATTAGTCCATACCTGGAACTCTCACAAAACACATATTTACCTTGAGGGAAAAAACAACAAAATTCACAGACCAGAGCTTACCCTTTCCACCAATTGGACCAATTTTCCCAAGCATTCCCTGGTCTCCAACATCCCCCATAGGTCCTTCATTTCCTAAGAGAAGAAATAAAGTAGAAAAGAATATAGATGGCTTCTGTAATTTCTTTCCTAAGGCACTGTTTAGGTGTCCACTGTCATTATTCTTCCTGTGTGGCCAGTCCACACGTGCCAAAGTCACAACAAGTGGAGCCCTGAGGACAGTGCAGGTCTCTGCTGCTGTAGAACACAACAGCAGGACATTGAAAGGCACCTTAGTAGAACTGCCCATTCAAAAGCCCAGAAACTACTTGGAGTATTCAAATATTGATTTTATTCACAGCCAAGCCAGGCTGACATAGGCCTTTATTTGTTGAGGGGTTTTTGTTGTTGTTGTTGATTGGTTGTTTTTTTTCCTCCACCCCAGACAAAAGCTCTTCCTTCTTCCTTGAAGTAAAGTCCTCAAGACTTTAGTGGAGTCCTTCTCAAAGTAGGACTGCACACAGGAAGATAGTAGTTTTGTTGTATCTGTCTCCCCAGTCCTCAGAGCACCAAAATAATGATGCCTTTTAAATTGATTAAATGTAGAGTACACAAATAAGTCTGACACCATCACATCTTGTGCTTCCAAATGCTCTGCCCAGCTCAAACTGTGGATTTAGGATATATTAAATAGAGCTGAGTCCTGAGACATCTGCAGCTCCTTGTTCTCAGTTTAGGCGCTGTTTGATCAGAAGCACTTTGCTCCTTGGTGCCTGCTTCTGCTTTCTATTTTGCAAAACAAGGACAACTGAGACCACTGTTGAGCATCTGGATGCATTATGAGGAAATAACCCTCAAACGTCAAGTTTGGCTAACAGTAATCTTTCTGATTTTTACACATGATCTGAGTCCTTTGGATTGTACTCACGAGAGTGACTTGGGAGAGCAGCAGTAAATGGACTGGTTTGTTGCATGGCTCTTTAAATGTGCTGCCATATGTAGCTGTGTGTCCTATGTATCAGCAGGAATTTCACCAAGCTCTCCAAGTATTGTTAGGTTAACTGATTAATGTTTGACAGGATTGTGAAATCCACTGGTGCGGCAGGAATGAAACGCATTAATTGCTGATCATGTACAGCAGAGACTTTATTGCTCTCTACAACTACTTAAAAGGAGGTTGTAGCCAGGTGGGGGTTGGTCTTTTCTCCCAGGCAACCAGTGACAGAAGGAGAAGGCAGAGCCTCAAGCTGCATGAGGGGAAGTTTAGGCCGTTTGGGAAAAGCATCTTCAGAGAGAGAGTGATTGGGCCTTGGAATGGGCTGCCCAGGGAGGTGGTGGAGTTGCCGTGCCTAAAGTGTTCTTAAGAAGACTGGATGTGACACTTGGTGCCACGGTTTAGTTGATTAGATAGTGTTGGGTAATAGGTTGGACTTGATATTCTCAAAGGTCTTTTCCAACCTGGTTAATTCTGTGATTCTGTATAGTGATAGTCATATACCAGTAATAGCCAACAAACTGTCATAAATACCTTTTAGTCCTTTTGGTCCAAGCTTTCCTTGTTTTCCTACTTCTCCTCTATCTCCCTTTTCACCTTCATCCCCTTCCAAAAAAAAAAATCAAGATAAAGCATTATGTTACATTTTGCTCAGTGCAGTAAGTGGAACTATACATACTCAGAAAATAAAGTTCACAGTTTGTTTTTTCCCTGCACCCTAGTAATTTATTTTTATTTCTTATTGAAGGCACAGTAGCCACAGGATAAATTTCCAGAGAGGAACTTAGGAAGCTAAAAACTTTCCCTTTTAGAGACACTATTCCAACATGAGTATTATACAACACTAATTTCTCCTCCTACCTTTAAGCCTTATTAGCTATAAAGCAGATAAGTGAGCTAATCTTTCTGTGTTGGGAAACCTGCACACACACGCAAGAACTGCCAGGGGAGGCAGTAGGAATTATTAATTGCTCCTAGTGACTCTGTTTGTAGCCACTTGGTGTTCAAAGTATGCAGATCCTTTTGAAATGAGAGGAATTAAAGTATGTTGCAACTGATCTTAACATAGACCTTAGCACTTAGTATGACAGAAGTTGTGTCTTCAGTTTTTGATAGGTGACATTTATATGTTGACCTAACAAACGTGTTTCGCAACGACTCCAATGCTTTCCTTTGAAAACGTCATCCAAAGGGTATTTGTAAGAGGTAAAATCATTGCATTTACTGCAGTACTGCAGAGAGTTCTCCAAATGAGATCAGGTTCCTATATAGTCCAGTGGAAATACTGCTGCTATGGTAAGAGAAGCCTTCACTGAACAGTTTACTGTCTAAAGGAGTGAGACAGCAGTTAGCAGGAAGCAATGTTACTTCCATCCTTAGGGAGCATACAATTTCTCTTCACATCATGCAGTGAAATGGAAGTGCAAGCGGAGCTGATTATCTTCCTAATTTTGATTCAAATCCCAAGAACAAATCCTCTTTTTAAATATTTTAATACAGATGCTGGGGAACAACTACCTCTGCACCTCCCTGCGCCAAATGACCAGCACAGAATGCAGGCAGCCTTCCAAAGCCTCTCCCTAAGTTCCTTGCCCTTGTCTGCAGTCAGCTTTGCTGTGCAGCGGGAAGCAGTGGAACAGTCTTTTGGCCAAGCCAGGATCTCATGTGCGAGTGGCAGCCAGTTGTGTCTGTGCTTGTAGCCCAAAAGGGGAGAAGAGGCCATAGCTCAGCATATGGAGACCCAAGGAAGGGAAGTCTGTTTGTATGTCAGCAAAAGAGAAGTGAGCACAGAAGAGCATTACGTGACAAGACCAGTAGCCTGTCTCACTGATGACGGTGCCTCCAGCACTTGCAGAAGGTGTTCATGGAAGTAGGTGTGCTGAGGGTGACCATGATCTAAGCAGCCACTTCCTGCGTCTCACAAGCTTGGGCTCATGTTTAAGGGTTTGCTTGAGCTCCAGACCACTTGTACTGCTTCCCTGAACAGATTAGTCTTGTGCCTTTTAAACCCATTTATAGTTTTCACCCCTATAGTAAATATCCTGTGGCAAAGTGGTCAAAGCTGCTGAGGGAGAAATAGCTTCCCAGGGTTGCTTCAAGATTGATGATTCCATTGGGTCTTGTTCTTGTTTACCTTCTTCTACTTCTGTAGCCATAGGTAACATATTATGGGCTGTTGTGTGGGGTGCTGATGGATAAGAAATGGTGCATACTAACTGCATGTAGCATTAGCCATTTGGCTCCTTTCCATGTCAGTTACGTGGACTGGGCTGCGTCTGTCACTGTAGGCTGAAAAACACTTTATAGTGTGGGGACTCGCTTGGGAAGGGCAGACTCACTCCAACAATCAAGATGACCTTTGAGGGGATGATCAGTGGACTAAGATGAGGAAGATAAAAGGCTAAACTTCTGTCAGCATTAGAGTGAGGAAGCATTTGCCAGAGGGATGGACAAGGAGGGAACATGACATGGCATGCTTGCAGCTCACCATGCTGCAGGACAAAACAGGAAGGGAAAAGGCAGTCAGCAATAGAAGTTTTAAACACTTGTTATTAAAAAATACTGGAAAAGTCAGTATATATTTCCAAAACCCAAGCTCCTTAAACATCCAGTTCATCCTTAAACATCAGGTCTGATCCTGGAGCTGATGGAAGGGTGCCAAAGAGACACAGGAGGCTTTTCATATCCAGCCTTTGTTCATGCAATGAATTCCTTTGGGTAACATATGCTGTAACCCTGGGTCTGGTGTAGAAACTGCTGAGAGAGTTTCTTTGGTCTGTGTCACGGTGGGGAGCAAACCAGATTCCTGCTGGCCTTCCAAAGCAGGTGACTGCCCGTCACTCTGCGCTCCTCACCTGTCAGCCCAGCTAGTTACATTCCTTCTGTGTTTGTTTGTTTATTTGAAGAGACATTATTTAGCTGATCTTAGAAAGAGGCCCCAGGAAAGAAAGTCAAATATACCAGTGCAGAAGCTGTGATTACTTTCTGATGGTGTTTTCTTCTGGTCTCACTTTCAACATTTTGAACCCCTAAAGGCTGCAACAATTATTTTTTGAGAGACTTTAGGGCAAGCTTTTCACACAGAGGGCTACTGGAGATGAAGTCAGGTTGCTCTGTATGGGTCATTGGACTGAGACACAACAGATGAAGGGAGTAAAAAGTATGGAAAAGTTTGGTCTAAACGTTTTGTGAGATTAGGAGATGTCTCAGCTTCTCAGGCTGACACCTCATGTAGTCCAAACTTTTGCACAAGCCCCATCAAAGCCTAAGGGAGAGGGAAGTAAGACCTATCACCTGTTTCATCTTGGTATAAAGCAGCCTACCTACTTAGTTTTGCAACCTAGGAAAACGGGAAGAAGAATAATATGCCTTTCTGTAAGAGAGGGAAATCTGTTTTTTCTCCTCTTATTACACCTGAGAATAGGTAGCCCATTATAAAGCAAGTGCAGAAGAGAACAGTGTTAATTTGTGATACCATCTCATCGTTAATTTAAGACTGGAATACGCCCGGCGCTTGATAATACGGTGTTACAAATGACTCGCGTTCTCCTTCAGCTGTTGTGTGCAGGGATCTCGGACTTTGGGACAGAAGCAGCAACGCCTGGATTCTGCTGCCCCCTTGTGGCCTCTCTTTCATTTGCAACCAGGCAGGAGGGCTTGTGAGAGGTGGGGTTCGTTTGGTTTGGGCAGCCGTTCAGCTGGCTTTCTCTCTAACACGGTAAGCGTCTTTTCCCTTTGTGTGCTAGTTTGAGGCTAACTAGGATATTTTAGTGAGAGAAATTAGATTCTAGGCTGTGAAAAGGAAACAATGGTCATGTCTACTTCACTCATAGGCTTGCTGAGATGTATAAAAACAACAACACAAACATAGGCAACACAGTTGCTGTGTGTCTCTTGCTGCCTGCACTTTTCTCCCTAACCTGCTGTCTGCAGGGCTGCACCCAAACCATCACACTAATCCTTCTGCTTTCTAACTCCCCTGGCCGATCTTCCAAACTCACCTTGAACATAAGGCAAAGTTGGAGANGGGGGCGGGTAACACCCAAACCATCACACTTTTCCTCTGGGACTTAATATGGACAGGACAAGCCACTGGTTAGCCACTTTTTGTAATCTCCCAGGAAGCTGAATCTAAATCTTGCAGATACTCTGGGCTAAGTTTTTGGGTTGGGTACTGCTGTGCTTTGTGCAACGTGACTTTTCCTACAGGAAAAAATCCCATTCTGATCCCTGACCCCATATACTTGTAGTTTATACCTAGAGTTTAAACTCTCCTTTGTGCTGCTTACGCCTGGGGCGATGTTACATCACATTTTAACATGATTAGTTGATTGTCACTTTAAAACTGTGGTTGCAAGTATGTCAGATAATGCACTGAACTGGCTTCTGAAGCATGGGCAATGTACTTGGAGCCAGTAGCTGAAGCAAGACCATTTCTCATCCTCGTTAGTGTTGCCTCTATTCTTTCTGTGTCATGGATTTCAACCAGCAGACTATCAAAGTGAACACATGGAACAATAAATTACTAGACTCTTCCAGCTTGTGATTGTGTGAGACAGAAGGAAAGCAGAGGCCACAAGCAGTAAATGACTCTTGCAGCCGTTAGAAAATGTTAATTGTAATTGAAAGGGAACCCCAGTCCTTCCTTCCCCTACAAACACACTCAGGGAAATGCTGGAGTGGTATTGAAACAGCAGGAGTTTTAGGCAGTTGAGAGGGTGTCTGCCTCCTTAGCAGCTTCACTAAGTAACACAACATTGTGAGGTTACATTTGCAGATTAGTAAAGTGTTTGACCAGTGTCTCCCACAGCATCCTCCTAGAGAAACTGGCTGCCCCTGGCTTGGATGGGTAGACACTTCATTGGGTTAAAACTGGCTGGCTGGTCAGGCCCAAAGACTGGTGGTGAATGGAGTTAAATCCAGCTGGCAGGCAGGCAGCCACAAGTGGTGTTCCCTCAGGCTCAGTATTGGGGCCAGTTCTCTCTCATACCTTTATCACTGATCTGAACAAGGGGATAGAGTGCACCTACAGATGCAGATGACACTGAACTGGGAGGAAGTGTTGATTTGGTTGAGGGAGGGAGGATCTACAGGCTGGATGGACAGGTCAAGACCAATTGCATGAGATTCAACAAGGCCAAGTGCTGGGTCCTGCACCTGGGTCACAGCAACCCCAGGCTTGAGGAATAACAGCTGGGAAGGTGTCAGCAGAGAAAGACCTGGAGGTGTTGATTGGCAGGTAGCTGAATACGATCCAGCACTGTGCTCAAATGGCCAAGAAGACTAACGGCATCCCAGCCTGTACCAGGAATGGTGTGACAAGCAGGATCAGGGAAGCAATTTTCCTCCTGTACTCGGCACTGGTGATGCCACACTTTGAGTACTGTGTTCAGTTTTGGGGCCCTTACTACAAGAAAGCCATTGAGGTGTTGGAGAAGGTCCAGAGAAGGGCAATGAACCTGGGGAAGGATCTGGAGAACAGGTTTTATAAAGAGTGGCTGAGGGAACTGGGGTTGTTCAGGCTTGAGAAGACAAGCAGATGAGGTGCTAAGTGATGCGGTTTAGCAGGAAACTTGATAGAGTTAGATGAGGCTTGAACTGGTGATCTTAAAGATCCTTTCCACCTGGAACGATTCTTTCATTCTATGATTTAACTAGTAAGAATTTTCTGACCTTCAAATGACTTTGAATTTCCTGCTGAGTCTTTAGTAGCCAATTTATCAGGTTTTTGTTCACAAATAGAGGAAGTTTTCAGGTTAAATAGTTGATTTCTGCTTAGTGACTCCCTAAGTCTTATGATCTGGTTCCTGGAGAATCAGCATGTAATCCATAGGGATTATGGATCCCTCATTTATCAGGAGAAGCCATCCTGCATTGGGGTGAGCAGGATGCCTAAAGCATAAAGCTGAGAGGAGGCTCCCAGCTGGGTTTATGCATGTGTCTCTCAAGGAACACATAGCATCTCAGAGCTCTGTTTAGGTGCTCCAGGAGTCAACACAGGGTTTTACTGAGACACTTCACAAGTGTTCTGGCCTCACAGCAGCTTCACTTCCAGTCTCATGACCAAAGATACTGCAGAAATGTTAATGCTCTTTAAGCCTCTCTGTGATGGTTTGGGTGTTACCCCCACACACACACACTTTGGGAAATCACCCAGACTAGACTCAGTGGCTCTGGAAATTGAATGCAGCTTTATATTTACAGTTTAGCACAATATACAAGCAGATATTTACAATCTATACAGCTGTAGACAGAAACATACAAGTTAAATGGTAACACAGAAACACAACATCTCTCCCAGAAACCTGAGGCCCCAGGAGGGGCTCACACCCACCCTTCCACCTTCTCCCACCCCTCTCTACCTTACAGCAGATGTTGCCTTGTGCCCAAGGAAGACTGAAGGGTCAGCCAGGGAGGGGGGTTAGGAAGCAAGTGGATTAGTCACAAAGACAGCAGGTTAGGTTAGAGAGAAATGCAACCCAAAGCCCAGACAGAGAGCAACTGTGTTATCTATATTTATATTCTTGTTCTTATACATCTCAGCAAGCCTGTGAGTGAAGTAGACATCACCATTGTTTCCCTTTCACAGCTTGTAATCCTTCTCACCAAAACATTCTAACTAGCTTCAAACCAGCACATTCTCTTTCGCAGTGAATCAATTAAATCATTTCCTCTAAGGAGGATCCATCCAGTGAGGGTAGGACTGTGCCAAAGTTAGCTCCCTCTGTGCTTCACCACTACCTCTGTGGCACTAGCACACACCACAACCCCATATACCTTCTTATACCCATATACCAGGACATGCCCACTCTTCTGTGTGATAGAAACACAACTTTTGCACGGTTGTCCTCCTACATCAGATACTCTGAATCAAAAAAAAAACCACCATAAATCTGCCACCAGCCAAAAAAATTTGTTGAAATCCTGTGAGGGTATGACTGATGTGCTGTGAGGAGGGGAAAGATGGTTAACCATGATTAGTCTGGGCATGGCTTCCCTGCTTGTCTTGGACGCATCTAGCATTTCTAGGCATAGGCAGCAGCATCCCACCGCAAAGGCTTCTAATGGAATCTGTTATGTGGTTTTACAAAGTTCTGCTGAGTTCCATGTTTCGTGCTCAGCAGTCCCACCTGAGGTGGCATGAGGACCCTCCTCTCCTCCGCAGAGGATGAAGAGTGTGGGTGATTTGTGTCTGCCCTGAACGTTAAACTAAAGGGATAATAAGATGCGTATCATAGTGAAGCATTGAGCCTCAGGAAGCAACTCAACGCCTTGCCCTCTGAAGAGCCATGCAGACAGCACAGAATTAGCTCTCGGCATATTCAGTCTGCAGCCTAGGGACAGTGACCCTGACCGTGCAGTCAACCTTTGCAGCAGCGCTTGCACAATCTCCGCGAGAGGTTTTGTCAGCAGAGGGAGTCGCAGACTCCTAGAAGTAAGCAAACACAGCCCAGTTTGTCTTTCCAGCCTGAGCACATCACAGCCACGTCAATGGAAAGCCTCAAGATTTCCTCTAATGTCACTGTCTGAGCTCCTTAGCAAATTTCTCGTAGCAGTGGGGATTCTTGCTTTCAAACGGTATTTGGCTAGTGAGGACAGGACTTCTTGACGTCTTCTGCCTGAGATGATGTCCACTTCCCTGTCTTTCCTCCTCCCGCCAGCCCCCAGCAGGGGCTCGCCTCCCTCCCCTCTGCCTGCTGTTGAGCACTCTGCCGACCCACTCCCTAAACAGAGGAATACCAACAAGGCAAATGGTACCCATTTGTAGGAGTGAGCTGAACCAGCTCAGTGAAAAGTCTGAGGAGTAAAGGGCTGAACCAGCACGAGGTGGAGGACAGAGCTGGGGAAGAATAAGATTTTGGGCTTTCTCTTTTCTCAAAAAGACTGAGAGATGAACACAGCAGTAGTGTGCAGCTGCACCGCAGTCACTCTCCCAGCTGTCCTACAGGAACATCTGGGGCTTCCACAGATTCCATATTCAGATTCAAGGTCTTGAACTTGTCTGTTTTCACCCAGGTGCAGATTAGAAAACTTCCCTGGTGAAACACAAAGAATCTTCAAGGATAAACTTGATTTTTTGCCTTCCAGTTCCAAACACCTATTAACTTTAGTGGGAATACTCTCTTCTCCTATTGCAGTGCATGAGCCAGACCCAAGCCTTCAGCAGGCTCAGGGGAGAGCTGTTGACCTGTACCACTTGAAAGCCTTTGTGCGTGTCTGGGCCACATATGATTTCTTTTATAACACAGGTACAACTTAAATTATCCCTGATTCTCTTTCCACACATTTGCTTGATTTAAGTTTCCCAACACTCTTGCCCCTGCATTCTGATATGAACTTGGAGACCCATGGATTACGCAGGCTTCAGTGAGGAATCAGACTGACACCGATAAGAAATACAGACCAAGTATATTCCAGGCCACACCTTGAGTCCTGTGTCCAGTTCTGGGCCTCTCAATTCAAGAGAGATGTTGAGGTGCTGGAACGTGTCAAGAGAAGGGCAACAACGCTGGTGAGGGGCCTGGAACACAAACCCTATGAGGAGAGGCTGAGGGAGCTGGGGGTGTGCAGCCTGGAGAAGAGGAGGCTCAGGGGTGACCTCATTGCTGTCTACAACTACCTGAGGGGAGATTGTAGCCAGGTGGGGGTTGGTCTCTTCTCCCAGGCAACCAGCAATAGAACAAGGGGACACAGTCTCAAGTTGTGCCAGGGGAAGTCTAAGCTCGATGTTAGGAGGAAGTTCTTCACAGAGAGAGTGACTGGCATTGGAATGGGCTGCCCAGGGAGGTGGTGGAGTCACTGTGCCTGGAGGTATTCAGGAAAAGCCTGGATGAAGCACTTAGTGCCATGGTCTAGTTGACTGGATAGGGCTGGGTGCTAGGTTGGACTGGATGATCTTGGAGGTCCCTTCCAACCTGGTTGATTCTATGATTCTAAGTACCTTTTGAATGTATGTATTGAAGTCCCTACATACATGCTTTGTAGAGCATGCACTTAAAATGAGGAAGGAAAAACCCCAAGAAAATTAGAGCTACGGATTGAAATTAAAGGGCTCCTCAGGTCAAATGTGAGGTGCTAAGAGGGAACTTTAGTTATAGGTTTGAAGAGCCTATAGGATGTGGTAAGGCACTTTGTATTTTTGGAAGGAAATGTGGATAACAGCATATCTGGTTTCTGAGTGAGCTTGAAATTTTCCAGGAGTGGAATTGCGTAAGCACAATTAGAGCTGAGAGGTGGACAGCTATACTGGAGACCACAGTAAATACTATTTTGAGGTGCCAGGCAGTGTCACAGAGTTTACAAGCATCGTTCGTCAGAAATAATGAGGAAGCATTTCACATCTAAATTGCTATGGGAAACTCCCGGTATTCTTCAGATTTCATCTCAGTCCAGTTTCTTAACCTGGATCTGATCCAAGACCTTTGAAGTTTCTGTGTCTGAATTTCAAAGGAAGTGATCTGGGACCTGGGACAGATAGCAAAATCTAGAGCCAGTTTTCTGAAGCATTGAGTTCCCACAAATCCACATGCAATCAGCTTCCACAGAGTCAGCTCCTACCCTAGACTTTTTCTCCCACTGCTCACAACTTCTAATGGGAGCGTAGGTGTCAGAGGTTTGGGTCATCTGCTTATTTATGCCCTCAGGTTGCTGCTTACTAGAATCACAGAATCAACCAGGTTGGAAGAGACCTCCAAGATCATCCAGTCCAACCTAATGATTTACTCTGAGGAAATCAGATCCCAGCTCATCTCTGTCGACAGCTTACTCTAAATTTCCTTTGCAGGTTAAACAAAACTGAGCTTGCAGTCTCCCAGTAAGAGTAAGCTAAAAGAAAACATAGAGCCAGGACACTAGTTGAGGGCAAAGCCTAGGGGAGCAGAGCCTGGTGTCCCTGACAGTGGCAGAGAACAACTAATTCTTTTGCTCTCACTAAGTTAACTGCTGCCTTTCCACAGTCCCAGATCTCCTTTCAGCAGCAGCAAAAGTCAGCCTGCTTCCAGGCTTGGCTGCGTAGAAAGTAAGCAATAAGGGCCACGACTAATTTTTCTAGGCCAAGCACTTGGCTGTCTTGGGAAATCTATTGTCTTGTTTATACTTAATCTGATTCTCTGTGGACCCAAGAAGCCGATGGAGTGCAGAACTGGCCTTCATTGCCCTGGTTACACAGCTGTGGGTCAGCATAACCTAATGGAAGCTCTCAGAGGTGCTGTGCCATGTTAAGACACAGTTGTTCCTAAACATCTCAAGTTAAACACCACAAATCACTAATTACAAACACCGATTTGGTTGGTTGGTTGGTTTCCTAGGGTATTTCAATAAAGTCCTAGAAAATGTTTCACACATTTCTCTTTGTGCCAGGTCCTGCACTTGGGTCACAACAACTCCATTCAGTGCTACAGGCCTGGGGAAGAGTGGCTGGAAAGTCGCCCAGCAAAGACCTGGGGTTGATCAACAGCCAGCTGAATATGAGCCTGCAGTGTGCTCAACTATATCCTGGTATGTACTGGGAATAGTGTGACAAGAGCAGGATCAGGGAAGCGATTGTCCCACTCCTTTAGTACCCTAGTGCCTTTAGTGCCACTCCTTTAGTACTGTGTCCAGTTTTGGGGTCCACACTGCAAGAAAGATTTTGAGGTGCTGGAGCAGATCCAGAGAAGGGTGATGAGGCTGACGCAGGGTCTGTAGAACAGGTCTTCTGAGGAGTGGCTGAGGGAACTGGGCTGGTTTAGTCTCTAGAAAAGGAGGCTGAAGGAAGACCTTGTTGCTCTCTTTCAACTACTGGAAAGGAGGTTGTAGCAAAAATTAATGTCAGTCTCTTCTCTCTACTAACAAGTGACAGGATGAGAGGAAATGGCCTCAAGATGGACCAAGGGGGGTCTAGATCGGATATTAGAAGAGTTATTCACTGAAAGGGTTACCAAACACTGTAACAGGCTTCCCAGGGAGGTAGTTGAATCACCATCACTGGAGGCTTTTAAAAGCACCTCCCTCTAGTGGGAGGTGTCCCTGCCTATGGCAGGGGGTTGGAGCTGGATGATCCTTGAGGTCCCTTCCAACCTAAACCATTCTATGATTCTATGATTCTATGAGCAGACATGGTGCTAAGTGACATGGTTTAGCAGCAGACTTAGCAGAGTTAATGATCTTAAGAGTCTTTCCAACTGAAGTGATGTTATGATTCTACTTTTAACTGCAGTGTAAGTCAGCTTGCTGTACTTCAAAAAGCTCTTTCAGGAATGCAGAACAAGTCAGCTGTTGCACTAGGGCTATGTTATTAAATATATTCCCCTCTTTTTTGGGAAGAGACATGAGCATTGTCTAGAAAAGGAAGCTGTGAGAGGAGTGCCACCTCTTGATTTTCTCCTGTTGTTTCTTTCCCTTTTCCTGGAGTGCTTGTTTAGAAAATTTCTTTACAGACTTCAGCCTTTCTTCGCTTGCACCAGTGATGGAAAACCAGCAGACTGATAAAGGAGATTGCCAGGTGTCTGGTTTGCATCATAGAGAGCCACCAGATGTCAGAGTGAAACTCCTATTTGTTTCAATTGCTGAGCAGTTTAATTCAGGCTCACTTCTACCGCTGCAGCAGAAAATGGAAAAAGCCTACATGTACTGCAGTTCTGTTCCTGGGGCACTGCATCCTCCCAGAGTATTTTGTAGCTCTTTGTGTTATGCACGACGACCTCTGGTTTTGCCTGATGCTATTTGGGAACTGGTGGAACTGTCACAACCAGTTTGAAGACTTCCCTGATAAGCAGCCTGGAATTACCCTTTCTTTTCATCCCATAATTCACATCATACCTCTCTTATGACATCTCAGGTATGACCATAACAAAGAGTATAATTTTGAAAGGGAAGAATTTTGCCTGCACACAGCAACTGAGGCAAGTTGCACATGGCCTGTGCAAGTGGCCAATTTTCACAACACTAATAACCCTTTTGAGCTGATGACTTCCAAAGTAAGCTTGGAGGGAGGTCAGGTCTTTGCTCCTGAAGCAGCTGCACATGGTCATGATGTGAGTATGCAGCTCCCAATAGTGCAAGAGATTAAGGGATCTACATTCTGTGCCTCTCCAAACAACGACACTGCTTCCTCAGCTTTCTCCTCTCCATTATGCTGTGTGATAGGAGCAGCAGTGCTGCTGCTAAAAAGCACCAGGACCTGTCCCATTGGTAGCCCACAGATTAGATCTAGACTACAGGACAATTTGTGCCTTGCACTAGGAGAGGCAAGGTGAGATAGTATAGGAGGTCTTGCAGCTCTTGAATACCTTTTTATTCCTTGCAATTCTAGCTACTTTGGCCCATTAGAAACTCCTGTGTTCCTATGGAAGGAGGAAATTGCCACAGCAAGAATGTGGCCTGTTGTGATAGAGCTCAGCACTTCTGTCTTGTTGGACCACTGCTGTGCTCTACCACAGCCAAAAATAGTGAGGAGATGAAGATGAGGGAGTGAAATTTGTGCAAGGTTGGTCAAAAATCATTCTTCGGATAGAAGTGTACAAAGAGGCACACCAGATGTAGCACAGAAACCAAAATTTACAGCAACAAGTCAGAGAGTTGTCCATTGTTAGGGTTAACGTTTGAGCATCAGTGTGCTGCCTGTGGCTATGATGTGGTTAGGCTTGGTGTCTTGCTCTGAGTCTGTAGACATAAGTGGATAGAGGAAAACTAGAAACAGGATAGACTTTCTTATGCCATATTAGGTCAACTTGTTTCATCCTTGACTGCAAGGGATGCCTGAGAAGTAACAGGATAGTTCACACATCCAGTCTGCTCTGTCTTTAATTGCCCAGCTGACCAGCATTCAAACCAACCAGTGCCACTGAGAGCTGTTGGAACTGTCCTGGATGAGCTCAGCTCTGGTGGGAACTGAAATTAGTCTATAGGATCATATCACATGGATGGTAATCAATGGGCATGAGCCAGTAATTTAGAGGTGATTTAATTGATAGTCCTTTTACCAACCATGGATTGAGGGCATGGGAGTCTCATTTTCAAGTAGTAGTGAGGACCATGGAAATATACTGTTTGGCACCTCTTTTGTCTTGGTGTCAGTCAGGAGCCAGCAGGATGACTGCTGGTAATGACTGAATCCTGACTTTTGCAGTATCACGCCTGTGATGAACCATAATACCTAACCTTTAAATGCTCCATATACAAGCTAGACCACAGAAACCAGCTGGAGTCCCAGCTGCTCTTGTATTGTCATCAGACCACCTCATAAGCCTTGTGACTTGTTAAACACAGTTCTGTCAAACTTTGCTCTCCAGGCTGCCATTATTCCGATGCTAACTAAACAAACTCCCGCTAGCTCCCCTGGGGATCATTACATCCCTCTGCATTTATGCTGTGGCAGCAAAAGTTTAACCTTGGGTTGTAATCATACAGAAATTAACTTGCTGATTAAAATGGTCCTTTAAGTAACATGCACTTGAGCAATCCATCATAAAAACAAATGAGCCTGTAGCAGTGCTTTTGACTTGATAATCTTTTTTCTGCTTAAAATTTAAATCAGTTGCATTTTTTTTTCCCTCCCAGTCTGTAGCCTATAGAAAAATACAATGAATTGCTGAAAAGAAAGCAATAGTTCAAACTGCAATAGCCATGGTGTGGAATAGATATTTTAGATCTGTCACTGCAAGATAGATTTATATGCCAGGGACCTAATTTTTGGCTGAGATATCCTCCAGGCAATTCCACTGAAGTTTTCTGTGTTATACAAAAAGTAAGTTAATGCTGAAAATTTGGGTTCAGATATTTGCAAACTGGTTTGAAGATAAAAGGCTTGCACATGCCAGAGCTGATCTAGTTCTGGTTGAAATCTGTAGCCAACACCCTGTTTAATTCCTTAATTGCTGCTGGATCAGGTCTGATGAATGCAGCAAGGCTGTGTTTGTAAGTAAACATTTGGAAAGAATGACAGTTCAGTCATGTTAAACACTGTGTGTCTGTCCCCACATGTAGGTGCAAGGCGACCCACCAGCAGGTCACAATAGGTGCCTGCTTTTAGACAGAGTCACTCTGTTTCTGGCTGTTAGCGGTAGTGGTTGTGTGATAAGTGAAAGTAGTAAAAGAAGATTTACGTGGCCAGAGAAAGGTGCAGAAGGACAACCCTAGCTTGTACAAGGGTATGTGACACAGTTCCTCAAACTAAAGAAAAGCAAACTCACATCTCCTTGCTCATCACTATCCCCATCACAGTTCCACTTTTCTAGGTGTTGTACACCCTGCAATAATCCACATCTTTCACCCCCCCCGCCCCAGCCCATACCACAAGCCCTCCATATCTCTATTTTAGAAAGTCATCCTTTACCAGTACTGGACTCAGTATTAGCAACCTTGTATTTCTCACCTTTTGGCCCAGGTAAAATTGTGTGTGTCGAGCAGACATCCGCTGTAGGTCGGTTGTCAACATCAAACCCCAAAATCTGAACTTGGAAGATAAAAATCACTACAAGGGTCCCGTATTTTCTTAGCTGCTGTTCTTTCTTGCTGCTCATCCTTGCAGAATCTCAGGAAATGCCTTTCGTTGTTACAGTCTTAACAAATGCAGCTGCCTTAAAAATAAATGCTCTTCTGAGTGAGGCAGTGCAAAGATAGAGAGCCACAAGCAAGTACAGCTAAATAAAGTGAAAACAAGAGAGCAGCGATGGTGTAGTTATTTCTGCCCTGCACATTATCCAGGATATTTATTTAACGCTGACAGCTGTTTATTCCAATTTATCTCTTATCTGAGAGATGCTTAGCTGCTTTTACCATGGAAATTGTCTTCAATATATGGGAATATCTCTTCTGTCATTTTTCTCCCCCTTTCCCCACTGACTCTTCACACACAGCTTTTAACTTACTCAAGAGACACAGAGTCTCTTGTATCCAAGTGAGATCTCACTGTATCCAAGCGAGATCTAATTAATTATAGGATACTTGTGGCAAGTTGTGTGCTGGCAGAGTAAAGCAGGCTTCACAGAACATTTAGAGAGACTTTTCCACGAAAGCTATCCTCAGAGGAGACTGAAAAGTGACAATGCCAGTGACAATCTGCCAGTCTGCTGTGAGTGGAAGTCACTGCTGCTATTTCACATCTTTTGGCGGCCGTATATACATAGTACCCAAAGTTGATGTTGTCAAGGGGTGTTTGAGCCCCAAACCCACAAATTAGGTTTTTACATTTATCAATTACTCCACAATGGTTGTTCCAAAGCCTAGATTATGCCAGTAGATATAGTACAGAGCAGACTTCAAGATTGAAGCTACAGAGAGGATGGGCTTGAGTGACTGCAGTGTCTCCTCCCATGTCACCTTTCTCCAGCACTAGGAGAGGACATATATCAGGACAGTGGTGTGGCACAGGTCCAACCAGAATGTGTTCTTTAGTTTGCACTGGAAGCTGTTCGTGGTTAAAATCTGCATGAAGTAGCACTCAGGTTTTCAGCTGAGTGCTGGAACTTTGACAGGAGGTATAAGAGGTCTCTTAGAGGAAGAAAGGTAGTATGCAGAGCTGCTATATATCCTCTTGGAAGGAGCTGTGACATATCCATCCATGTGCAATCCCTTCCTAGAAAAAAACTCTAGCTTTCTTGTATGGAGAGCACAGTAACCAAGGGCAGCAGACAGTTCAAGGTAGCCTGGCAGAATAAGAAGGGGAGATGAGTATCTGTAATCTTTCCAGGAATTGTCTTGAATTCTCACACAACAAAGGAGGCAGCTGCTCAAAAAGCTGAACTATACTTTTGAACTGCCTACTGTGAGAGCATGTTTGTTTTCCATGCTAGGCAGAAAATGTGCTTCCTATGATAACAACTTTTCAGATGCTTTCCTTGTTATTTAAGAGTATTAGTTCCTTAGTCCTACAATGTTTCAGCAGGTTGGTAACCAGAATAAGTAGCAGCAGCAATGTAAAAGTGAATACCTTTTCTTAAAGGCTGAAGGAGGGCTTTGATTTCAAGCTTTCATCTGGGATGAATGTTGGCCGAAGTCCCAAGAGGGGTCAAGACATCCCTCTCCCTCTTTTGTTCCAGCCTGTCCCTCTTCTCAAAGCACTTTGCTATTTTGTTAAAGTGTAAACAGTATTTTTCAGAAATAAATAGTGGTCTCTGTGCTAAAGATGTCATCTAACTAACACCCTCAAATGTGGCCTTGATAGCAGATACACCACAGCTAGAGGGGGAGCAAAGAAAAAGCTGGATTATAGATGGATAGAGTCATACCAGGAATAAACTTGTTCCTCTGTGATTTGCATTGGGCACTGTGCCTATGACTTGTACACTGAAAATCTGTTTTATTTATCTTTTTCTTCTCATCACTTTCCATTTTGTGAGCAAAGGTCAATGTAAGAGCAAGAATAGAGAGCGTAGGAGTGAGAAGCTAGCTTTGGAGGAGGCATTTTGGGAAGGGTTGCCAAACTGATGTCAGTGATGCTATCTGTTCCACAGTACTGAGAGACTTACAGTGACTTGTTATTTATCAGGGATAAAGAGGGGCAAAGAGGAAACCATTTGTTTAACCACTTCATTCACTGACCAGGATTAAGCAGGGACCATGTTCCTGATACTACTATTGCTGTGATCATTTACAAACCCTCTAATTCTACATTAATAAAGAAATTAAGACCCTGCTTTTTTCTTTTTTTTCCCTCTCTCTTTTTTTCTTTCCTTTTTTCCCCCCTTTCTTTCTTTTTTTTTTTTTCCCCTTCATGACAGACACAAAAGCCCTAAACATACAGTGAGAAATGAAGGTTAATATAATCCAAGAATCTGGTAGTGAAGATGGTTACTTAAAGTGTAGGAGGTCCAATTCAAATTCTTTCTCTACCTAATTCACAGCAGTGTTTGCACTAGAGCCTTAAGGTTATATTAACTTATGACAAGGCTGTTTGCTAATAAGTTATGTCTTTCAGTATGTTGGACCAAAAACACATGTCCTGGAGCTAGGAAACTTGCCTTAACAGGCAATCCATCAAAACTGATACACTGGCACAAAAAGCTGAGGGTTTTGGCAAATCGGTATTTAGCAAACCAGTTTCATTGAAAACTCTTCAAGCAGCTTCACTGCTGATGGAGATTTAACGAGGTCCATTGCCTATTGTGCATGTTAATTCTCTTTGAAGCAGGCTTAGGAAAATGTCTGTAGGCAAGAGAGAAAAACAAACTGGGTACTGTCGTCCAGGCATAAAAGACATAAAGCAAATATTTCCTAAGGCATGAACAGTTTACAAGGAAACCTTGAGAATACACAAAAGAAAATCCTGAAAGATTCTGTTCCTTTGAGATAAGCAGTCCTAAGGTAACCTTTGTGTAGTGCATTGCCTCCTTGGGCTTCCTTGGTAATCTGCATTACCCTCACTTATTCTTCAGACTTTAGTAGTTAAATGTCAAAAGACTGTAAGGAGCACAGGCCACATCCTGAAATACTGTTCATCAAAATGTGCCCAGAGATACAGCCAATTCTAATAAGAGTCCCAGAGCCTGTGGCTGGACTCCAGGTTAATACTTCCTGCTTATAACCATGGCCTGATTCAGCCAGAAATGCTGTGTGTCCACTGGCATCCATTCTAACCCAAATTTAGTACTAGGGAGAACTTTCCTCTTCAGTACTTTACTGTACTGAATCAATCTGAGGACATCTGACATAAAAGAAGAAAAAGACAGTACAAGAATTGTCTGCCTTGGGAGCCTGAATGTTTTCAGTTCTTCAGGTATCAGAGGTCATGATGATTTGGAGCGTTTCATCTTGTTGTGCTGGATGCATCAATCACGGTGGCAATACAGTAGAGGAAAAGCAGTAATGTGCTGTGCCAAGTGTAGGGAGGAAAGCAATTCTAGAGCTGGTTTGTAAAACATTAAGTTTTGGGTTTGACACCATGCAATCTAAAGACAGCCTTCACCAGTTGTTGTTCCTCTGAGGTAGAAAAAAATGACTATATCTAGATATACCTGCAGATAACTGACCAATCCCCCCAACAAACCACAGGGAGAGAATAAAAATCTCCAAAATCTCCTTGTTTCTATGTTCAGTAAACAGCTTGCAGGACCCTAATGATTTTAGGTATTTCTTGTTGGACAGTTGAGTGGCTTAATCAGCCTCAGCAGTGTAGAAATACATGTTCTCCTATCAACTATGATCTCCCTGGCTTCTTGCTAGTGAATTTGACTCTTTGTTGAGTTAGGATACCTTGAGGGATAGGTTTGAGCATTCCCTGGACTGACAGAGACGGTGCTCTAGGAGGAAGTTCTTCACAGAGAGAGTGATTGGCATTGGAATGGGCTGCCCAGGGAGGTGGTGGAGTCACCGCCCCTGGAGGTGTTCAGGAAAAGCCTGGATGAGGCACTTAGTGGCATGGTCTGGTTGACTGGATAGGGCTGGGTGCTAGGTTGGACTGGATGATCTTGGAGGTCTCTTCCAACCTGGTTGATTCTATTCTATTCTATTCTAACCTTGGGTCAGCTTTAGAGCTTTAAACCCCTTTTTAGCTTACTCTACCTCTCCTTTCCCACTCCTATCCCCTCAGTTTTAAGCCCTTAAATACAAAAGATGACCCAGATTCCAGATGGAATTAGCTGGCACAAAGCAGGAGGAATTTGGACACGGCTGGTGTCCAGGGAACAGAGTGCCTGATCAGCACCAGAATCTCAGGAGCTTGAGCTGCAGATCACAGATTCAGAGAGCTGCAGGCCACATTGTGTGGTGCAGTACTGAACCCTGTATGCCCTTTTTTTCAGCAGACCTCAGTTGTGTGTAACTTCCCCTCAGGTAGCTCTGCATTCCAACTCTGTGTTTCTAACTTCTGTGCTTTGCAGGAAGTGTCCTGAATGTCTTACAGTAGCTTGATTGCGAGCACATTCTCTGAGAATAATCCTCTGACAGTTAGCCTTCAGCTTTCAGTTCTGCTGAAGGCACCTTTGACATCACTCGTGTGGCACTGGCTTTCCTGAGAGGCCTAGGACAGATACCTCTTGCTATTGTTTCCCATGCCATCATTTGGAGAAGCTGTCCAAAAGAGTAAGGCACTCACATATGTATTCAGAGATGCCATAGAAAGTGAAATACTCAGTGTGGTTTGTAATTGTGTTTATCTAAGTGCAGCCTCTTCCTGTGTCAGAACAGATTTTTGCAAACAAGAGGGCAACGATTCAGTTCCAGGGGAAGACTGACAAAATAAGCCATGGTTTCTGCTGACCTGATGCAGTGCTGAACAGTGTCCTACCCTGGGAAAATATTTCCTGCTTCATTTTCATAAATATTTATGTAATTCCTTCTGGGAAACATGTCTTCTTCAGAAAACTGAGCATGCTGCTCCCTGACACAAACTTAACTGTTTGTTTACACATGAGAGATTATGGGCATGTACCCAGCCTCAGACTTCTACATTCTTATCTCAGGCATTTCTGTCTTTTAGAGTTCTCCTTCACTCTCCTCCTAGAGATCATAGAGCTTAGTTCTGGCACTGGACTTTGAACATTCCCGATGCTCTTTGGAGACTTGTTATTTAGGGCTGCAGAAATAGGGACCAAATGTCATGCTCTGCCTGGAATCACGCTACTGTCCTGCTTAGTAATGTCCTTCCCCATTCTAGTTTGAGGCTCCTCTCTAAAAAAAAACACCTCTAATAATCATCTAAGTAATTAAGAGGAATTGACACTTTCTTGAATGCTTTGCTTTTTAGCCTACCTGCTCTCTGGCTGCAGCAATGTAGGCACAGATATAGAAGAAAGGCTCATAAATCAGCACAGTATGTCTCATCACCAAGTGCTGCTGTGTGGTTTTGTTTAATGTGTGGGCTTCTATGACAGCATCCAAGAGTATTTAGGAATTTAGACTTAGCATTAAATCACTTCCAATGACAATGTCAGGCTATATCCAACACTGTCAGTAAAACATTAGGTCATATTGTTATTTCTGTAAGAGTTTTAGAGATTCCAGCTTTATTAAGGCTGTTCAGTTCACAGTCATTTTCAGTCCAAGGGATGGGAAATGCCTATAATATGCTAGGTGCTTACAGTTTGGTCAGAGCAGCAGGTGCTGGGAGCAGACAGTAGATCTGGCAGCTTGCTGTGCTGTGGTAGAAAGATCTTACTCCTTGGCCCATAACCAGTCAGAACCAGTTAAGAATAAACCTGAAGTTCTGATCAGGGGCTTTTTAGCCTAGAGGAGAGAAGACTGTGAGGGGATCTTATCAATGCTTCTAAATAATTGAAGGGCAGGTGTCAGGAGGATGGGATCAGTCTTTTAGCTAAGCATAAGAAATTCCTAAACTTCTCTCCAACTTCTTTACACTGAGGGTGGTGGAGCACTGGAACAGGCTGCCCAGGGAGGTGGTAGTCTCCATCTTTGAAGTCATTCAGAACCTGCCTGAATGCCATCCCGTGCAACCTGCTGAAGTTGAACTTGCTCTGGTGAACTGAATGATGTCCAGAGGTCCCTTCCAACCCCTGTCATTCTGTGAATACATAACCCATCATTAAGAAATCTCCAATTGCTCTTTTCCTTCCTCTCCTACCTCTTCTTTTCTTATGCGATAGATGTCCTGATCCCTTGGCAACAAAAATAGCTTTGTGCAGTGGAGGAGACTGGCTGATTTTGGAGGGGATTCCAGCTTCATGCCATTGGTACAATCCTTAACTGTTGAATCTGTTCAGAGCTTCTAGCCATGCTGTTGCATCCACATTCTTGGCCTTTGTTACATGGCTTTCTTGCTCACAGCCAGTGCATGCACAATTGCTTCGCTGCCCACCCCAGCACCCACGGAGTAGGATGGCACAGTGCCTGCTCACAGAGGTGGGAAGTCACAGTATCACAGTATCACCAAGGTTGGAAGAGACCTCATAGATCATCAAGTCCAAGCTGTTGCCACAGAGCTCAAGGCTAGACCAGGGCACCAAGTGCCACGTCCAATCCTGCCTTGAACAGCTCCAGGGATGGCGACTCCACCACCTCCCTGGGCAGCCCATTCCAGTAGCCAATGACTCTCTCAGGGAAGAACTTTCTCCTCACCTCAAGCCTAAATTTCCCCTGGCGTAGCTTGAGGCTGTGTCCTCTTGTTCTGGTGCTGGCTGCCTGAGAGAAGAGAGCAACCTCCTCCTGGCTACAACCACCCCTCAGGTAGTTGTAGACAGCAATAAGGTCTCCCCTGAGCCTCCTCTTCTCCAGGCTAAACAATCCCAGCTCCCTCAGCCTCTCCTCGTAGGGCTGTGCTCGAGGCCTCTCACCAGCCTCGTCGCCCTTCTCTGGACATGTTCAAGCATCTCAATGTCCTTCTTAAATTGAGGGGCCCAGAACTGGACACAGTACTCAAGGTGTGGTCTAACCAGTGCAGAGTACAGGGGCAGAATGACCTCCCTGCTCCTGCTGGCCACACCATTCCTGATGCAGGCCAGGACGCCATTGGCCCTCGTGGCCACCTGGGCCACTCCGCTGGCTCATGTTAAGTCAATTTCACAAAGCTAGAGAGTAGCACTGGAAGTGAATTTAGACTGGCATCCTGCTTGAACTATATCAGTTCCCCATCTGGAAGTGGCCTCATTTCAATGATAGCTTAACAAAAAGAAAAATTAAATCATCTGCAGACTAAATGGATCTGCAAGTGAATGACTGCCTGTTAGCACTAGGAAGAGCTTCACAGACAGCATGTGTTTTCCTTTAAGGGGCATCTGTGGCATGGAATGAGTCAGTAACTGTGAGTCTTTCCCTGTGTGTGGATGCCAGTGGACACCTCAGCGATGACTGCCTCAGATGTGCTGACCATACCTGCTGTCATGATATTCCACACGGACAGGGGTGTGTTCAGTGAGTGTCTCTCCAAGCCGTCATGAGTGAGGATGATGGAAGCAAAAAATGAATGCTGAACTGCCCTTTTTCAGGGAGGCAAAGGGCAAGAGCTGACTTGCATTGGCTAGAGCCCCCATACATCCTGGTAAACATGATGGCTTTATGCCCCCAGACCAGCAGTAAATAAAAATAGCTAACAGCGATGCCTGCTAATAGAGCAAGAAACAAAGGAATTGAGCAACCATAAGAAGAAAGCAGAAATGAGAAAACAAGAAGCTATGATTTGTCTGTTATTCTAATTAGATGAGATTAGAACCAGAATAGAAACATCTGCTGCCTTCATTTTGCTGCTCCTGGGATTCCTCAGCCCTTTCCTCCTAAGTGGAACATTTCAAGTGAGCGGGATCTGGCTTGAGGAAATCCATAAAGCTGTATCCCTCCCTTAGGCTTTCTGTTTGTGCTGATTTAAAGAGCTAGCCAGTTTGGTTTTCTTTGGATTAGCTGAGTTTAAGGGAACTCTGCGAAGGAATGCGCCTTTGGTTTTCTGTTGGTGGTTTTCTATGTGATGCAACGCATTAAAACTTCCACACAGACAGTCATTAATTGTCAAAACCCAAAATACCCTTAAACTGCCGTCTGCAATTACCCACACCGGGCTATATTTGGGACACATTATGGTTTCTGTCATTAAGAAGGCCTCCTTGCCATGCCCCATCATGGATAAAAAATAGCCACAAAAATGATGCATATGGACAAAATATAAAGTGAAATTATGGGTTTCTATACTGAAATGGAACTACTGATGATGCATATGCCAGACACGAGTGACACACAGAACAGAGCTGTTAGTAAACAGAGGGGAAACTATAAATAGGCTGAAGGCGAGACATCGCGCATTGTTTCGAGTGACAAACTTTGTACTAAAGGGAAGGAAAAAGATCACAAATCTAGACAGACAGCACGGCTAAAAGTTATAGAGCTGCATGATTCATTCCCCAAAGAAATCAATGTCAGGATGACATTTTTCTCCAGGCAGTACTGGCAACTGCTCGTAATTTGGGTAAACTTTCTCTGCCCTATAAAAACAAACCATCAAACCAAAAGGTAACCACTGAAACAGTTACCACTCAACCAAAAAAAAAAGGTATTTTAAACAGAGCACAACATAAAACTGCATGAGTCAACCTACCGTAAACTTTTGGCAAATAGGATGTGTCATAGAGATCAGCTTCGGTGTTTCCAAAGAGCATAGGCTTATACAGCAGGCTTTTGAGAAACAAGACTTTGCTCCAAATAGTAATTCCCTACTTTCAATAAACCCTGACTGGCTGCAGCTCGTTATTTCTCCTGATACAGGCAGCCAAAATAAGTGACTCGTAAACAGAAGCCTATGGAGCTAGATTAATTATGGGGATTATGTGTAGCATTCAGAGCTTTTAGAACCAGAAGGAATCATGATGATGATTCTGGCTGGCCTCCTACATAACACAAGCCTTGGAATTTCACTGAATGATTCCTGCTCACAGCTGATGGGCAGATCTATCAGCTCTGAAAAACATAAGTACCTCATTCAAATGGCTGGGTCCATAATCATAGAATCACAGAATCATAGAATCAGCCAGGTTGAAAGAGACCTCCAAGATCATCCAGTCCAAGCTAACACCCAGCCCCGTCCAATCAACTAGACCATGGCACTAAGTGCCTCATCCAGGCTTTTCTTGAACATCTCCAGGGATGGTGAGTCCACCACCTTCCTGGGCAGCCCATTCCAATGCCAATCACTCTCTCTGGCAAGATCTTCCTCCTAGCATCCAGCCTAGACTTCTCCTGGCACAACTTGAGACTGTGTCCCCTTGTTCTATTGATGGTTGCCTGGCAGAAGAGACCAACCCCCACCTGGCTACAGTCTCCCCTCAGGTAGTTGTAGACAGCAATGAGGTCACCTCTGAGCCTCCTCTTCTCCAGGCTAAACACCTCCAGCTCCCTCAGCCTCTCCTCTTAGGGTTTGTGTTCCAGGCCTTTCACCAGCTTTGTCACCCTTCTCTGCTGGGTCTTCTGCCATGCATATTTAGTAAAGTATACTTAATAGGTGTGTCTGTGTAAATAAGCAATTTCCTTTGAATTGAATCAACCAGGTTGGAAGAGACCTCCAAGATCATCCAGTCCAACCTGCAACCCAGCCCTGTCCAATCAAGCAGACCATGGCACTAAGTGCCTCATCCAGTCTTTTCTCGAGTGCCTCCATGGACGGAAACTCCACCACCTCCCTGGGCAGCCCCTTCTATCAATCTTAAGCTCAAATGCCAACTAGTTCTACATTCTGTATCCTAAAAGCTGATTTATGACATGGCCTGTTAGAGTTAGAGAGCACCTTTCACCTGGGAGTCTTCCATTTCTTACCAGTGAGATTTTCCAGCATGCAATACATGTTTCTTGGTTTGCTTTCCATCAGACAGCAGTCCTGAGGTCCATTGCTTTAGCATATTGCAGCATATAGTGTTCCTGATGAACTCCACAGCTGTTGAAGTTGGAGGCTTTAGTGTTGCCACTGCCTTTCAAGTAGGAATCACAGAATCATAGAACCACAGAATGGTTTAGGTTGGAAGGGACCTCAAGGATCATCCAGCTCCAACCCCCTGCCATAGGCAGGGACACCTCCTGCTAGAACAGGTCGCTCAAGGCCTCATCCAACCTGGCCTTGAACACCTCCAGGGAGGAAGCACCCACAACCTCCCTGGGCAACCTGTGCCAGTGTCTCACTGTAAAGAACCCTTTCCTAACATCTAGTTTGAATCTCCCCTCTTCCACTTTAAACCTATTACTCCTTGTCCTGTCATTACAAGACCTTGTCAATAGAATCAACCGGGTTGGAAGAGACCTCCAAGAAAGTGGCTGAAATGTTGCCTGGCTGTCCTTAGTGACCTTGATTGTTCTCATTGGGTGTTCCTTGACATTTCTTTTGGGGAAAAAAAAAAAAAAGAAAAAAGAAATAAAAAAAGCAACAACAAAAAACCCAAACAAAAACAGGAAAAAAAAAAGAGTTCCACAAAACCTCAACATTTTCCCTGAATAAACTGTTAGATGAGACCAGCACTTTGCTTGATAAAGCAGAGTCATTTCTCCGTTATGCATGGCAAGACTATTTGGTTTGCAGATCAACCAGTGCAGTGGTTACAGAGACTTAAGATGATCTTGTGTGAGTCAGTCAAAGGCCAGCAAAGCTGAGGAGTTTAGGCAGAATGCCACAATATTACTTAAGCCCTTGTGCCCAAAAGCAATTCATACCCAGAAGGAGCTGGGTCTGTATTTTTCCTTTGGCTGTGGGATCTCTTAACTCTGTAGAGCAGAGAGCTTATTCTAAAGGATTAGCAAAGAGCATTTTATTCTGTACCTGTAGGTGAAGGATAAAAAATTCCACCATGAATGAGAATAAGAAAGCCAGTCCCACCTTGTTATGGTGGAGAGGCATGTGGTAAAGAGTTTAGGAAGGATGCATGATGCAATTGGGAAACAAATGGGAGCAATGGAGAATATCCCAAGTTGTATTTCTGTGGAAAGGTAGAAATAAGTTAAAATAAAAGGAGAAAACAAAGGGAAGCTTCAGAACTGGAATGAACTTCTTCAGTGGGTCTTTGATTGTAAGTGAATGAAAAAGCTCGACTTCAAGGAAGCAGTTTTGCAGGTGAACGTTCAGGAAGGCAACAAAGAGTAAACAATCTGTGATGAAGAAATAGAGAAACTCATATGAGCTTCCCTGATTTTTGTACCAATTTTTTTGTGAATTGCATAGTATAGAATCATAGAATCATAGAATCAACCAGGTTGGAAGAGACCTCCAAGATCATCTGGGCCAACCTAGCACCCAGCCCTAGACAGTCAACTAGACCATGGCACTAAGTGCTTCATCCAGTCTTTTCTTGACCATCTCCAGGGAGAGCAACTCCACCACCTCCCTGGGCAGCCCATTCCAATGTCAATCACTCTCTCTATGAAGAATTTCCTCCTAATATCAAGCCTCTACCTCCCTCCAGCACAACTTGAGACTGTGTCCCCTTGTTCTGTTGCTGGTTGCCTGTGAGAAGAGACCAACCCCACCCGGCTACAACTCCCTTCAGGTAGTTGTAGACAGCAATGAGGTCTGCCCTGAGCCTGCTCATCTCCAGGCTGCACACACCCAGCTCCCTCAGCCTCTCCTCACAGGGCAGTGCTCCAGGCTTCTCACCAGCTTCGTTGCCCTTCTCTTGATAAGTTCCAGTGTCTCAACATCTGTCTTGAATTGAGAAGCCCAGAACTGGACACAGTAAGTAAACCAGGCATTTAAATATGAAGAGCCTAGTCCACCTCTTCACCAGGTTTACTTCAGTGGAACAACATAAACTTGCAGTGGAAATAGGAATATGTAGAATCATAGAATCATAGAATGGTTTAGGTTGGAAGGGACCTCAAGGATCATCCAGCTCCAACCCCCTGCCATAGAACATGAGAATGACATATTGAAGGACCTTCTAACCCAAGTGATTGCTTTTCCCTTACTTTGGAAAGCAGAACAAATACAGTGTGAATTCTCACTTTCCCTGTTGCATGGCACATTGATCTGCATTGTTTCATTCAAAAGTTTCTGTGGTTTGCAAAATGGAGAAATTACAAAGAAGAGTTGTTACTTTAATGTAGCCTAACAGCTTCTCTATTATCAACATAGCAGAGGGCTGCAGCAGCTCTGCTATGAGGACAGGCTGAGAGAGTTGGGGCTCTTCAGCCTGGAGAGGAGAAGGCTTCGAGGAGACCTTAAAGTGGCCTTCCAGTATTTGAAGGGAGCCTACAGGAAAGCTGGGGAGGGACTATTTACACGGTCTAGTAATGTTAGGACGAGGGGGAATGGGTTTAAGCTGGAAGAGGGGAGATTCCAACTGGATGTTAGGAGGAAGTTGTTTACAGTGAGGGTGGTAAGGCACTGGAACAGGTTGCCCAGGGAGGTTGTGGATGCTTCCTCCCTGGAGGTGTTTAAGGCCAGGCTGGATGAGGCCTTGAGCAACCTGCTCTAGTGGGGGGTGTCCCTGCCTATGGCAGGGGGTTGGAGCTGGATGATCCTTGAGGTCCCTTCCAACCTAAACCATTCTATGATTCTATGATTCTATGAACAGAGTTGTTCAGCCTGGGGAAGAGGAGGCTCGAGGGAGACCTTATTGCTCCCTACAACTACCTGAAAGGAGGTTGTAGCCAGGTGGGGGTTGGTCTCTTCTCCCAGGCAACCAGCAACAGAACAAGGGGACACAGTTCTAAGTTGTGCCAGGGCAGGTCTAGGCTGGATGTTAGGAGGAAGTTCTTCACAGAAAGAGTGATTTGGATTGGAATGCGCTGCCCAGGGAGGTGGTGGAGTCACCATCCCTGGAGGCACTCAAAAAAAGACTGGATGAGGCAGGCAGTGCTATGGTTTAGTTAATTAGAAGGGTTAGGTAATAGATGGGCCTTGATGATCTTAGAGGTGTTTTCCAACCTGGTTAATTCCGTGATTCTATGAACATCCCAATGAGGAAGCAAGGTGTAATTTATTCCACCACTGCTGGAGCAAGGCTACAAATCTGACTATTTGGTGAATCATGCTGGAGAACAGAAAAATTGGGCAATCATTCTCAATATTTAGTAAAGTACGCAAGATTTTACTTGATTTTTAAGACAGAAAATCTGGTACAAAAGAAAATCAAAGTAAATGTCAAAACCTGTCTCAGTGCTGAAAGATTGGAAATTTGGTGCTGTTTCTTCAACTGAAAGAATTCTTTATTTTTAAAGTAATCACAGAATCACAATCAGAGGTTGGAGGGGACATCAAGTCTAACCCCCCTGACAAAGCAAGATCCCCTAAGGTAGTCCACACAGGAATGCATACAGACAGGTTTTGGAAGTCTTCAGGGAACGAGACTTTACAACCTCTCTGGGCTGCCTGTTCCAGGGCTCTGTCACTCTCACTGTAAATAAGTTTCTCCTCATGTTGAGATGAAACCTTCTATGTTCAGATTTGTAGCCATTGCTCCTTGTCTTATTGCTGCACAACACCAGAAAGAGATTGGCCCCATCCACTCAACACCCACCCCTCAGATATATATTGGATGTATTTTCTTACCTATGGACTTTTCAGCTCTGATGGAAAATCTCTTGTTACTTCATTAGAATCACAGAATCGTAGAATCAGCCAGGTTGGAAGAGACCTCCAAGATCATCCAGTCCAACCTAGCACCCAGCCCTAGCCAATCAACCAGACCATGGCACTAAGTGCTTCATCCAGTCTTTTTCTGGGCTATTACAGTTAGTGTCTGACAGAAAACGTGGTGAATGGTACCGAGAGTTCAAAGAATCACTAAAAAAATCAATTACTGATCCAGTTTTTAATACAGACTTTACAAATTACCATGCAATTTCACAAGGGCAGCCTGCATTTCTCCTTAGCTTCCCTGGAACCTCTACTGCTGTCTTCATCAGAGACTGAAACTGCATGCTCTTGGTAGCCACTTGGGAACTATTAGCATAACCTCTGTTGTTTTTCTGTCTTTTATTTCTGTAATGCTCACTGACTGGAAGAATGAATAAACATGTAACTGTAAATGGAAAATGCAGAGCTATCACAGAAGAGTCATGCGGATGATCACTTGTTATCCATGTCTCAGCTTTGTGGTGATCTGGGAGGCAACAAAGCCCTTCCTCTGGTAACCCCCAAGGATGAACGTGTTAGAAAAATAGTTGTATTTGGGTGTTTTGCTTCCTGGCATTAAAGCTTCTTGAGAGAGAAAAGTGCTATGATGTGCCCTTATTCTTCTTTTCTTCCTGTAATAGCTGTGGCAGACACTCATTATTTGCTTTGCCCTTTTAAAATTCTGATGCATTCAGGGAGGTCACATAACAAACCTGATGAGGGTTCTTCTCATCCTCAAATCAGTGGCAGAGCTTTTATTGGGATAACCTGGACCAACAATGGGCAACCCCATATGTGAGTGTGCACTGGAAGAAAGGAGGAAATGGAGAAGAAAGTTTCCTCCAGCCTAATGCTCCATGGTAGGTTATATCTCATAGTGCTTTAATCATTAGAGTGACATCTGGCCTCCTTGCACATCTGGAAGCCCTGAACCCATTTCAGCACAGTTGTTCATGTTACTTCCTCCTGAGAAGTTCTTAACACCTTTGGTGCTTCCAAGAGGGCTTTGAAACATGGCTGTACCCATGTGGCAGAACAAAAAGGAGGAAGCTCTTAGCGTAAAAGAAAGTTACATTTCTCTAATCCCACAAAAATCTATTTTCAGAGATGTTTCTCGCCTCTCTCCCTTCCAGAGCTGAGGAAAGCTGTGCCACCTCGCCAGCACTCAGCACAGCATGAGAATGTATAGGAGTGGAAGTTAAGGCATAGGAAGTTTCATGTAAACGAGGAGGAATTTTTTCCCTGTGAGGGTGACAGAGCACTGGAACAGGCTGCCCAGGGGAGTTGTGGAGTCTCTCTCTCTGGAGATATTCAAAACCTGGAAGTACCACACCTGGAGTTTCTCAAGTATCCTTCATTCTGCAGCATTTCAGGCTGCCCTTCTCTATTTCATGCCTAAACTGAACACAAAGTGTCAAAATTTAAGCTGTTTGGATAAGTCTCAAGTTGTGCTGGAGGGAGGTATAGGCCTGATATTAGGAGAAACTTCTTCATAGAGAGAGTGATTGGCATTGGAATGGGCTGCCCAGGGAGGTGGTGGTGGAGTTGCTCTCCCCGGAGATGGTCAAGAAAAGCCTGGATGAGGCACTTAGTGCCATGGTCTAGTTGACTGGATAGGGCTGGGTGCTAGGTTGGCCCGAATGATCTTGGAGGTCTCTTCCAACCTGGTTGATTCTATGATTCTATGACCAGGTATATTATTGCCTAGCTTTTGAAAGTTTGGCTTTGTCAATGCTCCAATCTCTTACTGCTCTTTCTTTGGTGAGTACTAAACAGTGTGGGAAAACTCCCACTGAAGCCAATAATCTGAAGGGTCAGCGAGGTGAGTAGACTGTGGGTGCCCAATACAGCATTACTGTGTTTAATGGATCTGTTCATCCATTCATATGCACCTGCCACTTTTCAAGTACCCAAATCAAAGCCTACAATAAACTCCAAGGCATAGGAAGGAGAAAAGCAAATAATGGGTGGCCTGTTAGCTTAAATTCAGCCTTTGTACTTAACAGAAGAGCATAACCATAAGAAAATAGGCAGATATTTGAAAGTCAATAGAAAGATAATCCCTCCAGCCCCCAAAACAAATTATGAAGTGTTAAAAACAACTTGGGAAGTAAAGAAGATTAAATATTGTAGACACTTGTTTGTTTATTCAAAAATGATTATTATTTTGGGTCCTCCACCAGGCTGCCGAGCTGAGGCTTGGCAAACCTACACCTTGTATTTGGTTTTGTCACTGCCCTGCTGTTTAACACAAGCAGAGCCAGACAGTCAGTGTTTTGCTTGGTTACCAACGAGGCTTTTATGACAGATTGTCCCTTTCCCATGAATTTTCCTTCCTGTGGATGTCTGCTCCTAAGGTTATTCTAATAATAACAATATGTTGCAAAGTTTTCAGCCCTCATTTATTTTTTGTTTCTGTGACGACTCCCGTTCTGAGGTTTTGTGTATTGCAGTGTCAGTGCAGGTGAGCAGATGCAGCTGAACCGTTAAGACAGATCCCTTCCCAAATGGCTCTGGTTCATTCTTACACATGGACTAAATATGACTAAGTTTTCTGCATCAGCAGTGCTTTGCAGGTCTCAGTGTGGATGCTCCCTCCCTGGAGGTGTTCAAGGCCAGGTTGGATGAGGCCTTGAGCGACCTCTTCTAGTTGGAGGTGTCCCTGCCTATGGTGGGGGGCTGGAACTGGATGAGCTTTGAGGCCCTTTCCAACCTAAACCGTTCTATGACTCTGACCCCTTCTCAGTAAAAGCTTTTTGCCATAAGTGCCCAGTGAGCTCCTGTTGCTTGCAATTATAAACTGCTGGTTAAAAATGACTTGAGAAGATATTAGTGTAAAATATTTCTTGTTCTGAGGCAGTGTGGCACTTGACAACATCTTCAGACTGAATGTGCCTAAGCACCACTTTGATAAATTTGAATATTAAAGAAACAGCTTCATACCCTGTAGGGAAAAATGTTTGGAGTTTTTCTGTTCACCAGAGTATGCTCACTGCTTTGTTCGTTGTTTCAGTCTAATGACTGCACCCCTGTGTTATCTTGGGGATACATCCAATCTTGAGACTGTGTGCAGAGCACACACTAAGCGCTCAGGCACTTTTGACTTATGCTTCAAAGCAACTCTTGCAAATCGCATCTTTGGTTTCCTCAGCACACTTGGAGCAACATAAATGCAGATAGCTTCCTTACTTGGAGACACATACACCATGGCAAGAGAGGCAGAGCTGCTTCCAGTGCATGTAACGGGTACCACATGCATAAAATCTCCGTGTGGATTGTGCTAAGCAAGCATTTAAAGTGAAGTTGGCTTTGAAACAGAATTCCTTTAGGAAGTGCAGGTGGAAGGCCAGGATCACATTTATTGTACCTAACTGGGTGTATTGGTCTGGTTTAAGTTTCCCAGAGACTTAAAGCCTAACAGAACAATAACATAAATTAGGATGCCTCCCCCTTTGGAAAGAGTGAAAAGGGGTAAACCGCCCAAAGAATTGCCTTGCTCCAATTTGGAAGTTAAAAGGAAAACTTTAACAGTACATAAAAGGTACTTATGGTAAGGGGAGTTACAAAAAAAGGTATAGGGAAGGGAAACAAGAGACAAAATAAATACAAGACCAGGCTGATGGCAATGGATGGAAGTAGATTGAGGACATGGTTGTTCCACTATGTGGTTGGCTGGCCACATGGCAAAGGCAGGAGAAGCGGGAACAGGGTGGAGCTCCTCAGTTGAAGGCAGAGCAGAGAGAGCAAGAAACAGGCAGTTCTCTGTTTCTACAGGGGTCTAAGTGGGAAGTGGCAGTGGGCTAGCCACTGCCCCGGGGGGCAGGTTCAGACCACCCTTAAGAGGGGTTAACCCTTTATGCTGGGGAAAATAAAGTCTTTTACTAGTTAGTGAAGCATCACAGCTGGCAGATTTCACAGACTCAACCTTGAACAATCCTACCCTATCAGCTTTATTATCCGTTTTGCTCTTACTGTCAGTTCCCCTTAGCTACAAAGAAGATGACCTGAAAATATTGGTTATTATTAAGGTGTTGTTTTCTGTCTTAGTGAGCTCCTATAAAAATCTCTTGGGTGAATCTCACTCCCCTGAATACCTGTGTCCAGTGAAGTAGGAGTCTGAAAGAGAAGAAAAGCAGGTTTAGATAGATGTGGTTTCTATTTGATACTCTTCAGACTCTCAAGCTTATAGGTTGAACAAAAGACAGGAATCAATCCTGATACAGTTAAAACACAGCATCATAATGGAGCTACCTCTCTTACTTGCTGCATGTTCTTCTTTTCTTCCTTTTTCCTTTCTTTCATTTTTCTCTTTTTTTTGTTTTATTTTCTTTTTTTTTACTTTTCTTTTCCTTTTATAATTTTTCTTTTTTTTTCCTTTTCTTTTCCTTTTTTAATTTTTCTTTTTTTTTCCTTTCTTTTAATTATCTTTTATTTTTTCTTTTATTTTTTTTCTTTTGAATTTTCATTTTATTCTTTCTTTTTCCTTTTTTCATTTTTTCTTTTATTTTCCCTTTTTTTCTTTTTTCTTTTCTTTTCCCTTTTAAATTTTTATTTCTTTTTTTACTTTTATTTTTTCTTTCAATTTTTTTCTTTTCGAATTTTTCTTTTTTTTCCCCTTTTTTCTTTTTTTTCCTTTTATTTCCCCGTTTTCTTTTTTTCTTTTCTTTTTTCTTTTCTTTTTTCTTTTCTTTTTTCTTTTCTTTTTTCTTTTCTTTTTTCTTTTCTTTTTTCTTTTCTTTTTTCTTTTCTTTTTTCTTTTCTTTTTTCTTTTCTTTTTTCTTTTCTTTTTTCTTTTCTTTTTTCTTTTCTTTTTTCTTTTCTTTTTTCTTTTCTTTTTTCTTTTCTTTTTTCTTTTCTTTTTTCTTTTCTTTTTTCTTTTCTTTTTTCTTTTCTTTTTTCTTTTCTTTTTTCTTTTCTTTTTTCTTTTCTTTTTTCTTTTCTTTTTTCTTTTCTTTTTTCTTTTCTTTTTTCTTTTCTTTTTTCTTTTCTTTTTTCTTTTCTTTTTTCTTTTCTTTTTTCTTTTCTTTTTTCTTTTCTTTTTTCTTTTGATTTTTTCTTTTTTATTTTTTCCCTTTTTCTTTTTTCCTTTTTTGTTTTATTTTTCATTTTTCTTTTATTTTCCCTTTTTCTTCTCTTTTTCATTTTTC
>WAAF01014232.1:428681-467613 GCA_013400475.1 Tricholaema leucomelas | reverse complement strand
AAGAAAGAAAGAAAGAAAAGCAAGCAGGCACAACAAAACTCTTGAGCACCAAACCTGTAAACTAAAGAATGTGGGTCAAAAGCCCTCAGTGATGCAGCTGGTTTTCAAAGAAAAGGCAGCGGCTTTTAGCAGGAGGGCAATTGCCCAACAATGCTCTGTACATCCTGATAACATGAATTATCAGGATAATAGAAATAGCTGTCTGGGAGAAAAACAGAGGCTAATGGCCTTTCCTCTCCGCTTAACACAAGCCAGGGCCATTCACAGATGTCCCCTGGCTAAACTGGGGGCTTTGGTGTGGTTTGTTGTTTGGGTTGGTCTGTGAGGGTTTTTTTGTTATGGTTTGGTTCTGTTTTTTTTTTCACTCTTTCATCAGCTGCTTTTTAAAGAAACAAAACAAAACAAAGTAATAGAGGAAACCACTTGGGTCATAATAATCCCATGCAATGCTACAGGCTTGGAGAAGAGCACCTGAAAAACTGCCCTGCAGAAAAAGATCTGAGGATGCTGATCAACAGCAGGCTGAAGATGAGACAGTGTGTGCCCAGCTGGCCGAGGAGGCCAACAGCATCCTGGCTTGGATCAGGAATAGTAGGACCAAGGCAGTGACTGTCACAGAATTAATCAGGTTGGAAAAAACCTTCAAGATAATCGAGTCTAACCTATCACCTAATTAACTAACCCACGGCACTAAGTGCCTCACTCAGCCTCCTTTTAAGCACCTCCAGGGATGGGGGATCCACCACCACCCCAGGCAGCCCATTCCACTGCCAATCACTTCTGTTGTGAAGAACTTCCTAACATCCATCCTAAACCTGCCCTGGCACAGTCTAAGGCTGTGTCCCCTTGTTCTGTCACTCTGTGCCTGGCAGAAGAGACCAGCTCCCACCTGGCTGCAACCTCCCTTCAGGTAGTTGTAGACAGCAATGAGGTCTGCCCTGAGCCTCCTCTTCTCCAGGCTGCACACCCCCAGCTCCCTCAGCCTCTCCTCACAGGGCTGTGCTCCAAGCCTCTCACCAGCCTTGCTCACCTTCTCTGGACACATTCAAGCACCTCAACATCTTTTTTAAATTTAGGGGCCCAGAACTTTCTCCCTCTACTCAGCACTGTTGAGGCCACACCTCAAATATTTGGTTCAGTTTTGGGGCCAGATCTCCAAGAATGACATTGAGGGGATGGGATGGGTCAACTGGGCAAAAAAGCTGGTGAAGGGTCTGGAGAAAAAGTGTTGTGAGGAGTGGCTGAGGGAACTGGGGGAATTGAGGCCGTTCAGCCTGAGAAAAGGAGGCTGAGGGGAGAGCTCATCGCTCTCTACAACTTGAAAGGAGGCGGGAGCCAGGTGGGAGTTTGCCTTTTCCTGTTAACAGAAAAAGAGGAAATGCCTTAAGTTGCACCAGGGGAGGTTTAGGCTGAGTCTTCATCCCTAAAGGTGTTTAAAAGCCACACAGATGTGGTGCTGAGAAACATGTTTGAGCACTGGCCTGGGCAGAGTTGGAATATAGGGGCAGGGTTGGAGTATAGTTGAACTTGATTCAAAGGGCTTTTCCAAACAAAACACTTCTGTGATTCTATGACAATGCAATCCTGTTCTGTGTCATCTTTTTCTCCTTTCTGCCAGGTCACATATTTAACCAAGTGGCCAACTAAGCTCACAGATGAGCAACATTTGATAACATTGCTCTGATGGAGCAGATCTGGCGAGCTTTCCACTATGGCTAGTTCAAACATACCTTGCTTACAGGGGATAGTTGGAACCCATCAAAAGCTCAATTCCACACCTAAGTGCTTCACTTAAAAGTCATAATTGCTATTCACAAGCCGTTTAGTTGGGATTTTTCTTAATGAAACCCCTAAATTCATTGACTTGTGAAGGTTAAAAATCCTTGGCCTCACTTTCAGATGACTGAGGCAGGTGTCACAGGCTGGAGGTGCTTTGCCAGTAGGCAGATTGTCATCAAACCTTGGTAAACTCTTCTTATTTACTACTAATATTTGAGCAGCTTTAAAGTCTATCACCTGTTTCCTTGCTGAGCCTGTGATATTCTGTCAGGCAAACAGTTTTATTGCTCTCATTTCAGGCTGCCTGAATGTGCTTGCAAGCTATAAAGGTTGTATCCACATCTGTGCGTGTTATTATTATTCTTCACAATAAATAATCACTCAACAAATTCACTATAAATATTCACTCAACAGATTCACTTATCAGGGTGAAAACTCCAGCTATCACCTGCTGTGTAAATTATGCATCTGTGAGACAGATACCTTAGAGATGTCAGGAATTATCTTTAAGCTGTGTTTTGAACTCATTACACTTGTACAGGCAAGGTTTTATACAGCTTTTCAAGGCAAGGCTCAAAGGCCACCATAATAGTACAATAATGCATTTTAACCTCAATAGAAGAACTTCTCTGGAGTACTGTTTCCAGTGCTGGGCTCCCCAGCCAAAGAGAGACAGGGAACTACTGCAGATAGTCCAGTGGAGGCTACAAAGATGCTGAGGGGCCTGCAGCATCTCTGTGGGGAGCAAAGACTGGGAATCCTGGGGCTGTTTAGCCTGGAGTAAAGCAGCCCCAGAGGGGATGTGATCAGTGCTCAGCAAGAACTGAAGGATGGGGGGCAAGAGGATGGGGCCAGACTCTTGTCAGTGGTACCCAGCGACAGGACAAGGGGCAATGGGCACAGACTGGAACCCAGGAGGTTCCATCTGAAAAGGAAGAGAAACTTTTTGCTGTGAGAGTCCCAGAGAGATCCTGGAGTCTCCTTAGCTGGAGAGATTCCAAACCCAAATGGATACTGTGATCCTGGGTAACCTGCTGTGGGTGTCCCTGCTTTAGCAGGGGAGGGGATTGGACTGGATGATGCCCGGAGGTCCCTCCCAGCCCCTACCATTCTGGGATTCAATGAAAATACAGTGAATACAGCACTTCTGGGTCTAATATTATCCATGTATTTGATAGGAAAGATTTGAAACCACATTTTCCTCCCAGGCTTTGCAGAGTTAGTACAGAGATGGTGCCTGGTAACCTGCTAATTTCAGAAGAGCAGGGTAGTGGTTGCGGTGAGCCATGCACTTCTGCCTGTCAATAAAAAGACTGTTTGTTTTCACTGCTATTTCCTTCTCTAAATCCATCCGTGTGTCTTCTAGGTTCCTCAAAGACTCTTCAGATTCCAACAGTTTTTTCTTCAGGGATTCAATGGTCTCTGTCAGTTCTTCAACTTCATTGATCAACCTGAAGAGAATTACAGCAAGCAATTAAAAACCGGAGCAGAAGCCAGCTGTAACAGGAATAAAGATCAGCTACAGAACCACAAAACACAACAAAAAAGGAGTTCAGAGAGGTTCCACATACTTGGCCAAAAGCAGAGTTCACTTTTACAGCTCCTCTACGGAGGTCTCTCAAGATTTAGGTAGTACTCCAAGAAAGAACTTGGACACTAAGCACAGCGGAACCATTGTCACCTTCTCCCACTGCACAGGACACTTGTACCAAGAACTGTAGGGAAAAGTTGTTATGTCACCCAGTTTGGCTGGATCAGCATTTTGTTAAGCCTAGTTCTTGATAACTGGTATGAAATTCTTACAAAATCTCTGGCATAAAACTCAAGTATTAAAGATTGTCCTGCTTTGAGCTAGAGCAGAGCAGATTCTGCTCAGTGCTCAGTCTCTGCTCGGCTCAGGTACTTTCTGCAGTTCAGGGCAGCTTTGCACAGCCAGGGGCTGCTTCTAGCAGGGAGAAGCTGATGGGAAGAGTTCCTGCCTAGGACTGGGCTGCAGAAGAGAGAGATTTGTCCCTCTGCAAACTAAGGGCACTGCAACAGCTTGTGCCCTACCTTGGTGTGCAGCATGTCATAGCTGGCAGCTGTGGGGAGGAGCAGACAGGACAGGTGACCCTCAACTGACTGTGGACAGCATCTTCAGGAAGAATCACGAGAGCCAATCCTCTTCTTCAGTGGCCTGTGTCCCAAAAAGGACCCTGCCCACCTCTTTGACCTCATCTCAGAAGTTTCTGAATCCAGCTTCTCAATCTGGTTCCCATTTGCTGCTGAACCCAGTCTGGGACTTTGCCCAGCATCAGTGGTGCCAGTGGTGCCATCACTGGCATCAGGAGTTGGGTTCCATATTGATTTGTGTCTCTTTGTCTTTATTTCATGGAATTGTTCTTCTTTCCATCTCAGATGGTTTGGTTTCTCTCCCACCCCATCAGTCTCTCTTCTTTCTTCCCCTTCTCTTCATTTTGGGAAAGGCAGAGCTTGTGTCATTTATCTGGTGGCCAGTGCTGACCCTTGGCAAAGATGACGGTCGCTCCAGAGATCAGAAAAGAACCTCTTAATTTAAAGAGCATAGAAACTTCTAAAGCTGCAGCAGTACACCATTTAAAAGGAAAAGCAGCACACATTTTGGAAAGAGCACATCATTTCAGCTGACAGTCAGCAAGCTTGAGGTGCTCCACTGCACTCTGCCTGCACAGAAGACACATATTTATTTCCTGGGAAAAAAAGATCCTTCTGTGCTCTGCAATCCAAGCAACTGCAGCCAGTGTAAGCCTGGCGATGAAACACATGCCCGTTCAGCAGAGGATTTGCATGTGTCCTTAAATCCCATTAAAGGCAATGTACAAACTGGAGAGTATGCACATGGACGGTTTGCTGAATCAGGACCTTAAATGAGAGTGTCTGGGGTGATCTAAAGCACCTGGATTGGCTGTAACCTCTTCCTCACTGCATAAAGAACACCTCTGAATGGTGAGTAACTTTGCTAGCAGGATATTGTAAGTCCGAAAAAGCTGATTCCCTGCTTTTCCTAAGGGAAGGAGAAGAATCAGTTACAAAGCTTCTAATGAGATCAAGACTGACAAACATGACACTCAGACCTTTAATTTGAAAGGATTTGTTGACCTCCAGGTTTAAAATGGATTAGGACTGAAAATGAAATGCCATTAAGGGGGATGTTTGTAGTATTGAGCAGTTGTCTCAGACTATGAGTACGTTTAGAAGGTTCACACTCTCAGCACTTGAAGCACAAGTATTTGGCACACAGTCCACCTTGTGGAGAACTTCTGCTAACAGCAAAAGGGTTGCAAGGAATATATGTGCTGTTAAGTTTTTTTGAGGGGATCATCTAAATCAAAAAGCAACCACACAGCTCAGAGAAGAAAGTGCAGAGAGAAAAGGTAGAGTTGAGCCTATAGATCTTCTGTTTGTCAGTTCATTAGGTAAAAATGGCATTTTTCTCACAGTGATTTCAGTCAACTGAATGAATTCTGACTTAATAACAGACTCAAACCACATAGCTAAAGGCTATGTGTTGCCAATAAAAGCCGTAAAAGCTGTCTAATGTCACTTCTGGATGGAATAGACACCTTGGAGGACTTATTTCACAGTGTTTACCTGAACTGTGCTTCATCTCTGCAGAGCTCTACGTTGGGCCTAAAGGATCTATCATACAGCCTGGTTTGAGCAACTTTCATTGGGGCTTCTTTGTCTTTGATAGCTTGTTTGAGGGCAGCAATGCTGGCTTCTTTATCTCCAATCTCCTTAAGGACCTAAAGGAGAGACATAAGAAATGTTAACAAGAAGTTCCACATTGTCTCTGTTCATGCTGTATGTTCATGGTCCCAGTGAATCATTTAGAGTTTTGACCTCCTATTTGGCCAGAAAACAGAAGAAATACAAGGACAAAAGTTCTTTAGTAGGAAGGTGGCAGAACACTAAAACGGGTTGCCCAGGGAGGTGGTGGAGGCCCCATCCCTGGAGACATTCAAGGTCAGCAAGGTCTTTAACTCTGATGTTCTTCCTTACTGCAGGGGAGGTGAAATAGATGATTTTAAAGGTCTCTTCCAGCCCAACCCACTCTACGAAGTCTATGAAAAATGGATTTGACCTCTTTGTATCTACTGCTACACTGAGAAGTTGATCTTTGGTCTAAAAAGAGAGAAAATATCTTGCAGCCTGTTCAAAAACTCTTCCATGTCTCTTGACAACACATCCCACCTCCATGAATTGTTTTTAACTGTCAATTTGTAACTGTAAAAGATCCAAATTCAAGTTATTTTCAATGAGATTAAGAACTGCTGATCAGCATGGAAATGCATGGATTTCTGGCACTGTGGGAGAAAAAGGAAAAGCCAGGAACTACTGAATCCCTTCTCCCTCACAATCACTGTCTTCTGGTAAAAATAAAGTCTACCCAAATGTCATTACCCAAGAGGTGCTAAAGAGTGACTGTTTTTTCCATGCTTGTCAATGGCCTAACAGATGCTCCCCACTGGAGAAGAGGCAAAGGTTGCAGAGACCTTTTTTCATTTGCCAGGAACTGATAATGATAACATTACTGCAGCAGAGCATGACTTTCACTCCATAAAAGTGACAACCAGGCTAGGCTGGGAATCCTGGCCCAAAGCTCAGCTCCTAGATCACAGAGTTTTGGGGTTCAGTAAGACATGGGAGAAAATGTTTAACTTTCTTCATGTTTAAGTCCACCTTTTGTTTAGAGAAAACAACAGAGAAACCTGTGTAAATAGGCTAAATCTAGTGTGGTCTTCTCAAAAGAGGGGAATCACTTACTCTTCTCAGGTGATACTCTAGTTTGTGTTTTGCATCATCCAGCTGCTCACAGCGTTTGGCAAAGGCCTCGTTAACAGCAGCACATTGCATCCTCAGGTCTTCAGAGACATCATGAAGGATGTTGTCAATCAAGGCACGAAGGTTGATGGAAGCTGTTTTCTCTAGTTCTGCCTTATAGATGTTGTCATGACTGAACTTGGCCCATGTCTCTGGCGTTGAGGCACTGGAAGGCAAATGGTGTACAAATAAGGACCTTGCTCTTTTGTTCAAGCTGCACTTGACAGTAGGTCAAGGGAATTTCTTCTGCTCCTCTATTCTGCCCTAGTGAAGCCACATCTGGAGTACTGGGTCCACTGCTGGGCTCCCCAGTTCAAGGGAGGCAGGGAACTACTGGAGAGAGTCCAGTGGAAGCTACAAAGATGCTGAGGGGCCTGGACCATCTCTGTGAGGAGGAAGGGCTGAAAGCCCTGGGGCTGTTTAGCCTACTCACCTCTCTTCAAATTTCACTGAACTGGGATGGAACTGGATGTTGGTGCTCTGGTTACTGTATCTTCCACACTTATCATCAATGTTGTACGTTTCCACTTTGTCTGACCAGTCCATTTCACAAGCCTCTTTGTGATCTCGATTTAACCTGGAAAGCCATTATCAGCACATGTCATTAGTGGAAAACAATACAATCAACATGACTATCACAAACATTTCTGAAGCTAGGCTCTGAGCTTTTTGGCTTTCAAAGAGCAATGAGAACATAAACTTTCATTTTCACTTTGAAAATCCTAAGCAAACACTCTCTTTTCCACTATCTCCTAGAAGGACAGTAAGCCTGATGTGTTACCCACCACCCTAGAGCTTCAGTGCTGCTCAGTGCCTAGTGAAGGCTTAGAGCTCTTATAACCTGTGACAAAGGAGTTGTTGGATTTTGAATTTTACATAAAAAAACATAAAACACAAAGGATTTTTTTTCAACAGAATCATAGAATTGTTTCGGTTGGAAGAGACCTCTAAGACCACTGAATTCAGTTGTCAACCTCAGACCATCAAGGCCATTAAACCATGTCATAGAATCATAGAATCATAAAATCAACCTGGTTGGAAGCAACCTTCAAGATCATCCAGTCCAACCAACAATGTCCTGAAGTGCCATGACCACACATAGCGGCAATAGCTGCAGTTATCACAGGAAGAATAGGTAGGAGGTTGCCCAAGAGAATGCACTTCCTATAATAAGGCATCAGAAGATTCATCCTTTTTCTCTAGTACACTGGGAGTGACTCAAATTTAAGCTCTCCAAAGTGACCCTAGATCATTCTCTGAGCCCTCCTCTTCATCCTTGTGATGGTAGGCATCTCATTACGGGTTGGGCTTGATGATCTATGAGGTCTCTTCCAACCTTGGTAATACTGTGATACTGTGAATAGAACAGAATAGAATAGAATCAACCAGGTTGGAAGAGAACTCCAAGATCATCCAGTCCAACCTAGCACCCAGGCCTAGCCAATCAACTAGACCATGGCACTAAGTGCCTCATCCAGGCTTTGCTTGAACACCTCCAGGGATGGTGACTCCACCACCTCCTTGGGCAGCCCATTCCAATGCCAATCACTCTCTCTGCCAACAACTTCCTCCTAACATCCAGCCTAGACTTCCCCCAGCACAACTTGAGACTGTGTCCCCTTGTTCTGTTGCTGGTTGTCTGGCAGAAGAGACCAACCCCACCTGGCTACAGCCTCCCTTCAGGTAGTTGTAGACAGCAATGTGGTCTGCCCTGAGCCTCCTCTTCTCCCACCCCCAGCTCCCTCAGCCTCTCCTCATAGGGTTTGTGTTCCAGGCCCTTCACCAGCCTTGTTGCCCTTCTCTGAACACCTTCCAGAACCTCAACATCTCTCTTGATGATAGGGCAAACATGGTCTTATCCATACCCTGGCTTGCCCAGACATGTTCCCCTGCTCCTCCTTCTGTGTTGGGGGAAGCAGCTGTGGGAGGGGAGGACAAAAGCCCTGGCTTCACCTAATACGGTGAAGTCTGGCAAAGTGCCATTCTGAGTGGCTAATCTATGACCGATGCCCCGATAGTCTCGGGCTGAATATTGATAAAAGAGATAAGCAGGTAGCGTGGGGGCTGCTGCTGCTGCTGCTGCTGCTGCTGCCTCATTTGCCTCCTGAATTTGCCTGGAGAGCTTACCAGGAACAGGCTCTAAATGCCTGCCCACGACCAGCCTGCACAGTGTGACATCGTGCCGAGCCTGCACACCGCATCACATCCTGCCTGCCCCTCTGCAAGTCTCCTGCCAAGAAGGGAAGTCCTGGAGATACAGAGATCATCCAGAGGACCAGGTCAGACTATGCTATAGACTCCCAGCTTCCTGAGAAAAGAGCCTGGGAAACTCTGACAGCAACCCCTCCACGTGCTTTGGGTACTGTCTGATTTATACTCTCTGAGTAAATCCTTACAAGCCTCTTCCAGTATAATATTTGCCACTTGAAGAAAGAAGTGCTCTAGTTTTGCCTGTTCCCTGCATGTATAAATTTCCAACCTGTGCGTTTTGAACCTTGTGAATAAGTTGTCTGGTGAGTTTTAATGTTAACAAACAGTTTTCATAGTTATTAACAATCATTGCCTGGATATCAAAATGAATACAAATTATTCACCTTGCCTAATCCCTCACGATCCTGCAGCACTGCAAGCAGTGCGATTTGTCCTTGGAAGGTACAAGCGCAGTGACCTTCAGAGTTAAAAACGCTGCTCTGTTGTCAATTAAATGAGCCACATGTCACCTCACTGAGTGGAAAGACTTCGGATCACAAAAGCCAGCTGGTTGTTACCAGCGGTTAACACCAGATGTCACTGGCACCTCAGGAATTAAAAAGACACTGCTGGCCAATGATACTAAAAAGACGGTGCCAGAGAGACCTAAAATGATCTTAGAATCATAGAATTATAGAATCAACCAGGTTGGAAGAGACCTCCAAGATCATCCAGTCCAACCTAGCACCCAGTCCTGTCCAATCAACCAAACCATGGCACTAAGTGCCTCATCCAGGCACTTGGTACCATGGTCTAGCCTTGAGCTCTGTGGTAATGGGTTGGACTTGATGATTTATGAGGTCTCTTCCAACCTTGGTGATATTGTGGTACTGTGATACTGTGATACCTCCAGGGATGGTGACTCCACCACCTCCCTGGGCAGCCCATTCCAATGCCAATCACTCTCTCTGCCAACAACTTCCTCCTAACAACCAGTCTATACCTCCCCTGGCACAGCTTGAGACTGTGTCCCCTTGTTCTATTGCTGGTTGCCTGGCAGAAGAGACCAACCCCACCTGGCTACAGCCTCCCTTCAGGTAGCTGTAGACAGCAATGAGGTCTGCCCTGAGCCTCCTCTTCTCCAGGCTGCACACCCCCAGCTCCCTCAGCCTCTCCTCCCAGGGCTGTGCTCCAAGCCCCTCACCAGCTTTGTTGCCCTTCTCTGGACACATTCCAGTACCTCAACATCTCTCTTACTAACATCTCTCTTAACATTATCTTCCAATATTAGAGAAAGCAAAGCCTGAACTCAATAGGCTCCTTCACCTCCCAAGTGATGTAACAGAACAACTTTAAATTCTTTTACTTTTACAGACAGTCTTTTTAAAAACAATATTTCCTTTCATCTGTTACTGATGTAACAGAACTACTTTAAACTCTTTTACCTTTACAGACAGTCTTCTTAAAAACAATCTTTCTTTTTATCTGGTAGGAAAGAACAAATTGAAGCAGATAAAGGAATACCTCACCCCAAAAACCAAATCCTAAAATATCAAAGTTTCCAGCAGTTAACTCCTTCCTATTGATGCACTTTTGGATTCAGGTAACATCTTTTCCAAATGGCTTCTTATAAATGAAAAGCAAATATTCCTTTTGAAGTGCAATGAACATCTATACAGATCCAGAAGGTAGAGTGAAGTTTCACATTTTAAGTTCATGCTGGCATCTGGCAGCCAAAAAAATCATCTTGAAAAGATGCTTTGATCAAATAAATTATTTTAACAGGGCCTATACTACGAAGGTATCAAAGCTGTGACAAAGTAAAGTGATATGCAATTGATACAGAATTGGAGAATCCTAGCATGGTGGGGGCTGGAGGGGACCTCTGGACATCATCCAGTCCAACCGCTTCCTAAAGCAGTAGCACCCACAGCAGCTTGCCCAGGATCACAATGGCCAGCTGGGTTTGGAAGCTCTCCGGAGAAGACTCCACAACCTCTCTGGGCAGCCTGCTCCAGGGCTCCAGCACTCTCACAGCAAAGGATTTTCAAGCAGGTTAAGAAGCAAACCATGTCCTAAAGTCCTGCTTTATGTTTTTTTTTGGTCTCGGATTGCAGTAGATGCAGTTCTCCCAACACTAAACTTAAGTGCAATGCAAATTCCCCATGAGCCAAAAAGTGTCATTGTGGCCAAGAAGGCCACTGGTACCTTGGGGTGCATGAAGAAGAGTGTGACCAGCAGGTCAAGGGTGGTTTTCTTCCTCCTCTACTATGCCCCAGTGAGGCCACTTCTGAAGTACTGTGTCCAGTTCTGGGCTCCCCAGTTCAAGATAGACAGGGAACTACTCAAGAGAGTCCAGTGGAGGTCCGAAAGATGCTGAGGGGCCTGGAATGTCTCTGTGAGGAGGAAAGGCTGAATGCCCTGAGGCTGTTTTGCCACAGGGATCCTCCAACTCCCACCATTCTCCTGAGCTTCATCACCAAGCACTTTTTTCATGTTTAAATGGAATTCACACAGTTCATGAGCCTCACATTGGTCTTTACCCATTGAGGTTTGTACCTCTGTACGCCACTACTCAGATATTGTGATAAAAGTCTTACCTCATCTGGTTAACAGCTTGCATCAAAGTTCTTTTCAAAAGCTCCTGGACATTTCTGATGAGTTCAGCTTCCTAGATAAAAACATTGAGACTTCTGTGATATCCAAAGCAGTACAAATGATCCTATAGAACAATTTGACTTCAACAATTGTTGGTAAATACCTAACTTCTGCTTATTGCCCACTCTTATCTATTACTGCAAGGCATTTAGGTGCTTTTCTGAGGAGTGAGAAGATGATAAGGCAACTCAGGTCCAACTCTGAGGCAGCAGCAGTTATTGCACATGTACCCCATGAAAAATCTGCCAGATGAAACAGAACACCTGAATTTCTTGCACAGCCTTGAAGAAGGGAAGAATAAAGCAATATATGTTAATGAAATGCATGTAAAGATCTAAATGGCAGAGGTCATGAGAATGGAACTAGGCTATTCTCAGTGGTGGGCAGTGGCAGGACAAGGGAAAATGAGTACAAACTAGAACACAGGAGGTCTCACTTGGACTTATGAAGAAAACTTGACTATGAGGGTGCTGGAGTCATGAAGGAGGCTATCCAGAAAGGAGTCTTACTGTCTGGAGAGATTCCAAACTCAGCTGGCATTGTGACCCTGAGTAACCTGCTGTGGGTGACTCTGCTTTAGCAGTGGGGTTGGATGAGATTATCTCCAGAGGTCCCTTCCAACACCACCGTGCTGGGATGCTGGGATTTTAAAGCCAAGCAGGACACTGTCTGCCCTGTAAGCACAAACTCAGATGCTGGAGGGATGTGCAGGATGTGAAACAGCAGATCAGCTTCTCTGGCAAGATGTTGGCTTCCAGAACCTGCTGAGTCCTTGCAGACACCTTCAGAGCATGCTGCCTTATTCTGCAGTAAGCATTTTATCTGCATACCAGGGAGAGGCTTCCCAGCAGGTTCCTGCAGCAGTCCAAACCCACGGTTTGTCTGAGGTACAGTGATAAGATGCTATGTAACATAAAGCTGTGCCGTGTCAGAACCTTGCTGGCCTGCCCCCTTGAGTCCCTTGGGCTACCTAGAAGTAGAAGTTACTATTCTCTGATTTTTAAACAGCTATGTCTGCTTCAGCAGGTATGGGAAAGCTGTCATAATGTAAACCAAATGACACTTGCAGCTTTATTTTTGTTCATAAAGCTTTTTTATTCCAGAACTCATTTCCCCTTTGATGATGGACAGAAAAGAGGGCTGCAGAATTATCTCATATATGCAATGTTGTTTGAGAGGTTAATTTTCTCTGAATTCCAAGACAGCGAAAGCTCAAAGTCAGGAAGCTTTGCCTCACCTTGATAACCAATTTGGTAGCTGAAGTTCCAGCTCAAGATGATTTTAGCCAGAATGCCAAAATGTTAATCCCCACACAATGTGATCATTATGGAATCACAGAATCACAGAATTGTTTCAGCTGGAAAAGCCTTTTAAGACCACCAAGTCCAATCACTACCTAACTCTAGCAAGTCTGTGCTAAAGCCTGTCTCCCAGCACCATCCATGACTTAAACATCTCCAGGGATGGGGATCCAACCACCTACATAAGAAGCCTTTTCCAAGGTTTGTAAACCCTTTCAGTGAAGAAATTTCTTCTAATACTCAAGCTAAATCTCCTGTGGGAAACTCTCATTCTATCTCTCATTAACTGGGAGAACTCCCTTTCAAGGAGTTGCAGAGAGCCAAAAGGTCTCCCCTCAGCCTCCTTTTCTCCAGGTTGAACAATTCCAGTTCCCTCAGCTGCTTCTCACGAGACTTGTTTTCCAGACCCTTCAGAAGTTTCATTCCCCATCTCTGGACATGTTCTAGTTCCTCAAAGTCCTCTGAGTGGCCTCAAATTGAATCCAGTATTTGAGGTGTGGCCTCACCAGTGCTGAGTATGGGGGGGACAGTCGCTGCCCTGGTCCTGCTGGTCACACTGTTCCTGTTCAAGCCAGAATGCTCTTGGCCTTCTTGGCCACCTGAGCAATTATTTAAGGGAATTTAATATCTGAGACTTAGATATTAAAAAGAAGCTTTTGTACTTGAAGATCTAATTAACTTTGCTGGTTTACATCAAGGACAAGTTACCCAATGACAGCTAATAAACTTAGTGATAAACTATTGCCAAACCATTGCTGAAACTCATTGATCCTCACTGGGTTTGACAAATAAAGGAGTGTGTTTGTCCCTGCAGTGTCAGTTTCTTCATCATAGGAAACCAACAGGGACCATTAAAAAGATCACTTTATCCTAAATGGAAAAGGAGAATCATGACTGGAAAAAAAATACCTTACTTAAGGCTCTACAAGAGCACAATGAAAATGAAGACAAAGCTGAAGGTATGCTTTTTGCCAACACTTTCTTCAGGGAAGAAGGATTATGATGTCTGAGTTGTCAAAGTAAAGACTCAAAACAATTGTAAAGGGTCAGAAAGGCCCAGCACTTGAAATTACATTTATATTAATTGATTTTTTGGGTGTTTGATAGCCTGTCTCCATGTAAATAAAGAGGCAGCCAGTTTCCTGTGAGTAATGTGCAGAGTTTTACATGAGAAAAGCCTTCCTTTAGCAGCTAAGGTCTCTCGCATGGAAAGAGTGAAATAATACACAACTCAAGAATTCCCTGGTTGAATGACCTAAAACAAAACTGAAAAGTGGATTCTCTGATGAGGAGATGCATTCAAATGTGACATTTAAAAACGAAGATACAATCCCTATAATTAATGGCAGTCTAAGACTGGGGAGAATGAATAAACAGGGGTGAATGTCAAGGAATTTTCCACATTTATCTACCAAATGATTTTTCTGAACTTTTCAAGCAGTTAAAAATTCAGGTTGTACAGCTGAGAGGAGCTGTGGCACTGGGTTGAAGATGAAGATCCTTTGATTTAGGTCTCTCAGTCCTGTTAGATATAAAGGTACAATCCAGGTTGCTGCCTACCCATAGCTGTGGCTGGCTCACAGGAGGAGATCCACGTGGGATGATGTGAGAGAACAGCAACACAGCATGAATGCCTGGCAGGGATCACCTGCTCAGAGAAGCAGGAACTGGAAATTACATTTATTATATAGGTAGATTCAGACTAGAGAGAAAGGAAGAAATCTTTTACACTGATAGTGGTGAGATCCTGGCCCAGGTTGCCCAGAGAGGTGGTAGATGCCCCAGTCCTGAAAGCACTCTAGGTCAGGTTTGGAGCTATGAGCAACCTGCTCTAGTTGCAGATATCGCTGCTGACTGCAGGGGTGTTGGGCTAGAGGAGCTTTAAAGGTCCCCTCCAACTCAAACCAGTCTATCATTTTATGATTCCATGACTCATAAAATGCCTTGTCTGCTCCTTCACATTTTCTTTGCAGAGTAAATTCAGTCAAGAAGCATGGCAAAGAGAGCAACAACCAGGAGCACAGTTCTCCCAGATGTTATGATTTCACCCATCAAATTGTGGGTGACTTCACATAAAAGTCTTGGGGGAAGATCTTAGGTTTTAGCCAGTAGTACAATAGATGACTTTTCATGTAGTGTGTGCACAGTATTGGGTTGGGAATTCATTTGAAGCTCCAGTCTGCAATAACAGAGGAAAAGTATGTCAAAGAGTTTTAGTAGCTAGAAAGCATCTCTGCTTCAGAGGACAACATTAAGAGAGATTTGCATTTCTTCAGTTCACCAGAGGACTTGGTAGATGAGATGTCTATTTTTTTTTTCTCCTTATTTTTCACATACACATCTTCATGTGCTGCCTATTAAAATGAAATACTGTCAAATCTGAAGTGATCTTGGCTTCTTTTCAGCTGTCTCCTCCACAGTTAATCCTAATAATAAACCTCTGTTATTATAAATGGTTGTCAATTAACAGGGAGAGAACATTTTATAGTATAGCATGCCATTTATTTTATTACAGTATTTAATGTTTATGATGCAAAAGTTGGATTTTCCTCAAATCTAGTGATAAAACCATCCCAGTTCATGACTTTCTAAGTGTCTAATTAATGGTGCAAAGAAAACATTTAAGAGCAGATGTTTGCGCCTTTCATGAATGTACAAATCTAGGTTTATTATAGCTTGCATTTTTACAGCAGGGACTTGCAGATATCAGCAATGGGCTAAATACAGCAGCCAGGGCTAGGATGGGAGAATGAGAGAGGAACTGAGAGGAGTGGGAGAACCCTGTGAGTGAGGCAGCACAGTCACCCTCAACTACAAATCCAGCTCCCTCCTTCCCTCCATCCATCCATCAATCAATCACAACACAGATGTACTGCACATGATCCCAGCACATACAAGCAAGCTAGCTAGCAGATCTCACTGGATTTAGGCCCTCAAACAGTGTGGAACAGAAAAGCTATTACTCATTACAGGTATGGGTGAAAGCTGGTGGAATCACAGACTCACAGACTGGTTTGAGTTGGAATGGATTTTTAAAGGCCATCCAGTCCAACCCCCTTGCAGTCAGCAGGGACATCTGCAACTAGAGTAGGTAGCTCAGAACTCTAAAACAACATGACATAGACTAGTTCCAGGGATGTGGCATCTACTACCTCTCTATACCTCCTTCCTCCCATCTATTCTGAATCTCCCTCTTTCAGTTTAAGCCATCACCCTTTGTCCTGTCACAACAGGCCCTGCTAAAAAGCCTGTCCCCAGTTTTCTGATCATCTTCTTTGAGTACTGAAAGGCAACAAGGTCTCCCTGAGCCTTTTCTGCTCCAGGTTGAACAACTCCAACTCTCTCAGCCTGGCCTCACACCATCATTGCTGAGGTCCGTGACCCTGCTGTGCTGAGGACTCCAGAGCTGGTCCCAGAACTGCAGGTGGAGTCTCAGCAGAGCACAGCAGAGGGGAAGAATTCCCTCTCTCCACCTGCTGCCCACACTGCTGGGGATCAGCCCAGGACACGGTTGGGTGAATGCATGGTACCAGCTCATATCCAGCTTTTCATCCACTGAGAATCATTTCAAAATCCATGATCTGCAGATGCTGAACATAAACACTGCACTCCTGAGTTGTCTAGGTACAGAGCTGTCCTGTTGGCCCCCTGGTTCACTTGGCGAAGCTATTGATCAGAGTGCTTGCAAATGGTGCTCTGTTGTTTTCCTTGCCCTGTCTCTGCAGTTAGTAGGAACATGTGCATCTGTAGCTTTTCTCCACATGTTTAAACTTTAATTTCACACAGTTGACAGGATCTTGGCTAATTCCTTTGTCTTCAGCATCAGGGAATAGCTGGGGCTGACTTGATTGTGGAAACAAACACACAACAAATCAACACTCTGAGTCCTCTGAGTCTAGGCTTAAAAAATGACATAAATATAAGTACACCTATTCACTCCAGAGTCATCTCTGGCACCCAGTTAATGAATCTACAACATTGGGCACGTGGAAATAACCTTGAAATGCTGCATACATGCAGTTGAACCATGATTTATTGACAGCATACCACCAGGTGGCAAGTCCTTTGCTGGGGCTTACATTTTCAATATTAAATGCTGGCACATAAACAGACCAAAGTGTGATTAGATTGGTGCAAAGGGGATTCAGAGAGGATGCCATGCAGGTGACAAAGGTCAACCCTCCCCTATCAAACAGATGTATGCACTGCTTTTTATGCTTTCAGATATTTGCAGTGCATCAGCACAAAGAAATAGAATTATCCCATTTGAGTGATTTTATCTACTTTTTATTCATCAAATCTCCTTCTTTACTGGGGAAAGAATTGTGTCCTTCCACTTATTTTTTCTTAATCAGAACTGCATTAAGAAGAGATGACTGCGCTGTTAAGTGGAGTCAACATACTTCTGAGTAACAGCTGATTTTATTGTGTCTGTGTGGAGCTTTCACTTAAATATCCTCATCCCTCACTCCAGCAGTGGCTGTTAGTCGTGGTTGTATCACAAAAGTCACCTAACTGTGACTCCACGCCGCACAGCAAATAGGAGAGATGAGCTGGAGCCAAAACTCTCTACAAGAAATAGATGATGTGCCAAAATAAACCAACCAAACCGCAAACCAAATCAAAACCCAACAAAACAACAATGGAAAACCTCAAATATTATCTGGTTGCATGAAACCTCCATCAGAGACAGTTCTGGTTTCTGTGTGAGTCACCTGAAGTGATTCCTACTAGCAGATAATGAAAGTGCAATTTCCTGCAGAGATTTGAGTCTGCTTGTATGTGTATATTTGGTGCTGCCTCTTTAAATGCCACCTGCCGGGGGCTGCTGGAAGATGGTTATCTCAGCAGGGTGCTCTGGGAACAGGGAAATATTCTTCACTGCCGCAGAAAGCTGAAAGCAGGAAGAAAACCTATGTCCTGTGAGAAGCCTTGCCATGACTACGTGAAAACAGTCCATTGTTCAGACATGTTCTTCCCCCAGTGGCAGATTCCCTCATGAGAGCTGGCAGGGACACAGCAAAGATACCAGAGAACAACGCCTGGGCTGCTAGCAGGAGAGGAGGAATTGCAAAGGCAGGAAGATGTCCTAGAATATCAATTAACTAAGCAATTAAAACTGCAAGGAAAAGAATCTCTGTTTGCTAACATAGCTGACTTTTGGAAACTATTTCTTCTTAGTGTTTCCTCTTAGTGTTCTACACAGGAAGAGACTAAAGCACTCCTGGTGCCTCTTGCATTGCCACTTCTGGAGAGAGTTGAGATTAGAAAATGACTGCACACAAAAAACATGTCACTGCATAGTGACAACATTTGCAGACTTCCCCAAAGAAGCAAACCTTGTACCACAGAGCTACCAGTGAATGGATCCATGAACTCAGAAATCTGTGCAGTGAACAGGCACAATTCATAGAAGAGCAGCTCTGAGTGTCAAGAACTATTACTCACTTTTGGAAGGAGTAACAACTGTGAGGTACCATCTGATCTCTTGCAGTGAAGGAGTACAGGTGCAGCTTAAACATAGTATCGTCAAATTGTTTAGACTGGAAAAAGATCTTTAAGACCATTAAGTCAAATCATTAATCCAACACTGCCAAATCACCACTAGAACATGCTCTTCAGAACCACATCTGCATGACTCTAAATCCCCTCCAGGGATGGGGACTCCACCAGCCTGGGCCAGTCTTTCTTCCCTTTGGGGAAGAATTTGTTCCTCGTGTTCAACCTAAACTTTCCCTGGCACAACATGAGGCCATTTCCTCTTGTCCTATTGCTTGTTACTTGGGAGAACACCCAACACCCATCTCTCTCCAACCTCTTCCCAGATAGCTGGAGAGAGAGAGTAGAATAGATGAGAATAGAATCAACCAGGTTGGAAGGGACCTCCAAGATCATCCAGTCCAACCTAGCACCCAGCCCTATCCAGTCAACTGGACCATGGCACTAAGTGCCACATCCAGTCTTTTCTTGAACACCTCCAGGGACGGTGACTCCACCACCTCATCTCCAGAGAGCTGGCAAAGCCACCAAGTGCACATTTTAACAGCTATCTACAAATACTTGTGCCATAAAATCTATTCCTCTGTGAAAACGGGAAGGATTTCCTCTGTTATTACGTACTCCTCTTCCTTCTGTGCTGCAAAGGTCATTGGCATGGCAACAAAATCTTCATCTCTCAAGAGTCCATCTGCTGCTGGTACACATGCCTCGCCTGAACTCACATCATTCCTTTTTGATGACATCCTACTTGGCTGTCGATTCTCTGTCATCACCAGCACACAATCACAATTCCAAGTGATGAATTAGCAGCAGCAGTAGATGGACTTTTGAGCAACGAACAAACTATTCTCTGAGACCAGAAGTAAAGATATACAGGAGAGAAATCCTCCCAGAATATGTTTTTTGGGGGGTGTAAATCTCACATTTCACAATTCCTCTAAAACATCAGCAGCTGAGGAAAATAAATTTCCCCCACTCTAAATTCAATTTTGCAACAAGTCACACACTGAAATATTAAAGTATCCTATACATTAACTCTCAGATGTTTCTGTTTTTCACTGGAATAGCCTCTTAAATATTGATTATAATTCACCAGTTGTACACAAGTCCTATCCAAAATCACAGAATCATAAAGTTGTTTAGGTTGGAAAAGGCTCAAAGATCCTTGAGTCCAGCCATTAACCAAGCACTGTCAGGTCACCGCTAAACCACATCCCTCAGCACCACATCTACACAGCTTTGAAACCCCTCCAGAGATGAGGACACCACCACTGCCCTGGACAGCCTGTTTCAGGACTTGACGATCAAGGGAGGTTCTCCTTCCCCTCTACTCTGCCCTGATGAGACCTCATCTTGAATACTGTGCTCAGTTTTGGGCTCTCCAATGTAAGAGGGGCAGGGATATGCTGGAGAGGGTCCAGTGGGAGGGCTAGGGGGATGATTAGGGGACTGGAGCACTGCCTGGTGAGGAGAGGCTGAGTGACCTGGGGCTGCTTAGTCTGGAGAAGAGAAGACTGAGAGGGGATTTAATCAATGTTCATAAACATCTGAGGGATGGGGGTCAGGAGAGGTGGGGTAGGCTCTGCTCACTTGCTCCCTGGGATAGGACAAGGAGCAATGGGTCTAAGTTGTAGCAAAAGAGGTTCTGCCTCAACACAAGGGGGAACTTCTTGACTGTAAGGGTCACAGAGCACTGGAACAGGCTCCCCAGGGAGGTTGTGGAGTCTCCTTCTCTGGAGACTTTCAAGGCCTGTCTGGATGTGTTCCTCTGTGATCTGTGTTAGATAGGATTGTCCTGCTCTGGCAGGGGGGTTGGACTTGATGATCTTCTTGTGTCCCTTCCTACCCCTAACATCCCATGATCCTGTGAACCCTTATGGGGAAGAAATTCTTCCTCACTGCCAACATAAACTTCCTCTGGTGCAACTTGAGGCCATTTCCTCCTGTCCTATCTCATGTTACTTGGGAGAAGAGACTGACCCCCACCTCACTCCAACCTTTCAGAGAGAGGTAGTGACTGAGAAGGTCTCCCTTCAGCCTTTTTCTCTAGGCTGAACAACCCCAGCTCCTCCAGCTGCTCCCCACAAGACATGTACTCTAGACCTTTCACCAGCTTTGTTGTCCTTCTCTGCACCTGCTCCAGCACTTTGATGTCTTTCATGCTAAATATTGATAAATATTATCATGCTAAATACTCTCATGCCATCAACGATGTAAGTCTCTTCAGTATTTTTCTAACAACAAATATTAATCATCTGGTTTAATCAGTAACTCATCCACTGTGTATTGGAGGCTGCAGGCAAATAATCACTAATTTATTTGTGTGAAACTGCAGCATGTATCATTCCAGAATGAAAAACGACCCAGAATCTGTTCCCTGGAATATGTACAGTAATGATAATTACACCACCTTTGAAGGTAATCTACATGTGGTGCTGGACCTCAGCGACATCTCAGCTGGAGTCATGAGTCCTCTGTGGGCAAAAGGATCAAGCAAGTCACAGGAGACTGTCAGATTTGCTGAAGTCACCCTGTCAGAAATACCCTCTGCCTGTGTCCCCTCACTTGCCTGGAGCTCTCATCTGTGCAGGTGTAACATGATTACCTTCACTGTGATGTCCTGCAGGACATTTAAATTGAGAGATTGTATTAAAACACTGAATGTAGTAGTGTTGGATTATCACCTTGCCATGAACCTTGGCAAGACTGCAGCATCAGTAGCTAATGGCAGAGACTGCCAGATTTGGACAGCTTGAGCATGGAAACAGGCAAGGAGCATTTCACTGGTCCTGAATCACACAGAATATCCTGCTTGTTGGCTACTGAATTTTTAAAAGCATAACTTTGCAGAGGGAAAGGGACTTTAAGCCATCTGGAGGCTGGCAGAAGTTGAATGCCAAAACAGGACACCTCTGATTTGATTTTGTTTAGATCTGGTCTGAGAGGGGTTATCTGATCTCCTTTACTCATACTCATATGATTTTTAAGTACTTTTTAAATGGAGGAAAGATTTAAACAATCTTGAATTTGGGAGTGACAAGAGAGAGTTCAAGCAGATGCTACCTTCATGAGCTGCAGTTATCACCTACTGAGCAAGCTGCCCATCATTTAAAGAGACTGAAGCAGCACTAGAAGAGGCCTGCCAAGAACCTTCAATACCCTAACATCCTGCTCACCTTCAGCAATTCTCTCTCCACCTCATCACTGACCAGGTCTGGGGGCTGTCTCCTCTCCCGACACTGCAGGTTATCAGTGACAATGGCATAGGGCATCTCGGTGGCATTGAGTGCCCTTTCCAGACGCAGCTTCTGGGCTGCGAGCAGGCCAGTCTCTGCTTCCAGGTCCTCAATCTCCTTCTGGAGCTCAGACTTCCAGAAGTGTATGTCCTTCAAGCGCTGGCCCACAGTGGCAGTAGAATCTTGCTGCGTACGCTGGGCAGTGGCAGCAGCATGGTCAGCCAGCTCCTTGGCCTCTGCCCGGCCACGCTCAGCCTGCTCGCAGCCAGCCAAGGCCTTGTGGTACAGATTAGAATTGCTCTGGAACCACTCATCGGGCAGGTACTTGGCAGTACGGAAACCAGCTGTGGCCAGGCCACTGGAGGAGTCGGGGCCCGTGTTTAATGCCACTTCGTACACCTTCTCGGGCAGGTCTGAGGCGGGCACGGTCTGAGGCGCCGGCTCCTTGGTCATCAGAACCTTGGGCTGCGCCATGGCGCAGAGCCTCCTGCTAGGCCGCGCTGCGTCCTCTCGTCGCCGTGGCAACGGCAACAGCCAATGAGGCGGCGGAGCAGCCCCTGGAGGAGGGAAACCCGCGGAGAAGACCAATCAGAGTGCGGAACTGTCCCGAGGGCTCCTTGGATAGGGGAAGCGCCGCCTGCCCGCGACCGCCTCCAAGCCGCCTGTTGCTGCGGCAACAGGGACACCCGGGCGAGGCGGGGGGCGCTGGCGCTGTCATGGCGGCGGCGCTTGCAGGTCCCGGGGAAGAAACCCCGGGCGGGCTCGGGGGCTGGGAAGGGAAGCTTTGGCTTCTCACTACTGAAAGATAATTGAGGGGCTGCAGCAGGTCTAGACATGGGCGACGAAGCTGGTGAAGGGGCTGAAGAACAGGGCTGCTGAGGAGCAGCTGAAGGAACTGGGGATGTTTAGCCCGTAGAAAAGGAAGCTGAGGAGAGATCCCTTTGCGGTCTGCAACACCCAGAAAGGAAGTTGGAATGAGGCGGGGGTTAGTCTCTTCTCCCAAGCAACAAGTGACAGGACAAGAGGAGATGGCCTAAAATTGCCCCCTGGGAGGTTGAGATTGAACACGATGAACAATTTCTTGCCCATGGGGGTTGTCAAGGCCTGGACCAGGCTGCCCAGGGCAGTGGTGGAGTCTGTATCCATGGAGGAGTTTCAGAGACGTGGAGATGTGGTGCTGAGGGACATGGTTTAGTGGTGACCTGGCAGTGCTGGTTTAATTTCTGGACTTTAAAGTCTCTTTCAAGCAGGATGATTCTCTGACTTCCCAGCAGCAGCCCTGATGCACGTTGTGACACCTCCGGTGTGACCGTGTCAGTGAGAACAGAGTCACACTGAGGCCTGCATCCTGGATCCCCTTTATGCTGAGAAATTCCTCTTTTCCAATGGCCACATGGGCACAGCAACACTTTCTCCTGATTTGTTTAGTTTAAATACAGGAGGATCCTGACAGGACTTCAGCCCAGATCCTGCCTAGTGAGCAGTGGGGGCAAGGGGGAGGCCCCTTTGTGCTGCAGCATCACGATGATTTTGGAGGTCTCTTCCAACCTGGTTGATTCTATGATCTGCTGCTTTTAGGCCATCTCAGTTAATAAAATCTTACACCTTGTTCAGGTTTTAACCCCAAATATTTATTTTCAAGGCAATTTGTGTGACTCTGGCCTTGTCACAGGCACCTGTGAAATCCAGCTGCTGCTGTGTCCCCTGCTTAATTTTCACATGGGGAGACAATGAATAAGCTGTCAGATTATGCTTGAATTATATTAAGTTTGGGGGAGGTTGCCATCACTGTGCCACAAGGAAAGGCAAGGCCTGGAGAAGAGGAGGCTCAGGGGAGACCTTATTGCTGTCGACAACTACCTGAGGGGTGGCTGTAGCCAGGAGGAGGTTGCTCTCTTCTCTCAGGCAGCCAGCACCAGAACAAGAGGACACAGCCTCAAGCTAGGCCAGGGGAAATTTAGGCTTGAGGTGAGGAGAAAGTTCTTCACTGAGAGAGTCATTGGCTACTGGAATGGGCTGCCCAGGGAGGTGGTGGAGTCGCCGTCCCTGGAGCTGTTCAAGGCAGGATTGGACGTGGCACTTGGTGCCATGGTCTAGCCTTGAGCTCTGTGGTAACGGCTTGGACTTGATGATCTATGAGGTCTCTTCCAACCTTGGTAATACTGTGGTACTGTGAGACTGTGAGCAGAGGCTTCTCTTCAGAGCCCTCGGAGGGCTGATGTTGGAGAGCGCAGTGGCAATAGAGGGCACTCTCGTCCTTGCGCTGTGACAGATCCTCAATGGCGTTTTGGTTTAGAAAACAGAAAGGAAGGAAAAGCCACATGCACTGCAGCCTGCCCCGTGTCATCCAGGCTAATCGGCTCCTTGGGTGTTGGGGAGAGCGATGCCTGAGCTGCAGCGAAGTGTGCACATGGCCCACGCCTTTCCGTGGATGTAAAGTGAGGGCTCTCCAGGTCCTCTTGGCACCACACAAATTTCTGCACAAGGCTCTTTGGTTTATGAGACTTTGCTCTAAATCCACAGAAAGCCAGGGGGCATTTTTCCTGTGGGGTCTTGCACTCTTTGGATCAGGTGGTGTGTTGGGAACTGGCTGAAGGAGAGGGGGCATGAGTCCCTAGAAGCTTGTACAATCAAGCCTTGGATGTGAGGTCTGAGTATTGAAAGTGCAGTAAACCACAGCGCTGTGTGTGAAGAAGCTAAAGGAATTTGTCCTTGAGCCTTCTCATAAACAGCTTCTGTGGGACTGTGTCCAGGTTAGGAGGGAATCATAGAATCATAGAATGGTTTAGGTTGGAAGGGACCTCAAGGATCATCCAGCTCCAACCCCCTGCCATAGGCAGGGACACCTCCCACTAGAGCAGCTTGCTCAAGGCCTCATCCAGCCTGGCCTTAAACGCCTCCAGGGAGGAAGCATCCACAGCCTCCCTGGGCAACCTGTGCCAGTGTCTTACCACCCTCACTGTAAAGAACTTCCTCCTAACATCCAGTCTAAATCTCCCCTCTTCCAGCTTAAACCCATTCCCCCTCGTCCTGACATTACCAGACCTTGTCAATAGTCCCTCCCCAGCCTTCCTGTAGGCTCCCTTCAGATACTGGAAAGCCACTCTAAGGTCTCCTCGAAGCCTTCTCTTCTCCAGGCTGCAGAGCCCCAACTCTCTCAGCCTGTCCTCATAGCAGAGCTGCTGCAGCCCTCTGATCATCTTCGTGGCTCTCCTCTGGACTCGCTCCAGCAGTTCCATGTCCTTCTTGTGTTGGGGGCTCCAGAACTGCACACAGTACTCCAGGTGGGGTCTGAGGAGAGCAGAGTAAAGGGGGAGAATCCCCTCCCTTGCCCTGCTGGCCACACTTCTCTTGCTGCAGCCCAGCACAGGGTTGCTGTCTGGGCTGCATGTGCACACTGCTGGCTCATGTTGAGCTTTTCGTCAACCCAGACCCCCAGGTCCTTCTCCTGAGGGCTGCTCTCCAGCCATTCACCACCAGCCTGTATCTGTGCCTGGAAGTTAGCCCTGAATGATACCACAGGTGGGAGGAATATGCAAATTCCAGTCTTTAGATGTACCACGTTGCATGCTGGATGTGCTCACTTTTGCTCACCCTGACTGAAGTATATGTCCTCTGTAACTTGAACCCTGATGCTCTTAATAAAGCTTTGGGTCGCCTTGAAGCTAGCTCATATAGAGTTGTCTCATGGCTTTCCCGACCCCACAGTGGTGGCCCCTGATGGAGAACTTGCACTGGCAGGCTGAGGGAGCTGAGGGTGTTCAGCCTGGAGAAGAGAAGGCTCCAGGGAGAGCTAACAGCAGCCTGCTAGCACCTGAAAGGGACCAACAGTGAGGCTGTAGAGGGACTGTTTGCGAAGGCCTGCAGTGATAGGACAAGGGGAGATGGCTTGAACTGAGAGCAGAGATTTAGATTGGATGTGAGGAATACGTTCTGCAGCAAGAGGGTGCTGCAGCAGGTTGCCCAGGGAGGTAATTGAGGCCACATCCCCAGAGATACGCAGGGTCAGACTGGACAAGGCCCTGAGCAGCCCGATCTAGTGGAGGATGCCCCTGCTAAGTGGAGGGGATTGGCCTAGATGACCTATGGAAGTCCCTTCCAAGTCAAACGAGGAATGACTCTAGGATTCAGAAGATGCATCCTGCATCAGATGCAGGCTGCTGACCACCAACCTTCTGTTGCAGCTGGCAGCACATGCCCAGCAAAGGCTTCTTTCCACATAGGGTTGAAAAAGGAGATTCAGTCCCAGCATAGATATAAAAAAATCCTTCACCTTCCCTTTTGCAAATATAACTGCTCCTTCAATTAAACAGCAGCAGTGGATGATCTTGCTGCACTGCTGAAGTCACTGCAATGCTACCCCTTGCTTTCTCATTGCACTTCATTGCTGTTTCTCTGTTTTCGATCTTTCCTCTAACTGCAGCTGTCCTATCCATTCCTTTCCTAACTTTATCCCCAGCCTGTCCATTTCTTTCTCTTTTCTCTGCTTGGGGCCTTCTTTGTGTGATGATTCTATGCAAAGAGGCTGAGGGATGCAGAACTATAAAGAGAGGCTGAGGGAGCTGGGGGTGTGCAGCCTGGAGAAGAGGAGGCTCAGGGACAACTTCATTGCTGTCTACAAGAAGGGAGGCTGTAGCCAGGTGTGAATTGGTCTCTTCTCCCAGGCAAGCAGCAACAGAACAAAGGGACACAGTCTCAAGTTGTGCCAAGGCAGGTCTAGGCTGGATGTTAGGAGGAAGTTCTTGCCAGAGAGAGTGATTGACATTGGAATGGGCTGCCCAGGGAGGTGGTGGAGTCGTAGTCCCTGGAGGTGTTCAAGCAAAGCCTGGATGAGGCACTTAGTGCCATGGTCTGGTTGATTGGACAGGGCTGGGTACTAAGTTGGACTGGATGATCTTGGAGGTCTCTTCCAACCTGCTTGATTCTATGATTCTGTGATCTATGCAAGTACAGTAAATCTACAAGAAAAGCCTTGCTGAGCTGTTCAGAGTAAAAGTCCATGGTATGGAAACCACTTTTTACTTGAAAACAAGGGTAGGAACAATCTGCTATTAAGTAGATTTTTTTTCCTCTGAAGTTTTCAAATAATGTTTTTTTAGTAGTATCTTATCACAGCCCATTTAGCCCAGTGCAAAGAAGACCTCAATGCACAGTTTTATGGTTATTCTCCCAACTGGTCAATGTTTCTGAGGATCTGACAGATTTTTAGAGTGTTTTCATCAGATTGGTGTTTTTTTTTTGGTCAATCTAAGCCTGCTTTCAAGTGCTCACATATGCATTATCTCCTAACAGGATGCATGTCACATTGTTGGAAAAAATAAAAGGCAATCCTGTTGACACCTGGTGGATTCTGGAGCTGACAAAATCCCAGAATCTCATCATGCTGATCATCCAATCTGACTCACTTTCTAAAACAGGGGCTCCCACAGCAGCTTGCCCAGGATCACAGTGTCCAGCTGGGTTTGGAATCTCTCCAGACAAGAAGACTGCACAACTCCCGCTCTGGGCATCCTGCTCCAGTGCTCCAGCACCCTCACACAAAAGAAGTTTTTCTTCCTGTTAAAAGTGGAACCTCCTGTGTTCCAGTTTGTGGCCATTGCTCCTTGTCCTGTCACTGGGCACCACTGACAAGAATCTGGCTCCATCCTCTTGGCCCCCACCCTTTAGCTCTTGCTGAGCATAAATCAGATCCCCTCTGGGACTGCTCTTTTCCAGGTTCAACAGCCCCAGGACTCTCAGCCTTTGCTCCCCACAGAGATGCTCCAGTTCCGTCATGACCTTTGTAGCCTCCACTGGACTCTGTCCAGTAGTTCCCTGTCTCTCTTGAACCGGGGAGCACAGAACTGAACGTAGTAAGTGCATTTCAGTGAGGCCGACTCACAACTTCAAGGACCAAGGAACTTGGATCATTCAAGTAGCAGCAAACATTTCAAAACTACATACACTGGACAGATTTTGTGAATGTCTGCCTGATTCATAAAGGTAAGAAAACCAAAGCAGAATGCATTGTTTAAACCAGTGCACTGGTCTGGGCAATTGGTGTGGATTTCTATACGCTGGAAGTAGCACAAAGTGCAAGCCTGGGGGCTGGGGTATGAAATGCAGTGGAAGCAATGCCTGGCAGCTCCACAAGCAGTTCATCATAAGAATGTCCACTCTGAAGGAAAAAAAAAAAGGAGATTGATTTTTTCAGCAAGTCTGTCCTGAGAACAGGCAGCTCAGGCCAATGCTCCTTTCATGTAGCACATAAACCTTAATGTCCAACCACTCCATTTCAGCTCTGTCTTTTCCCTCCTGTTGCAGAATGGTGAATTACAGTTAAATGCTGGCTGGTTATTTCCTGACTGTGTGACTGATTGCTTGCCTTTCTGCCTGTCTGGTTATTTGTTAGCAGCCTGCACTTCAAAGCCTTTGCAGCCAGTCCAGCCACCCAGGAAAGTGGCTCAGCTCTCCTTGCCCACCTCACTGCGTTAGTTGAGAAAGAGGAAACATCTTTTGGCACTTCACAATAGAGATGGGAAATGTGAGTGAGCTGCTTTTGATGCAGAGGCACCATGTCTCCCTGCCAGCCAGCACATCCAGAGATTTTTTCCCCAGTATAGTTTGTCATCTTGTGCTCTGGGAACATCACTTGAATAGCTGTTAATAATTTATGTGTTACAGTGGCATATTAAATCACTTGACTGTCAGAATGGCTTTGAAACGCAGGGCCCCTGGGTCTGCCCTGGATAATAAAGGTTCTTCTCCTCCTCTGCTCTGCCCTGGTGAGGCCACATGTAGAGTACTGTGTCCAGTTCTGGGCTCCTCAGTTTAAGAGCAATGGGGAACTAGTAGAAAGAGTCCCCCTAGCCTCCTTCCAGAGGCTGGGAAGAATCTGAGGCAAGTGGATCACCGGTGTGAGAAGGAAAGGCTGAAAGGCTAGGGCTGTTTAATCTGGAGAAAAGCAGACTCAGAGGGAATCTGGGAAATGCTGGCCAGATCCCAGCCATTAATCATAGAATCCTAGAGTCATAGAATCAGCCAGGTTGGAAGAGACCTCCAAGATCATCCAGTCCAATGCACAGAAGCTAAATGTCAGGCTTTTAAATCTTACAGCTCTCAGGTCCTCTCTTGGCTCACTCCAGTGCAGCACCTAATTCTCCATGTCCTCACTGACCAGGACAAGAAATATTTGTCTCATGGACAAGGAGGGTTCTGTGAGCCCCATTGAGAAGGGCTGGGGCAGAGGAGCCCCAAGAGGTGAGCTTTGGCTTTCCTAGGCCATATGATATTGCCAGGAAAGATCTGTGATCATCATGGGCTGGGAGTGCTGCTTCAGAAAAGCTGCCTGCTGGAAACAGAGGGACAAATTCTCCTGGTGGTTAGAATTTGGCTCAGTTTTACTGGGAGTGCAACATGGATTTTCTTTATTTAATACAGCATCATTATACTTTTTATCTGCTGGCTGCATAGCCCAGTGATGAGTACCTCAGCAGGGTGATAGATAGAAAACACAGCCCATTCATCCCCATGAGTGACAGAGAGAAAATCACAGAACGTTATGGGTTGGAAAATGTGGTGAATTAGTTCAGAGGAGAGAAAATGCAGTCAATTATTTTGTATAAGGCAGCCTCTGGTACTCACAATCTCTGCCTGAGAGCAACAGAGCACATGAATAAAAAGATGAAAGAGTTTGGGAGTGAGCTTTTTGTTTCAAGATCAACATATGGGCAAAGTGTTACATCTCAGCTTGAGAAATAAACACACTCTAGCCTTGGGAGCCTCTACGGTCAGCAAGAGGCTGTGACCAAAGGGTTTTGAAGAACATAGGCATTGTTTTGATACTGTCTTATATCACTGACATGAGGAATGTTTCTCCTGGTTGAAATCTAATCACCCCCTCCTAGAAGCCCAGGAGGCCAACCATAGCTTGGGCTGCGTCAAACACAATGTGACCAGCAGGATGAGTTAGGTGATTCTGCCCTAATACTCAGCTCTTTTGACACCACCTGGAGAACTGTGTCCAGTTCTGCTGTCATAGAATCATAAATCATAGAATCAACCTGGTTGGAAGAGAACTCCAAGATCATCCTGTCCAACCTAGCTCCCAGCCCTGTCCAATCAACTAGACCATGGCACTAAGTGCCTCATCCAGGCTTTTTGTGAACACCTCCAGGGACAGGATGTGCCCAACACAAGGGCATGGAACTGTTGGAGCAGATCATGAGGAGAGCCACAAAGATGATCAGAGGGATGGAGCACCTCTCCTGTGAAGACAGGCTGAGAGTGTTAGAGCTGTTCAGCCTGGAGAAGAGAAGGCCCCAGAGAGACTCAGAACAGCTTTGCAGTACCTCAGGGGGCACTCAAGAGTGCTGGGGAGGGCCTGCAGTGCTAGGATGAAGTGCAATGGCTTTGAGCAAAAAGAGGGAAGATTTAGACTGGAGACTAGGAAGAAATTCTTTCCAGTAAGGGTGATGAGACATTTGCACAGGCTGCCCAGGGAGGTTGTGGATGCTCCCTGGAGGTGTTCAAGGTCAGGTTGTACCTGCTCTAGTGGGAGGTGTCCCTGCCCACGGTGGGGGAGTTGGAACGAGATGATCTTGGAAGTCCTTTCTAACCCAAGCCATTCTATGATTTCTATGACATTGATAGATTCAGATAACATTGATTATTTGCAGCTTTATTAGCATTTCTTTTTTTTAAAGCAGTTGTTTCACAAACAAAGTGAAAACATAAATTGAGCCATTCCAGCATGGATGAAAACATCATTTAAAGCTTCATTTCCCAGTCTTTCTATCCTGGAGGCAGCCCATGTTTGATTAGCTTCTCCAGTGGGTGAGATCACTTTGAGTGACAGCTATCTGTGCCAGACCAACCCTCTGTTTATTTACATTTCCCACCAGCTCTGGGAGTTTGCACTTTCTCCTTCCTGAAATCCAGCTTGATGGGGAAGCATTAGATAAATCATTTTAATTATGGTGCAGGGACTGCAGGCTTTCCAGAAGGTCAGGGGCTCTGTGGCAACAGGTTTGATTAAACAAGGTATGGGTGGAGGGACCAGAGTTAGAGAGCAGTGAGTCTGGGACAAAACAGAGAGGGATGTCAAGTAGAGGTTGTCTCTCCTCCACAACCCCCTGCTGTGTCCCTTTTCCCTGTGGTGGTGAGCCAGGGCCATGTGGCAATGAGAAAAGTGAGGACATTTCTGCTTGCACCACAGCAGGGATAGCAAACTGACAACGTGCAGCGTAAGGATGCTTGGAGGTTAACCCCACTCAGAGCTGCCATCTCCTCTCTAGTAGTAGGGATCTGCCCTCCCACTATGCCAAGCTGGTCAATGAGGATATTCAGTGGCAGTGATTATAGGATGGTTTGGTTTGGGATAGACCTCAAACATTGTTTAGCCCAAACTCCTGGCGTGGGCTGGGACACCTACTAGACTACTGACTTGAACAATTCCAGGCTTAGAGGCTCTATAACTTCTCTGGGCAACTTGTTCCACTGCCTCACTACCCTCATGGGGAAGAGTTTCTTCCTAATGTCCCATCTAAATCCAGCTTCTTCCAGTTTGAAGCCATTGCCCCTCGTTCTGTCACTCCATGCCTTTGTCAGATGTCCCTCTCCTGCTTTTCTGTAGACCAAAGGTGTTGGTCCAAAGCTGCACCGTAGTAGAACTTGTTTTGGCAAGGAGCTGTCATGTGCTGCCAGGCAGAAAGGCTGGAAGCAGGAGCTGGTGAGTGCCCAGTCAGGGTCTGGCTTGGCAGGGTGGACACAAAGCTGCTTAAACAAAACCAATACCATCCTTGCTTACTGATGCCAGGTCCCTTCCTGCTGCTGGCAGCTCCTCATACAAGCATGGGCAGAGATGACTCTTGCATAGAAAAAGGGAAAGCAGTCTGGTTGTTCAACCTTCACTGGAAGAAACTGGTTTAGTTCCAGTAGGTAAATGAAATTACACTGATGTTTACCAGCTGAAAATCTGATCTCATGCTTAGAGCTTGACAAGATGTCCTCTCTTTAAAAACCTTTACCAGCTTCACAGCTTTTCTTCTCCATTTCTCCTCTTAGCTCTTTTCTTTTGATACCCTTTTGTCTTCTGGAGTCAAACACCTGGCACATAAGCATGGGTCCCATCAGTAAGTGTGTGGGTGTAGGAGCATGACACTGAATCAGAGAATCAGAGAATCATGGAATGGTTTGGGTTGGAAGGCACCTCCAAAGGCCATCCTGTCCAACCCCCCCCAGGCAGCAGGGACATCCTCTACTAGATCAGGTTTCTCAGAGCCTTGCCTTGCAGATCTCCAGGGATGGGGCCTCAACTGCCTCCCCAGGCAACCTGTTGCACTGTTGCAGCACCCTCATAGTGCAGAACTTGTTTCTAATATCCAGTCTAAATCTGCTTTGCTCTCATTTCAAACTGTTAAGCTCTCATCCTGTCACTGCAGGCCTTTGCAAACAGTCCCTCTGCAGCCTTCTTGTAGGCCCCTTCAGGTACTGGCAGACTGCTATTAGGTCTCCCTGAAGCCTTTTGTTCTCCAGGCTGAGCAACCCCAGCTCCCTCAGCCTGTCCTCATAACAGGTGGTCATTTCTATGGCCTCCTCTGAAGCTGCTCCATCAGGTCCATGAGCAGTACTCCAGACAAGGTCTTAGCAGAGCAAAGTGGCAGAATCACCTCTCTTGATCTGCTGGCCACACATCTTTTGGTGCAGCCTAGAATGCCACTGACCTCAAACCTGCTGAGTTTGTTGAATCTGCTTCACCAAACTCCCTTCCCATGTGAGGGATATGGTGCTGTGTCCCCCCCAGATTGCCTTGCCACGTGAAGGATGTGGTTCTCTGTCTGCTAAACCTGCAGCAATGATGAGTCAAACACATTTTGTTTTACTTTCCAGCAATTACTTTCCAGTCTGGGAAATGTGTTCTTTGATTCTTCCATATTGAAATCTGTGTGTGGTTGTACCAAGCTCTTCAACAGAAAGCATGGCTTGGGCTTTTGGTCTTTTTCTTTTGTCTTTTTTGTCTTCTTTCCTCTTTTCTTAATTTAGTCTGCTTAATGGAGCCACTTGGTGATAATCAGGCAATGCTCTGCTGACCTTACCACAGTTCAGCAGCCACCTGTTTAAAATGGAGATGTTAAGATCTTCCAGAGAAGCATTTTATTATTCTCTTGGTTCAAGAGAGTAACAGGAGGAGTCCTCAGCATTGACAGCAGTTTTACAGCACTAGCAAATTCCACAGCTAACAGGAAAACAATCAGTTCATCACCCAAGGCCACTGCTTTCTCTGCATGGAGCCCAGAGGCTGGCTGCCATGTGGAACAATGTGCCATCATTTTCAGTTAGCTTCATTCTCCCAGCTTTTCCCAACTTTATAGTTGAAAACAAAGTCCTCCCCTTCAGCTTCCTACTCTTTCTGCAGCCAAAACATGCATCTGCAGGTGGAGCAGACAGCAGGGATTTTGTTTGAACAAGCTCAGGCCTGTTTAGGATTTTGTCTGGCACAAATCCTGCCCTGAGACATAGAATCATAGAATCAGTCAGGGTTGGAAGGGACCACAAGGAGCAGCCAGTTCCAACCCTCCTGCCACGGGCAGGGACACCTTACCCTAGAGCAGGCTGCCCACAGCCTCATCCAGCCTGGCCTTAAACACCTCCAGGGAAGAAGCCTAAATCACTTCCCTGGGCAACCCATTCCAGGCTCTCATCACTCTCATGCTGAACAACTTCCTCCTCACATCCAGTCTGAATCTCCCCACCTCCAGCTTTGCTCCATTTCCCCCAGTCCTGTCACTTCTTGAGGGCCTAAAAAGTCCCTCCCCAGCATTTTTGTAGGCCCCCTTCAGATCCTGGAAGGCCACAAGAAGGTCACATTCTGGGAAGATCCTTGTTCTGGCAGAGAGCCCCATCAGAATCATTCACCTTCCCTATGTGGCCAGGTGCTGCCTGAGCTTTATGATGGATGGTTAGAGTCTGTCAGCATCCTGGGGTACATTAGCAGAAGCTATGCATAAATATTTGCATACAGTAGCAGAGGGCTTTGGGCTTTAGCCCCTCAAAGGTGAGTGTGGTCACCTCCTCAATTCGCATCCTGGTTAAGTGAAACTCTGCCAGATAAAACAGTCAGGACCTGGCTCTAAAGCTTTTATTGGTTTTAATTCACCGGTTCAAACCTGGTACTAATAATTTGTTAGTAAATAAGGAGCAATCCTCAGCCCTTTCAGTATTTAAGAGAAATTCCCTGAAGCTCCAGTGACACCATGAAGAAGCAGTATTTAAAGAGTGAAGCTGCTGGGTTGTGAGAGGAGTTTTGGACAAAATATAAAAAGTAAAAGAAAAAGAGCCTGAGCCTGAAGCTCTTTGCAAATGAAAGCAGAAAAATGCTTCATTTTCATTTCAAACTTGAGCTGGGGTTGTACCTCATGCTGTTCACATTGTCTTCAAACTGGGGAAGGAAGAACAAAAGTCTTCAAAAGCAGAGACTTGGGTAGGTGAGAATTTCAGCACATGATGGTGCTGGAAAGTATTTTTCAGCCCAGACCTGAGCTGAGTTCTTTTCTTCTGAAAAGAACTCATAAAGCAGTCCATGCTCCCAGCAGGAAAAAGCAAACCAGTCTGTGTCCTAGGGTAGAGACCTCATTGCTCCCTACAACTACTTGAAAGGAGGTTGAAGCCAGGCGGGGTTTGGTCTCTTCTCTGTACTATCTGATGGTAGAATGAGAGGAGATGGCCTGAAATAGTGCCAGGGGAGGGTTAGGTTGGAGGTTTGGAACCGTTTCTTTGCTGCAAGAGAGGTCAGTGATTGGAACAGGCTGCCCAGGAAGGTGGTGTAGTCCCCATCCCTGGAGGTGTTCAAGAAACCTGTGGCCATGGCACACTGGGACATGTTTTAGTGGATATGGTGGTGTAGGGTTGAGGGTCGGACTGGATGATCTTAGAAACCTTTTCCAACTGAAATGATCTTATGATTTTTTAGCACCCCAGTGGACAGCAAAGCTACACACACTGTGTTAGACCATGGGAAGAGCATCTGAGGGATGAAATCTTCAGTTTGGGCTTAATGCATTTGGGTTTTTAAGTCCTGAAGATAGAGAGTACAGATGTTGGGACAGGCTGCCCTTGAACAGGTCAGTGGGGAAGGAGAGCTCACACTGAATTTCATTCCTGGAGCCATAACCACTCCTGCTGCAGGTGATTTTTTGGGGTTTGTGTCTCTGCAATCTGCTGCCAGAGTCTGGCCATGTTGCTGCTTTCCCTGTCTCTGGCAGTGCTAATCAAAAGCACAATATGGCCTGAGAATTTCACTTCAGACCAGGGAATTAGTCAGTAGGAGAGAAAGCTGATAACTGCACTGTGCAAGTTCTCACCTCCTGCAGCACCTTCCAGTGAGTCATTTGGGAATGGCTTTTGCTGAGCCACCACACTTTGCTGGGATGTTATTGCCTATCACAAGTGTTTAGTGCTTGAAGCTGGTGTGAACAGGGTGGGGATGGTGAGGGGGAGCTGAGCTAGGGGACAGCAGGCAAGTCCTTGATGGCACATAGGAGCATGCATTAAGAAGAGTATGACCAGCAAGTTGAGACAGGGAGGCCAGAGACTCCTCTACTTTGCTCTAGGGACACTATATCTGGACTACTGGGTCCAGTTCTGTGCTCCCCAGCTCAAGAGAGACAGGGAACTGCTGGAGAGAGTCCAGGGGAAGCTGCAAAGATGCTGAGAGGCCTGGCTCATCTCTATCGGGAGCAAAGGCTGAGAGCTCTGGGGCTGTTGAGCCTGGAAAAGAGCAGCCCCAGAGGGGATCTGATCAATGCTCAGCAAGAGCTGAAGGGTGGGGGCCAAGAGGATGGGGCCAGACTCTTGTCAGTGGTGCCCAGAGACAGGACAAGAGGCAACAGGCACAGACTGGAACCCAGGAGGTTCCATCTGAGCGTAAGGAGAATTGTCTGGTATGAGAATGCTGGGGCCCTTGAGCAGGCTGCTCAGAGAGGCTGTGGAGTCTCCTTGTCTGGGGAGCTTCCAAACCCAGCTGGGCATTGTGATCTTGGGCCAGCTTCTGTGGATGCTGCTGCTTTAGCTGAAGGGTTGGACTGATGATCCCCAGAGGTCCCTTCCAACCCCCACCATGCTGGGATTCTGGGAAAAGCTTTCTTTCCCTGCATTCTGTGGATGGCTGATAGTATTTGGGTGGCCAAGCCTCAGCAAATTTAGAACACTATCTAGTGAGAAAAATTGGGGTTCACTGTACAGGTGTGTTTGGGGTTAATGAGAACCACTTGAAGTTTCTGCAGTGTGTTTCTCATCTAAGATGGTTCTGATCCCTGCCACTGGGTTTATCTTCATGAACTGCAGGGAGAATGGAAAAATAATGTCCTTGTCTTCAGGAGGGAACATATTCAGGTTTGTAAGTTTGAGTAGTGTTCATAAAATACAGCACTCTCTTCTTCTTATTAGCAAATCTGACATTAACAGATCTTCTGCAAAGCTATTAGACATTGGTAAATATTTACTTAGCAGCATCAGGACATTTCAGCTTATTTCTTTCCTCATGAATCATTTGCTCATAAGATCTTCGGGTTATTATTCTCGATGCCTGGTCCATCCCTTGAATTGCCAACACTGTCTCTGCTCCCTGCTTCTTGGCTGACACCAGCAGCTGTCTTTCTGGCACATCGTTTTTGGGTGATAAAACTTCAGTTCTAGAATCTGTGCTTGCAGGAGACAGTGAACATTTTCCATAACTTCAGATAGTTATGACAAAACATTCATAATCTAATGTTCCCTTAGGAAAGAGCAAACAAAAAGTGGTGTGTTTCCAGATCAGCTTCTTCCCTCCAAGGCAGGGGCAATGAGAAGTGAAGCTGTTCAGCAAAAGCCTGGACCAAACTAACTGTAATTCTTTGGAGAAATGTGGGTGTATCTCTGCTGGGAAAGTGCAAATTAAAGATGAGTACATTGGGTTCAGCAAAGCTCAAGGTCTCTTTTCACACAACAAGTCATGCATATATGAGCTAACCCAGAATGATGCTGTTTGCCTCTCTATCTGCTAATGACGCCCAGCCAGTGCCGTCTTGAGTTCGCTCAGCAGCTTGGAAAGCTGCTGTAGATGGCAGAGGAAAGGACCTCACACTTGAAGAAGCATAGAATTGTTTCAGTTGGGAAAGATCTCAAAGATCATCCAGTCCAACCATCGACCTAAGACCACCATGGCCATTACACTGCATCCCAAAGTGCCGTGTCCACACGTTTCTTGGACACCTCCAGGGATGGTGACTTCACCACCTCCCCTCCCTGGACAACCTGTTCCAGTGCCTGATGCTCTGGATGCTCTGGAGAGGCCAGTGTGCACCTTCAGGATTTGCAGACCCAACTGGACAACACTGGGATGTGTTCCCAGTGGGAACAGTGACAGGGGAGGCAGCCCTGTTTCCAAGCCTGCCTGTAATTCCCTGGCCCTCCATATCCCTAAAATATATCTTATTTATCATACCTGGCTTGTTTCCTAGGACTGAGTCCAAAACTGCCTCTGATCTTGAGTGCTGGAGTGTCAGTGTAAATACAGCATGCTGTACTCCCTCCAAGAGCCATCCCCAATGAGTCTACTGTGGTTACCCCAGACAACAGCCTGATATTAAGATCCACCATTATCAATGGTTTGACTTTTAGAAAGCTGTCTACATAAACAAAGCCAATTTAGCTTGTGATTGCACCCTGGAGATTGTCCCACAATCACTTTCATTTCTCCTTTTGCCTTCAAGGGAAGAATCTGCCCCAGTGATGAGAGCAGAAACTGAAAGCCATGGCTTGGATCCACTCCCAGTCAAGTTACTGCATTGCTGAGTGGCCCTGGCTGTGGTGGGGTGTTTGTGTTACTCAGTCCATTCAACTAAATAATGAATATTCTGACTGGAAATGATTGAGAGAGATTCTTGTCCCTACAGAAAACTGCATAAGAACAACTTGGTAAGTGGTAATAGAAGGGAAATGAAAATTTAATGGAAATTAATTGTAAATAAAACAAACCCCAAACTTAAATTCATAAGGAAACATCATAGATGATTTGGAGATCTTTGATAACCCCTACAAAGGTTATCAAGCCCTGGACCTGGCTGCCCAGGGCAGTGATGGAGTCCTTATCCATGGAGGAGTTTCAAAGCTGTAGAGATGTGGTGCTGAGGGACATGGTTTGGTTGTGACCTGGCAGTGCTGGGTTAATGGCTGGACTTGATGATCTTTAAGGTCTCTTCCAAACAAAACAATTCACATCTCCTTCAGATCATGCAGTTATCACCTCCATGGACTGCCTTTCCCCCACACCTCCTCTAAGAGTCAAATTCTCCATCACCTGAAGCCACAGGAAGGTTTCTTCATGACAGAGCTTGGAGTAGAATTGAGACTCTGGCTGTGTCAGCAACAGAGCAGGCAGAGCCTGTGGACATTCCCCACACCTTGGGCATTGCCCCTTCTGTGAAACTCAACATGGGATGCAGCCTCCTAGATCTGTATCTTTCAACAGCTGAGAACATTCATTGGAGCTGAACTGGGGTTTTTAAATGTTTATTTTAGGGCATATTTACATGGGAAAATTAAGCTGGACCAATTGGAAGCTGGGATCTAAAGTAGATTCATTCATCTGCATTTGCTTCTGTGCGGACAGAATTAGAGAGACCTTTGCTTGATTTGTTGTGATTTGTCTCCAAAATGCATTAAGAGAAACGAAATTAAGTCCATTTGTGTTTGGAAGAAACAGCTTCTAAGCTCTCACTCATTGTAGAAGTTCTTAGATTAATACTGCAGCAAATATCCCCTTGTAGACACATCAACAGTCCTAATAATATTTGGCCTGCAATGCAAGAGAATAGCCAAGTCCAGGCTCAAATAAAAGGGATGAATCATCTGGAAATCATGTCTTACCATCTAATAGGATAAAGGACAATTGTTTTGCTGGAGAGAAGCTGCTGTGCACAGAGCAGCTGAGGGGTCATTTGAGCCTCTGAGGCAAGGGCAGTGCAAGTCTGGGGATTGTCCCCAGTGTAGATGTGATGCTGAAGGACGTAGTTTAGCAGCTGACTTGGTAGTGTCAGGTTCATGCTTAGAGCTGATGATCTTAGAAGTCTTTTCCAGCCTAAATGCTTCTCTAATTCTATGATCTATGGAGGGCAATACAAGCTCAGTTCTGGAGCACTCATCAGCCCCAGCTCTCACCACCTCCCTGGACAATGACCTGCAAACCACAACAGTGACAGTATTCAATTCATCAGGATTTGGGAGCTCAAAAATCAACAGTGTCCAATGGGATCCTGGAGTGTATTAGGAGGAGTGTGTCCAGCAGATCAAGGGAGGTTCTCCTCCCCCTCTACTCTGCCCTGCTGAGACCTCATCTTGAATACTGTGCTCAGTTTTGGGCTCCCCAGTTGAAGAGGGACAGGGATCTGCTGGAGAGGGTCCAGCGGAGGG
>WAAF01014232.1:403694-428575 GCA_013400475.1 Tricholaema leucomelas | reverse complement strand
TGATGTGAGGGTGAAGATCAGTGTAACACAAAGGGCAATGGTTTGAGACTGGAGCAAGATAGATTTAGGTTTAAACAGAAGGAGAAAGTTCTTCACAATGAAAGCACTGTGATACTAGACTAGGTAGCCCAGAGAGGTGGTTGAGGCCTTGTCCCAGGAAACATTCAAGGTAAAACTTGATGGAGCTTTGAGTGACCTGCTCTAGTTGGAGATGTTCCTGCTGACTGCAGGGGGATTGGACAAGATGACCTTTGAGGGTCCCTTCCAACCTGATGCATTCTATGTGATTGCTGGGCTGCAGTCTATGTCCCACATCACCCAATGTTCACACACACAGAGGGCTCTAAATCTCTGAGCACTGCATGGAAGCCAGCCAGAGTCCTTTTATAGCTGCACCAGTATATCCCAGAATAAGAGGTGACTCTTTCTGCCAGCAAGAAAAACCCTAAAGGTCAGAATTCCTCCCCATTATTTAAGCACACTTGGACTCAGTTTCATAGCCTTCATCTCCTGTGCTCCTGGAAAAAAAAACAGTTCCTTGGAAATAAGCAGCAATTGTTTTGTTCCCTTTGATCTCCACTAATAAAGCTATGGACTATCACTCAGCAGGAGCTGTTTCTCTTCGTTAGGATCTTTCCAACGGTACTTACATTAGGAAGGCTCTGGGGAAATTTCACTAAGTGCACTTGAAAAGAGCTCTGCAAAACTGCTTAGGCTTTCTGCAGGAAAAGAAAAAAAAAAAGGAAAGAAAGAAAGAAAATATTTCCCCCACACTGGCTCAGCACACTTCTCAGCTTGTTTGTTTTGCTCTTTATTGCAGTTGTTGTTGGACTGAGGTGAAACCTGGAGGAAAGAGTTGTGACTGCTTGTCAGGAGATCTTACGGCAGCTGGGGAGCAGGGTGAAAGATTTCTGAAGCCCAGACAAGAGATCAAGCTTGAGAATAACAGCCTCTGGCTGGTCATATCTTACTTTCCAACCCTTGTAAAGAAGGTGGAGGGGTTGTGGGTATCCACTGGTCCTCCTCCACAGTGTCTGGCTGTTCATATTTTACTTTATGACCACAGTAAGGAATCACAGAATCATAGAGTCACAGAGGGCCAGGTTGGAAGGGACCCCAAGGATCATCTGGTGCAACTTTTGATTGAAGATGGAGGGATGGTGGATATGTGTCAGGGACTCTTCATGTCCAAAGTGTGACATGAGGGTCCCCAGCATCCCTGATTATCACATCCTGAATCACAGAATCACAGAATGTTAGGAGCTGGAAGGGACCTCAAAATATCATCTAGTCCAATTCCCCTGCTACAGCAGGATGCCCTACACCAGATCACACAGGAACACATCCATGTGGGTCTTGAATATGTCCAGAGAGGGAGACTCCACAACCCGCCTGGGCAGCCTGTTCCAGCGTTCTGCCACTCTCAGTGAAAATACTTTTCCACATGTTTCCATGGAACTCCCTATGCCTCAATTTCCTCCCATTGCCCCTTGTCCTGTCATTGGCCATCACTGAGCAGAGCCTGGCTCCAGCCTATTTGCACTCACCCTTTACCTATTTGGAAACATTCATGAGGTCACCTCTCAGTCTGCTCCTCTCCAAGTGTGATGGTTTGGGTGTCACCCACCCCCCTACACTTTGGAAATTACCCAGACTAGACTCAGCTGTCTCTGGAAATTTGAATGAAGCTTTTATTTACAGCTTAGCTGAATATCCAAGCAGATATTTACAGTATATACAGTTATAGACAGAAATATACAAAGTAAAAGGTAATGCAGAAACACAACAGCCCTCTCAGAAACCTGAGTCCCCAGGAGGGGCTCCCAACTGCCCTTTCACCTTCTCCCACCCCTCTCAGCCTTACCCGAGTCCCAAGGAAGAATGGAGGTTTGGCCAGGGGGTTAGGAAGCAAAATGGATTAATCAGAGAGACGGCAGAGAGGCTAGAGAGAGAAAAAAATGCAGCTCCGAGCTCCCCAGCAGAAGAAGTGCAAGTGCCTTATCTATGTTTGGATTCTTGTTCTTATACATCTCAGCAAGCCTATGAGTGAAGTGGACATCATCCTGTTCCACAGCCTGTGATCTAATCCTTCTCACCAAAACATTCTAGCTAGCTTCAAACTAGCACACCAAGCTAAAGAGCCCCAGCTCCCTCAGCCTCTCTTCATAAGAAAGATATTCCACTCCCTTCATCATCTTTGTGGCTCTGCACTGGACTCTTTCAAGCAGTTCCTTGTCCTTCTTGATCTGGGAGGCCCAGAACTGGACACAATATTCCAGATGTGGCTTCACCAGGGGAGAGTAGAGGGGAAGAAGAACCATTTAATTCCCAGGAAGGGCATGTAGATCAGACTCAGAAGCAGCTAAATACCTCACTCTTACAGACATCACTGAAATCTCTGTTCCCCAGTTACATGTCTGCAGCTGATGGGCACTGATGCAGTTTGGTCATTGTCAAGTACTGGGAGACCTGGTAGCTTGGTCAGTTCAAAGCTAAACCTCTAGCTGAAAGTGATGTGCAAGGAAAGGACAGAGAGCAGCCATTACCTCTGGCTGTGGTTCATCAAGTGAGGAGGATGGAGAGAAGAGGATTTTTCAGCTCTTAACAGTCATTTATTGCAGCAGTCCAAGAAAATGCATTTTAAAACCCTAACCCCTATTAAAAAGAGTGCTGAACTATGGCAGAGGAGTGCCTGGGAGGTTGGGCTTTGTGGATTAACCCAGCTGATTTTTTTTAATCTGTTTTTTTTTTACTGCCAATGAACTCTCACCAGCTTTCTTTAAAGGTCACCTTTTAGGTTTGGTGATGCTTTTCTTTTTTGTTCAAACTCTTGTGCTGGGAAAATGCTTTTTAAGTTTCATCTGCTTTGTGTGTCTGTGTTTTCTAAGCCCTGGGTTTATTTCTTATTAGAAAATGGGTCTTGGATCATCTCTGCATTGGAAATTTTTATTTTATTTGTTAAGAGTATGTGAGAAAAAGAAAGGTTTTAACTTTCTAGGCTCTTTCTGATTGGATGCTCAGCACCATCTCTTTGGATCTCAAATCAGGAACCAAATCCTACCTGCTATGCTTTTTCTTCCATCTGCCACCCATCCTCTGTCTGATCTAGGGTAGGGTGTCCCTGCCTATGGCAGGGGGGTTGGAACTAGATGATCCTTGTGGTCCCTTCCAACCCTGACTGATTCTGTGATTCTATGATTCTGACATCTTATTGGGATCCTGAAGCTCACTGCCTCACAGAATCCCAGAATTCCAGCATGGAGTGGGTTGGAAAAGACCTCTGGAAATCAACCAGTCCAACCTCCCTGCTAAAGCAGGGGCACCCACAGCAGCTTGCCCGGGATCACAGTGGTCATGCGGGTTTGGAATCTCTCCAGAGGAGGAGATGCCACCTCCTCACTTTGTATCTCAGCCTTGATGCACAGAAGGGATTAAATGGGTTCTCTCAGTTCTCCTTCATTGCTAAAAAGCTGTTATGTCCTCCTCCTGACACTGTCACCACCAGCAGCTTCAGAAGGAGAAGGTGGTTTTCCATCCTCCATAGTTTTTGGAAAGGTCTAAAGGTGGCAGAGAGATGCTGCCATTTTCCCATCTTGTTCTCCTGACAATAAGCAGTCCACAGGCAGTGAATGTTCATGGACAAAATCAAACCTTCAGAAATCTTAGAGCAAATCCAAAATGCTACTAGAGCCTTCCACAGCTCATTATCTCTCTCAAGAAAAAGCTCTGTGCTGACAAATAAACCAAGAGGGGAATAGTTGCATGGAGGTGAACCAACTCAGTCTGCAACCTTAAATCCTTATTAGGGATTAGCTCTCTGGCCAAAACCTGTTACCTGAAGATTACTAATAGACAAATAGATTCTCAAAGGCTGTTCAGCTTGCTTCATATTATCCAGACTTTGTCCACAGCCAGATTCTAAAGCACTAATTCTCATCATTTTTAGGTAGCTCAGAGAGAAGCACAGCAGGACAAAGGTCCACATGAAATACTCCAGTAACTCTTTCTCCCAGAAGATCATCAATTGCCCCAAACCCATCCTGATGTCCTAAACTTATTTGCTTTGCCAGAGCTCTGAGCTAGGCTGAGCATTGTTCTCCTCTACAGGATGTCAACTGCAGCTGAAGATGAGCAAGCCTGTGCCCAGGTGACCAAGAAGGCCAACAGCATCCAGGCTTGGATCAGGAACAGTGTGACCAGAAGGGACAGGGGAGAGGTTATTTATTTCCCTGTGCTCCGCAGTGGTGAGGTCACACCTTGAGTACTGGGTTCAGTATTGAGCTCCTCACTACAACAAGGACATTGAGATGTCCAAAGCAGGGCAATGAAGATGGTGAAGGGTCTGGAGTTAAAAGTCTTGTGAGGAGTGGCTGAAGAAACTGGGGTTGTAACCCTGGAGAAGAGAAGGCTGAGAGGAGACCTCATTGGTTTGTACAACTTCATGCAAAGAGGTCCATCTCTTCTCCCTGGTAACAAGTGACAGGACAAGAGGAAATGGCCTCAAGTTGTGTCAAAGGAGATTCAAGTTGGACATTAAGAGAAACTTCTTCCTCCGAAGGGTTGTCAAGCCCTGGCTCAGGCTTCCCAGGGCAGTGGCAAAGTCACCATCTCTGGAAGCATTTTCAAAGCTGTGTGAATGTGACGCTGAGGGGCATTGTTAGCAGCAGACTTGGCAGCCCTGGGTTAGTGGTTGGTCTGCATGATCATAAAGATCTTTTTTCAGCCTGAGCAATTCTGTGATTCTGTTTCTTACCCTCTTGCACAGAATTCTCTTTCAGACACCCCCGCCCTGCTTCCCTGACCATGTTCCAGAAATCTTGGTTTTATTGATCCCAAAGCAGCACCAGCTCAAAAGGATGCTCCTATGATGCCTCATCTGCAATTACCTACCATAACTCTTTTGTCTTTATCAACTTCCATCCTCAGACTAGTTAGATGTTTTTACTTCATTGATCACATTAAAAGAGCGTTCCTGAACCTCATACTTCTGATGGTTAGAATTACACTCCTGATTTCCATCTCTCTGTATTTATAGCCAGCTGATTCATGCTGCCACATATGTAATACTAGAAATATAAAACTGAAAAATGATCTTTAACAATCTGTCTAGACTGGGGACAGGGAAGGACTCAAAAATCCTCATCTTTATTGTTAGCTAAGCATAGGAAGGTGCATTGTACTAACAAGGGTGGAGGAACACACAATAAGATCATAGAATCATAGAATGGTTTGGGGTGAAAGAAGGCTCCAAAGGTCATCCAGTCCCACTCCTCTGCAGTCAGCAGGGGACATCCTCCACTGCATCAGGTTGCTCAGAGCCTTGTCCAACCTGACCTTGAATAGCTCCAGGGATGAGGCCTCAACTACATCCCTGGGCAACCTGTTGCAGTGTTCCAGCACTCTCATGGAACAGAACTTGTTCCTAACATCCAATCTCTCATTTCAAATCATTGCCTTCATCTTGTCACTGCAGGCCTTTGCAAGCAGTCTCTCTGCAGCCTTCTTGTAGGCCCCTTCAGGTACTGGCAGGCTGCTGTTAGGTCTCCCTGGAGCCTTCCCTTCTCCAGGCTTAACAACCCCAGCTCCTTCCCTTCTCCAGGCTGAACAACCTTAGTTCCTTCCCTTCTCCAGGCTGAACAACTCCATCTCCTTCCCTTCTCCAGGCTGACCAATCCCAGCTCCTTCCCTTCTCCAGGCTTAACAACCCCAGCTCCTTCCCTTCTACAGGCTGAACAACCTTAGTTCCTTCCCTTCTCCAGGCTGACCAATCCCAGCTCCTTCCCTTCTCCAGGCTGAACAACCCCAGCTCTTCCCTTCTCCAGGCTGAACATCCCCATCTCCCTCAGCCTGTCTGGCGCTTCAGCCCTCTGACTGTTTTCATGGCCTTCTCTGGATCTGCTCCATCAGGTCCTTGTCCTTCCTGTGTTGAAGGCTCCAGAGCTGGATATAGCACTCCAGGAAGATGCTACTTTATTGAAACCAAAACACTTCTCAGTAAGCTCCTGTGAGAGGTCTGGGTCTCCTTGAAGGCTTGGCTGGCTGGGCTAACTGGTGAGCACTTGGACTCTGGGGCTGCCACTCCAAGCTGAGCCACTTGTCCTGCTGTCTCTGCCTCTTTGGACACTGGCATCTCCAAGGCATCAAATCACTGTTCTTTAAAGCATGAGTAGAAATCAGAAAGGCACTGATTTCATCCAAAGGTACCTGTCCCTTTATCTGCTGAGTGGTTTTCCTAGAAGAGGCCAGAAGTTGCCATAGGTGGGGCTTCTTTTTATCCATGTGCTGATAGGAATAGATTGGCTGTTAGGCTCTGGTTTGTACAGCAATAAAATCCATCTTCCTTGCAGAATAAAATTCATGTTAAAGCCAAATTCCAGATGAAGAGAAACTCCTTCCAGGGAATATTGTCCATCTCAGCAACTTGAAAGCCAAAAAGCTACAGCTGAAATTGTTTCATGTTCAGAAAATTCTGCCTTCTACAAGCATGTGCCTGTCTGCAGTGATGAGAAGGTGTTAGTGTTACCTAGCAATGGCTTGTAGTGACAGGACCAAGGGGAATGGCTTCAAAATGGAAGAAGCTGGATTTAGGCAACACATTATGAGGGAATTCTTCTCTATGAGGGTGGTGAGGCACTGGAACAGATTCTCCACAGAAGCTATGAATGTTTCATGCCTGGAGGTGTCCAAAACCAGTTGGATGGGACCTTGAGCAACCTGGTCTAGTAGGAGGTGCCCCTGCCCATGGCATGGGATAGGAACTAGATGATCTCTAAGGTCCCTTTCCAATTCAAACCATTCTAGGAAGTTAGAAATTGTGAGGAATTTTATCCCACAAAGACACATTTAAGAGATTATCTTCTCCCTGTCCTCTAGAGGAAGAAATGCAGTGTAAAACTGCAGCTTTCTTGCTTTCTCAGCACTAATCAGCTGCACTCCAGCTGCTATCATCCATGCCATTCAAAGGGTTTCTTCTTCTTTGAGCTTCGCCAGGGAATGGTTGACTCCTTGCACTGTTCTGCTCTGTCATGGTCCCACCTGCAGCTGTGCCTCCTCCATATGCTTATCACTCAGCTGCATACCAACACAGCTCCAGAAAGCTCCTTAAACCAGGAGTTGGTCCTGGTGCAGCAAATTGTCCTCGAGCAGGGTGAATGCTGGTGATGCCCAGCAAAGTCTGTTGATGGCCAGGCAATGGTTGTTCTGGATGTGGAAGAACACATCACTGCATTCATGCTGCATTTGTTGAGATGATGCAGCAGCAAAGACTTTGTGTGTGAGCCACGTCTGAGACAGACATAGACCTCTGCGGGGAAACACTGACCCTTTGTGCTGCTGGGAGCAGCTATTTTTGCTGTTTGGCCATTCCTTCTTGCAGATCTTGTTCAGGTGGCTCAGCTGCAAGCCCAGGGGACACACATGCTCATGAACTGTTTCAGAGTCCTGTCCTGGGGAGCACAGGAAGGCTGAAGGTGGTTGCTGTGCTGCACTGCCATGCTACAGGTTGCAGGGGCTTAGGAAACTCCATTTTTTCCAAGTCAGGCTTCTCCTTTCACTTGAATTTTGTTACATGGTGGCTTAAAACCTTTAATGCTTTGCTTCTGTGCCAAGCCAGCTGGCATCCTACCTACATAATGTGCCATGTTCATGTTCATCTGGGCTCTGCACCTCCCTTTTGGCTTGTCACCATTGCACAGGAGGAGACAGGAATGTCTTCCAGGGCCAAGTATGCAGCCAGCATCCAGGCAGGCGCTGAGACTGTCATCCACCTGCCTGTGGGCCCCTGGTGACACCTGGCCGAGAGCTTATCTCCATCTCTGGCAAGATCATGGTCACCTGGCCCATAGGCATGAGTCTAAAAGCTGGCACTCAGCTGCTGGAGATGCTGGAGCATCTCATGCAGGCTGCATTTTCCCGCTTGGTATGTGTCTGTAGCTGTAATAGAGCAAATGTTTCATTTGAAAGATGTCTATTGACTGGTTGCCTCCAGAAGTGCATGCTGAAATGCAGCTCGGAGTTCCCCCCGAATCTGCTGACTCAATATCCCCAGCCCCTTTGCAATGAGCAAATGGAGAAGGCTGAGAATTAATGACTTCCCTGACCTCCAGCCTCCTCAAGCCTGAGAAGCCAATGGAGGAGTTAATCTCATAATCCATTTTAGCATCTGGAAGGCAGCACACTCCCTACCTGAGCCTGGACCTACAAAAATGAGTGAAGAGAAGGAAAAGCAAACAGATCTTAGGGTCGAGGAGGGGAAGATTGAAATAGGGGAGGAGAAGAAAGGATTGCAACCTGGCAAAGAAAGCAGAAGGCTCATTCATGGTCCCAGGCTGCATGATGCCTTCATCTTGCAAATGGAGTTTGGGGCTTTATTTGTTCCACCAGGATCAGCAGGGCTTTTTGAGCACTCACTGAGGGTTTCTGGCATTGCTCAGTGCTCAGGGGAATCTAAAGCCTCTCGCAGTGACCTCAGCCTGGATTGCTTCTCGCCTCCGCAACGACGTCCCTGACCTTTTCCTGCCAGCTCCAGCCAAGGGCACTGTGAAGCTCCCGCCTGTCCTGAGACCTCAGAGCACTTCAGCAGTCACACAACTGCTGCTGAACTTGGAATTCTGCTTTTATACACTATTCTCAGTCACTTTATTACTTTACCAGACTCGAACTAATCAGCGTGAAATTTCCTCTCTAACATTTAAATTCAAACAAAAAGAGAGAGAGAGAGAAGAAAGAAAGCAGCTAAAATATTCCAGCTGCTCAAGAAAGAGAAGAGAGCTTAAAAAATACATTATAGTTACAGTGAGGGTGGTGAGACTGGAACAAGCTGCCCAGGAAGGTTGTGGATGCCACCTCCCAGGAGCTGTTCAATGCCAGGTTGATGGGCATTGAGCAACCTGTTCCATTGGAAGGTGTCTCTACCCATGGCAGAGGGGTCGGAATTAGGTGGTTTTGTAACAACCCTTCCAACCCACACCAGTCTGTGATCTTAGGATTCCTCAATTGAAAAGCAAGGCAATGGGTTTGCTTGGCTGTGAGCACACTCAGTCCAGCTTTCAGAGCCCAGTCTGAGGCTCAGAGCGGGTCAAGGATTTGCTCTTCTTCGGTGTGTGTTGGGAGAAAGCTAAGCTGTGCTGCTGGCAGCCAGCCCTGCACTGGGCTGAAGCACTCCCCCGTGGGCAGCAGTCGATTTTGCTCTTTGAAGTTGCACCCTTCAGACAGGACAGAGCTGGGACACAAATAAACACCTCTCCTGCTGAGCATTCAAGTGCTTAGAGGGGGGGAAATCACCTTTTTTCTTTTTGAGTGACTTCCAACAGGATACTTGGAAATTGCAGAATAGCTGCTCTCACCTCTTCATGCAGCGTCTGCTGAGCACACACAAATGTGAGCTGGGCAAGTCAATAGCATGGATTTGATTAAAAATCCAGTTGGATTGGGGGTGGAGAGAAGCTGTTAACAGCAGGAATGGACTTTCGATCTCAGAGCCCAGCTGCTTTAAGGAAAACCCTCTGTGTGTGCTGGGCATCAGCTTGTATTATTGTGATTTTGGATGATGGGCCTCTTTAATTAAAGGTCCTGACTTTATAATCCAATCAATCTAGATAAATAACAACCTTCTCTTTGCAGATAAAGTCGTTGGCTTATCGCTGCCCCACAGCCAGATTTTAAAGAGGAGCCATAAAATTACACAGCAAATCAGCTTACGTAGCATCTGGTGGCGGCAGCTGCGGGCAGGCAGAGCCCTCTGCTTGTGCTGACAGCCACGTTTCAGTGACACTCTGCCACCCTGGGTGTCTGTCCTACCCAGTCCTTCTCCTCTTGCTGTCTACAACTACCTGAAGGGAGGCTGTAACCAGGTGGGGTTGCTCTCTTCTGCCAGGCAACCAGCAACAGAACAAGGGGACACAGTCTCAAGTTGTGCCGGGGGAGGTCTAGGCTGGATGTTAGGAGGAAGTTGTTGGCAGAGAGAGTGATTGGCATTGGAATGGGCTGCCCAGGGAGGTGGTGGAGTCGCCGTTCCTGGAGGTGTTGAAGCAAAGCCTGGCTGAGGCACTTAGTGCCATGGTCTGGTTGACTGGATAGGGCTGGGTGCTAGGTTGGACTGGATGATCTTGGAGGTCTCTTCCAACCTGGTTGATTCTATTCTTACCACCATGGCAAGGGTTCTACTTCCTCAGCAGTATTATGCTCGTCACAGAACAGAGTCATAGAATTGGTTTGGTTTGGAAGAGACCTCCAAGATCGTTGAGTCCAACCATCAACCTAGCACCATTGTGGCCATTAAGCTGTGTCCCAAGGTGCCATGTCCACATGTTGCATAAACACTTTCAGGGGTGAGAACTCCACCACCTCCCAGGGCATCATGTTCCAATGGCTCACCACTCTTGTAGCAAAGAAAATTATCCTAATCTTCAACCTAACCCTCCCCTGGTACAATTTCAGGCCATTTCCTCTCATTCTGTCATCAGATACTAGAGAGGAAAGACCAAGCCCCACTTCACTACAACCTCCTTTTAGGCAGTTGTAGAAAGCAATGAAGTCTCCCCTCATAAAATTACCAAATCAACCAGGTTGGAAGAGACCTCCAAGATCATCCAGTCCAACCTAGCACCCAGCCCTGTCCAATCAACTAGACCATGGCAATAAGTGCCTCATCCAGGCTTTGCTTCAACACCTCCAGGAACAGCGACTCCACCACCTCCCTGGGCAGCCCATTCCAATGCCAGTCACTCTTTCTGGCAAGAACTTTCTCCTAACATCCAGCCTAGACCTGCCCTGGCACAACTTGAGACTGTGTCCCCTTCTTCTGTTGCTGGTTGCCTGGCAGAAGGGACCAACCCCACCTGGCTACAACTTCCCTTCAGATAGTTGTAGACAGCCTCCTCTTCTCCAGACTCACTGCTACTCATCTCATTCCTCCACAAAACCTCGAGCTCAGAGTTATTGTAATTATCAAGGGGAGGTTACAGTGCTGGAGGATGAAATGTAATGCAATTAGGAGAGTGTTTTGCCCATTCTTCACCTTTTCCTGCCAAGTAGCTTTGTTTTAATGAAGGGTATCAAACAACCATTTCATTGTGATTTAATTGAGCAGTTGCTTGTGCCACACAGACATCAAGGAACGCTTACAGGAATGCTTTTCAGGGATCACTTGAGAAGGCAGCTTGCTGGATTAGCATATCTCTCTGTGAGGGAGGAATCCTGCCAGTCCTGCCTTCAGTGCAAGAGCCTCACTCAGAACAGAGACTAATCCCAAACTTTGTTCCAGGTCTGGGCCACTCAATTCCAGAGAGATGTTGAGATACTGGAACGTGTCCAGAGAAGGGCAGCAAGGCTGGTGAGGGGCCTGGAGCACAGCCCTGTGAGGAGAGGCTGAGGGAGCTGGGTGTGTCCAGCCTGGAAAAGAGGAGGCTCAGGGCAGACCTCATTGCTGTCTACAACTACCTGAAGGGAGGCTGTAGCCAGGTGGGGTTGGTCTCTTCTCCCAGGCACCCAGCAACAGAAGAAGGGGACACAGTCTCAAGTTGTGTCAGGGGAGGTCTAGGCTGGATGTTAGGAGGAAGTTGTTGGCAGAGAGAGTGATTGGCATTGGAATGGGCTGCCCAGGGAGGTGGTGGAGTCACCGTCCCTGGAGGTGTTCAAGAAAAGACTGAATGGGGCACTTAGTGCCATGGTCTGGTTGATTGGACAGGGCTGGGTGCTAGGTTGGACTGGATGAGTTTAGAGGTCTCTTCCAACCTTGATTCTATGAATTTGTATGAATTTCTATATCTGCATTACTATCAGTTTTGATATGTCATTAAATCCATTTTCATTTCAACCCTCAGGTCTTCTCTCCTTTTCTCAACCTCTTCTCCTCTGGGGTGGGGTGGTCAGTGGGTGACAGAACAACTGCTATAACCCCAGATATGGACTAAATGTAGGCACATGTGAGCAACCCTTTCCCTACAGACTGCAAAATTGCACTGTCTCAATAGAGCTTTGCAAGGAATTTGTCAGAGAGAAAAGCAAGGGCAGGATGGGCAGGGTATGAAACTCCAGAGGGTACCTGTAGAGCTGAGACAAAAAGCCTGTGCAGGCCTATCTTAGCTAAACTTGCCCCCAGATAGCACCACTGTCTCATTTCCTGGAATATATTACCTAGACAGAGCTGACAAAAATAAACAGAGGGAAAAAGAGCAGTCTGTAATGCAATCAAACCTCAATTGCCCATTTGTTTTTGTCCTTTAAAAAGAGCTAATAACACGGTAATTGGTGGAGATATCTCCAGGGCTCCATAAGGGAAAGCAAGAGAGAGATTTTCCCACCACAAGGATAGAGAGGCATATTTTTCTGAAGAAGAGAGAGGTATTACCCAAATTAAAGGCATCCATATAGATTTCTACTTGATGTTCAAGCCAGCAAGACCATGCTCCTCTGTGTGTTGGCTTTTAATTGCTCTGAGATTTTCGGTGTGATCACTGTAGAAAAGCATCCCTGGAATTTGCTTCTTGGCAAGGAAGGAGCCAAGCTTACTGAAGCATATGGAAAGACATAAAGGTGCTGGAGCAGGTCCAGAGAAGGGCAGTGAAGCTGGTGAAGGGTCTGGAGAACAGATCTGGTGAGGAGCAGCTGAGGGAACTGGGGATGTTTAGTCTGGAGGAAAAAGAGACCAGGGAGTTGGACTAGACGACCTTTGGAGATCTCTTTCAACTGTGATCCTGGCTCATTGAAAGGAGGTTGGAGCCAGATGGGGTTTGGTCTCTTCTTCCTATTAACAAGTGATAGGACAAGAGCAAATGACCTCAAGTTGCATCAGGGGAGGTTTAGGTTGGACATGAAGAACAATTTCTTTGCCAAAGGGGTTGTCAAGCCCTGGTCTGGGCTGCCTAGGGCAGTGGTAAAGCCCCCACCCCTGAGGGGGTTTCACAGCTGCGTTGATGCAGTGATAAGGGACATGGGTTAATGGTTGGACTTGGATGATCTTTAAGGTTTCTTCCAGCCTAAATTCTGGGCCAAAACCCACAGGGTAAAAATTTCTCCACTATGGCTTTTCTTACTTACATGATATCTGGCTTTGCCTCATGACACAACAAGATGGCAAGCACTATTGTTATGTCCCAAACCCTGCAAAGTGAAGAGCTACTCCTTCAACTCTCCCAGACTGAAGGACTTCAGGGTGAGTGGTGACTCACCCTGAAGATAGATGCTTGGGGGTGGCAATCCTGAGAGCTATGACTTAGGTTGATTAGGTTCTCAAATTCCAGGAAACTTCTCTGAGTCTTAACCTTAAAAATATTTCATGAAATCACAGCCTGAGATTGTGGAGGGCTTGAATCATCCTCATCACCACCAAGTGTGTTTCTGAAGCATTTTTGGATCTCACTTTGCCGTCTTGTGGGTGTCGTTGCTCAGCTCTGTGGAGACTGCCAGGCTCATTGGGAGCATCTCTGGGCTCACACTGTCAGGTGCTGGCCTCCATAGCACCCATATGTGTGTTGCAGAGACCAAAAGGGTGGTTTGATCTTTTATGGAGAAAAGTGGGAGTGCAAAGAAACAACTTCATGAACTGTGCCTGAGCCTTCCTCATCTTACAGTGCTAGGAAGACCCTGAGGTACATGGAGAGTATAAACTTTTAGTGCTCCTTTAGCTTGCACATCAATTCTGTCCCTGTGCTCTGCACTGGTTAGACCACACCTTGAGTACTGTGTCCAGTTCTGGGCCCCCCAGTTTAAGAGGGACATTGAGATGCTTGAACGTGTCCAGAGAAGGGCAACGAGGCTGGTGAGAGGCCTCGAGCACAGCCCTACGAGGAGAGGCTGAGGGAGCTGGGATTGTTTAGCCTGGAGAAGAGGAGGCTCAGGGGAGACCTCATTGCTGTCTACAACTACCTGAGGGGTGATTGTAGTCAGGAGGAGGTTGCTGTCTTCTCTCAGGCAGCCAGCACCAGAACAAGAGGACACAGCCTCAAGCTAGGCCAGGGGAAATTTAGGCTTGAGGTGAGGAGAAAGTTCTTCACTGAGAGAGTCATTGGCTACTGGAATGGGCTGCCCAGGGAGGTGGTGGAGTCGCCGTCCCTGGAGCTGTTCAAGGCAGGATTGGACGTGGCACTTGGTGCCATGGTCTAGCCTTGAGCTCTGTGGTAACGGCTTGGACTTGATGATCTGTGAGGTCTCTTCCAGCCTTGGTGATACTGTGATACTGTGTGATACTGTAATTAATATTATTTAGAGCCTGATCTGTGCTGCTTTTATCCTTTGCCAAAGCACTTCTGTTTTCTTCAGGATCCAGGAGCTATCGATCAGGAAATGATCATTTGATTGAAATTATTTGCTTTATCCTAACCCAGGTCCTTAAAGAACAGACTTGAAAGGTTAAACTCTGTGCCAGGGTAATGTGTACATCGCATTCCCAGGTGTCTTTTGTGTTTAAAAATTGACAGTTTCCTTCTGTGAAGAGAGGAATTTAGACATGCTGGCACCCTGACATTTAAATGTGAGCAGTGGTAGATAAACACAGCCTGACATAAAGGAAATGGGCTGATATTAAGGAAAGTTAAATTCCAGCTCTTCATGCTCCTGCTTCTACCTGCTGGCTTACAGAGTACCAGAGGGAGCAGTACTCTGCCTTAACACTGTTGTGTCTCTGGGCTTTGGCACAACACACCCAGGAACGTGACCTGCTCAAAGCAAAGGGGTAGTGCTGGCACCAACCTTCTGCAAACCCTGGTTAGTGATGAGTCTGGCAAGACTGGAGCTAGCACACCTAGGTTCAGAAGAGGTTTAAGTGTGCAGGTCGATGCCACTATCTCAGCAGTAAATAATTCTATGGTAGCATCCTGGCTTCTGAGGCCAGCAGGACTAGAAGAGGCACTGTCCCTCTGCACTCAGCACTGCTGAGGCAATACCTTGAGTATTTGGTTCAGTTTTGGGCCCCACACTCCAAGAAGAACATTCAGATGATGGAGTGTGTCTGGAGAAGGGCAGTGAAGCTGATGGAGGGTCTGGTGGGGAGCTGCTGAGGGAACTGGGATTGTTCAGCCTGAAGAAAAGGAGGCTGAGTGAGGACCTTTTGGCTCTACAACTCCTTGAAAGGGGCTTGGAGGCAGATGGGAGTTGTTCTCTTCTTCCAAGGAACAAGTGATAGGATAAGAAGTGTCTTGATGTTGTGCGCTGGGAGCATTAGGTTGAACATGAGGAACAGTTTCTTCGCTGAAAAGATTGGCATGCCTAGATGAGGCTGCCCAGGGCAGTGGTGGAGCCCTCATTCCTGGAGGGGTCTCAAGGCTGTGTAGATGTGGTGATGAGAGGGACATGGTTTAGTGATTTCCCCTTGTCTGGAGAATGGCACAGCAAGTGTCCATGTCTGGCCTGTGCCAGGGTTGCAGGTAGAGGTGCAGACTGGACTGGAGATATTGAGCACTGCAAGCTGCTCCTGTCACTTCTTGCACATGCATAGAATTGTAGAATCATTTTCGTTGGAAGAGACCTTTAAGATCAAGTCCAGCTGTTAACCTGGCACTGCCAGGTCACCACTAAACCATGTACCCTCAGCACCCCAGCTCCATGAGAGCCAGTGGCATCCTAGCCTGTATCAGGAACAGTGTGGCCAGTAGGACAAGGGAGATTATTCTGCCCCTGCACACAGCACTGGTCAGGCCACACCTTGAGTACTGTGTCCAGTTCTGGGCTCCTCAATTTAAGAAAGATGTTCAGATACTGGAACATGTCCACAGAAGGGCAACAAAGCTGGTGAGGAGCTTGGAACACAGCCTTGTGAGGAGAGGCTGAGGGAGCTGGGGGTGTGCAGCCTGCAGAAGAGGAGGCTCAGGGCAGACTTCATTGCTGTCTACAACTACCTGAAGGGAGATTGTAGCCAGGTGGGGTTGGTCTCTTCTGCCAGGTAACCAGCAACAGAACAAGGGGACACAGTCTCAAGTTGTGTCAGGGGAGGTCTAGGCTGGATGTGAGGAGGAAGTTGTTGGCAGAGAGAGTGATTGGCATTGGAATGGGCTGCCCAGGGAGGTGGTGGAGTCGCTGTCCTTGGAGGTGTTGAAGCAAAGCCTGGCTGAGGCACTTAGTGCCATGGTCTGGTTGATTGGACAGGGCTGGGTGCTAGGTTGGACTGGATGAGCTTGGAGATCTCTTCCAACCTGGTTGATTCTATGATTCTATGGCTTCAAAACCCCTTCAGGGATGGGCACTGCACCGCTGCCATGGTCATAGTTCCCTTTGGAGCAGTCCCTGCCTGGTCTGATTTTTGACATTGCTATTGCCTGCTACCTAGGAGACCTCAAACCATCCCAGGAAAACTTCAGTTTGTGAATATTTATTACATCTCTGGCCCCTTCAGTAACCTCATCCCACACACAACTGCCTGTGACAAAACAGCTCTTCAGGATCTTGTCTGATTTTTCTCTCTCCCAAGCCCCAAGGGTGTGTGGGCAGGTTAAATAATGCAAAAGCAGCTGTAATTACACTGTGCAGTTTCTCTGGAAACACTTGAAAAATATTAGCACGTTGTTCTTTTTTGTTGTTGTTTGTTGTTGTTCTTTTTTTTGGGATCCTTTTTTCTTTGTGTGCCTTTTTTTTTTTTCTCTTTAAGAGGTCTAGAACAAATCTTATGGCTTAATGAGATATATGACAACCTACAACATAAAAGAGGTTTTCAGTGACTTTCATTACCCAAACTCAATTAGAAGAGAGTAATCAGCAAGTTCCCTGCTGTGAAAAGTGCAGAATGAAGTCTTGGTAAGACGGGACAGATGCGAGAAGAGAGATTCGTGGCAAAACAAGTGCAGAGATCCTCACTGTACCCCCAAAAGCACCCAATGAATGCTGAAAGAGAGAGATGCAGCTTCAGCAACTTGTCTGCTCTTTTCTTCCTCTAAACTGGGTAATTAAACACAAATAGTCCCTCAGTCTGCACTTTTAAAATCAATTTAATGTCAGATAAAATCCTTTGCTTGTTTATTGGGAGAAGGAGGAAGGCAAATAAAGGCTCATTTCCTATTCTTTTCCTTCTTTTGGTCCCACTTGCAGTTTTCTGCCTCAGTCCCTGGAGCAAACATAGTCCTGGTTGATGCTTAGAATAGGAATTTCTCAAAATCTATGAAATGTAGGTCTGCTCTGGCTGGTTCACAAGCATCAAACTGGCACCCAGCATGCTAGGTGTTGGAAAGGACCTCTGGAGATCATCCAGTCCAATCTCCCTGCTAATGTAGGGCACCCAAAAGAGCTTGCGCAGGATCACAGTGGGTTGTTGAAAGGGACCTTCAAGCCCATCTTGTTCCAAACCCCCTGTCATGGGCAGGGACAACTCCTACTGGAGACCACAATACAAAGATTCCCCATCAGCTGACCATCTCCACATCTGTTCAGCCATGCCAGTTCCTCATGAGCACCCATCAATCCACCATGTCCTCCAAAGCCAGTTCAGTTAAGTTCAGCCACTTGTCTGCCATAGAGCACACTTCTAAAATCAGCCACCCAGGGCTCCTATGGGTCTGAGAAGGCTGTTGCTGGGCTGTATAACAGGGGTCATTAGAGAGGTTGTGTGAGTGCACTGGGTTACACTAGTCCATCACACATCCCTTTGCATGGCAGGCAGGAGCCCATAGTACTGGGCTGCTAGATCAGTACTTTCTTGCAGTGATCTTGCCAAGCAGCTGCTCCTCCTGCAGTCTGTGCTCCACCACCAGGTACTGAGCTGTGCAAGAACAAGGGGAGAGGCATCACAGCAGGGGCTGGGATTGGCGAACATCCCCTCCTCTGCCTGTGAAACTGGAGACCCGAGCTTTTGGTAGGCTGTTTTCATTCTTTAGGCACTCTGAACTATTTTGCTGCTTGGCCAGACAGTGCAGTCTCCAGTTTGTCTCTGGCACGTGTCTCTCACAAATCCAATTCTCTTTGTGAACGAAGAGCAGTAGAGTGCTGCTAACAGAGCTAACCAGGTAAAGTGCTTTGAAGAGGCTCATGATGAGTGAATTCCCCTGACCAGCTCGGTCAGTAGTGGCCCACACCCAGATAGCCACAGTTTTGCTCACGTTCAAGGCTAATCTCCATTAGCAGAATGCATTCCTATCTCCAGCACAAATTCTTTTAGTGGGAACACCTCAGTTGGCTGTCAGACAGCTCTGCCGGCTCCTGGGAGATTGGCTCAAGCACTTTCCCAAATAGGGAGTGAGCTGAAATCCATTTAGATGTGTCCTTGTGTTATTGCAGGAGGGCAGTAACACAGCAGCATGCTGCCCGCTGCCACCACCAAGGAGCAGAGTGTGATCAGGTGACAGATTGAGAGAAAAAGACCTGAAATCTTGCCAGGGGAGGGTTAGGTTGGATACGAGGAACAGTTTCTTCACTGAAACAATGGAACAAGATGCCCAGGGAGGTGGTGATCGATACCCGCCTGAACATGAGCCAGCAGTGTGCCCAGGTGGCCAAGAGAGTCAATGGCATCCTGGCCTGCATCAGGAATGGTGTGGCCAGCAGGAGCAGGGAGGTCATTCTGCCCCTGTACTCTGCACTGGTTAGACCACACCTTGAGTACTGTGTCCAGTTCTGGGCCCCTCAGTTTAAGAGGGACATTGAGATGCTTGAACGTGTCCAGAGAAGGGCAACGAGGCTGGTGAGAGGCCTCGAGCACAGCCCTACAAGGAGAGGCTGAGGGAGCTGGGATTGTTTAGCCTGGAGAAGAGGAGGCTCAGGGGTGACCTTATTGCTGTCTACAACTACCTGAGGGGTGGTTGTGGCCAGGAGGAGGTTGCTCTCTTCTCTCAGGCAGCCAGCACCAGAACAAGAGGACACAGCCCCAGGCTGCGCCGGGGGAAGTTTAGGCTCGAGGTGAGGAGAAAGTTCTTCACTGAGAGAGTCATTGGACACTGGAATGGGCTGCCCAGGGAGGTGGTGGAGTCGCCGTCCCTGGAGCTGTTCAAGGCAGGATTGGACGTGGCACTTGGTGCCATGGTCTAGCCTTGAGCTCTGTGGTAACGGCTTGGACTTGATGATCTGTGAGGTCTCTTCCAGCCTTGGTGATACTGTGAGACTGTGAGACTGTGAGTCACTGTCCCTTGGAGGTGTTCAATAAATGTATGGACGTGGCACTTTGAGACATGGTTCAATGGCCGTGGTGAAGCTGGGTTGATATTTGTCCTCTGTAATCTACATACCTGTTCCAACTGCAACAGTTGTATGATTCTATGATTCCTGCTACCAAAAAACAAAATCACTGCTTGTCACTGGAGTGGGGGAGAAAGAACTGTCAGCTGCTGGGAGAGAAATGAGTATTGCTTCCTGATCCATTCACATCTGGAGATTCCTTAAAGGGTGCAGATTTAATTCTGCCCAGAAAAGGAAAGCAGAGGCAGGTTAGAGGAGAGAGCTATCTATGAATTTAGAATTCCAGGCAAGGCTTTTGCTTTTATTGCCCTCATTATATTTTAAACACATAACCAGCAGCATATGCAAATCAGCACTTAGATTATTAACAGGGAAAACCCTTCTGCATATATAAATGCACAAATGTGGCTTAGGAGCCAGCACACGAAGGGTATTGTACATGGTGGCTGACATCCATCTAAAGGCTTCTAAATCACTGCCTTCTTTCCTCAGAGCTGACTGGAGTTTGGCTCAGTTTTGTCATCAAAGTGATCTCAGGGCTCACTCTCGTGGACAGGGTTGATTGTGGTGGTCTCTCTGCCCCCATCCTCTCCTCATTCTGCTGCCTACAAGCTCCTGCCTCCACTACTGACCAGACCCTTCCCTGGCAGTAGTGAAGTATTAGATCAGCTCAGTCATGATATCACAGGATGCTCGGGATGGAAGGGACCACTGCTGATCAGACCCTTCCCTGGCAGTAGTGAAGTATTAGATCAGCTCAATCATGATATCACAGGATGCTCAGGTTGGAAGGGACCCTCAAAGGTCATCTTGTCCAACTCTCCTGCAGTTAGCAAGGACATTTTCAACTAGATCAGGTTGCTCAGTGCTCCATTAAGTATGGTCTTGATCATCTCCAGGGACGAGGCCTCCACCACCTCTCTGGGCAACCTGTTCCAGCATTTTACTATTCTCATACTAAAGAACTTCCTCCTTGTGTCCAAGCTAAACCTACTCTGCTTTAATTTCAAACCTTTTCCCCTTGTTCTGTTTCTACAAGCCCTTCTAATCAGTGCTTCCCAGCTATCCTGCAGGTCTTTGTCTTGTTCTGGGGTTTAATGGACCCTGCGAGGCCTCCACCCTTCTGTGCCAACACACAGCCCTTCTGTGCCTCTAGCCCGCACCTAGCAATGCCCACCAAACACATGGGTTTGTAGGAAAGAGCAGAATGAAAGCACAAAGATCCACACAAGGAATTTTAGCCCTGCAGAAGTGCAGGTGCCCTGGTGAGGCCAAATCTGGACTATTGTGTCCAGTTCTGTCTCCCAGTTCAAGAGAGACATAGAACTGCTTGAGACAGCCCAGTGCAGAGCCACAGAGATGATGAAGGGAATGGAACATCTCTCTTACAAGGAGAGACTTAGGGAGCTGGGGCTGTGCTGCTTGGAGAAGAGGAGACTGAGAGGTGACCTCACCAATGGTTATAAATATGTGCAGGGTGAGTGCCAGGAGGCTGGAGCCAGGCTCTGCTGGGTGATGCCCAATGACAGGACAAGGGGCAGTGGGTGGCAGTTGAGGCATAGGAAGTTTCATTGAAATATGAGGAGGATTTTTTTTTTTCCTATGAGGGTGACAGAACCCTGGAACAGGCTGCCCAGGGAGGTTGTGGAGTCTCCCTCTTTGGAGATATTCAAAATCCACCTGGACATGCTCCTGTGTGATCTGGTCTAGGTGATCCTGCTCTGGCAGGGGTTGGACTGGATGAGCTTTTCAGGTCCCTTCCAGCCCCTGACATTCTGCGATTCTATGATTACAAAGCACCCTGCATTCCCTGAGAAGTGACTTCAGCTTTACCCTGACAAGCTACTTCAGTCATCTTTGTGAGCATGACATCCATCCCAGCACTCACTCAGCATCCTGGCTTCATCTGACACAGCAGTCTTCTTTCAGGATGTCTAATTCAATAAGCAACGCAAGAAAAGAGTGGATGCTGCAGAAGAAGGTGGTGCACTCAGCAGTGCTGACAGATAGGGCAAGACAGAGGGGAGGCTTTTGATGGAAGAGCTGGATATCAGCTGTGCTAGGCAGGTTTTACAGGACAGAGAAAATATTAGTCACAATTTTTGCTATAGAACACATGATAGCAGAACAATACAGTGCCATTCAACTTCGGCCTCATTGGTTTTTTGGACTTCTGAAAATAGGTCCAGCAGAATTATCCCAGAATCCCAGCATGGTGGAGGTTGGGAGGGACCTCTGGAGATCAGCCAGTTCAACTCCCCTGCTAAAGGAGGAGCACCCACAGCAGCTTGCCCAGAATCACAAAGTCCATGTGGGTTTGGAATGTCTCCAGAAAAGGAAACTCCGTAACCTCTCTGAGCAGCCTGATCCTGGGCTCCAGCACCCTCACACCAAAGAATTTTCTCCTTATGTTCAAGTGGAGCCTCCTGGGTTCCAGTTTGTGCCTCTTGCCCCTTGCCCTGTCACTGGGCACCACTGAAAAAAAGTAATACCTCATCCTCTTGCTCCCCACCCTCTAGGTCTTGCTGAGCGTTGACCAGATCCCCTCCAGGGCTGCTCTTCTCCAGGCTCAACAGCCCCAGGGCTCTCAGCCTTTCCTCCTCACAGAGATGCTCCAGGCCTCTCAGCATCTGGACTCTCTCCAGAGGTTCCCTAAGTTAATTGCATTAATGCACAAAGAACAATGTACAGAACTAAAAGGCAGAACTAATAGGCAGTGTCATATCTCTAAAGCATTGTGAGAGCAAGGTCTGCACAGCTTTGTGGCTGAGGTGCCAGAGGTTAAAAGCTCCAAATGCTGGTTCCCAAGAGTGGGATTTGGGGTATCTTGGGATCAAAAGGAGATGAACTGGGTACTCAGGTTTTTGGCTCACGTAAATAGAATGTATTCCTGTGACATCTAGCATTTATCTCAGTGTTTCCTGTGGATACATCAAGCTGCTGAAAGAAAAATCTTTCTGCCAGATATCATTCTACCCCAATGAATCCCATTAGTTTTCCTGGGATCAAACAAACAGCAGCTCCCAAGACCCTGTCCCTGGCAAGAGCCATGCAAGTTGACCATGAGGCAGGTTGCTGCCCCTGAGAGCAGACTATCAGCAGACAAAAATACCTAATGAGTGTCCTTCAGCTGAGCTCCAAACAAGTGCTGTTCATGGAGGCACTGCTCACCAAGCTGGTGGTTTAGCAGTGCACCCAGCACCTGCTCCTTGGCACTGATTGCTGCACAACATCTATCTGGAGAGGCAGCAGGAAATTTATCTCCCAGCACCTCATCAAATCAAGTGTAATTCCTGACCATTTGCCAAGCAGCAGCAGTAATGATGCTAAGTGCCTTGCAGGAATATCCTCTGCCTCATGTGTGTGGACCAGGAGGTCCTGTCAGCCATGGTTATGTAGAACTTGATTAAGCCTCTGGCACAGAGGAGCTCTGCTGACCTGCTGAGAAAGGTCAGAGCTGTCTCTGTGACACAGTAGACTTTTTCTGCACATGGCACATTAATTCCCTGGATATTAAGTAGTTGTAGAACCATAGAATTGTTTTGGTTGAAAAAGACATCTAAGGTCCTCAAGTCCAACTGTGGACCTATCACTACTATGGCCATTAAACCATGTCCCAGAGTGCCATGTCCAGCGATGGTGACTCCACCTCCCTGGGTAGCCTCTTCCAATCCCAGACTGCTCTTTCAGGAAAGAAGTTTTTCCTGATCTCCAAACTAACCCTCTCCTGGCACATATTCAGGCCATTTCCTCTCATTATAGAATCATAGAATCATAGAATGGTTTAGGTTGGAAGGGACCTCAAGGATCATCCAGCTCCAACCCCCTGCCACAGGCAGGGACACCTCCCACTAGAGCAGCTCGCCCAAGGCCTCATCCAGCCTGACCTTAAACACCTCCAGGGAGGAAGCATCCACAACCTCCCTGGGCAACCCATTCCAGTGCCTTACCACCCTCACTGTAAAGAACTTCCTCCTAACATCCAGTCTAAATTTCCCCTCTTCCAGCTTAAACCCATTCCCCCTCGTCCTAACATTACTAGACCGTGTAAATAGTCCCTCCCCAGCTTTCCTGTAGGCTCCCTTCAAATACTGGAAGGCCACTATAAGGTCTCCTCGAAGCCTTCTCCTCTCCAGGCTGAAGAGCCCCAACTCTCTCAGCCTGTCCTCATAGCAGAGGTGCTCCAGCCCTCTGATCATCTTCGTGGCTCTCCTTTGGACCCGCTCCAGCAGTTCCATGTCCTTCTTGTATTGGGGGCTCCAGAACTGCACACAGTACTCCAGGTGGGGTCTGACGAGAGCAGAGTAAAGGGGGAGAATCACCTCCCTTGCCCTGCTGGCCACACTTCTCTTGATGCAGCCCAGCACTCGGTTGGCTGTCTGGGCTGCATGTGCACACTGCCGGCTCATGTTGAGCTTCTCGTCGACCCAGACCCCCAGGTCCTTCTCCTCAGGGCTGCTCTCCAGCCATTCATCACCCAGCCTGTATCTGTGCCTGGGATTGCACCGACCCAGGTGCAGGACCTTACACTTGGCCTTGTTAAACGTCATGAGGTTGGCCTGATACTAGTGAGAAGAGACCAACCCCCATCTTACTCCAACCTCCTTTTGGGGAGTTGTAGAGTGCCATGAGGTCTCACCTCAGCCTCCTCTTCTCCAGACTAATCATTCCCAGTTCCTTCAGCTGCTCCTCATAAGATTTGATGCCTACAGGCTGCCACTTGGTCCCTGTTAGCTAATTCCCTTGGTGATCTAGAGAATTTGGTACTCTTCCTTTTTACAACCACTAAAAAAACTTCTCTTATTGCACATGGGTTGGCCCAGAAGTCTTAAGGTGGAGGAAGCTCGATTAAAAATGTCTTCTAAATACTCCTAAGGCTAATCTGAAGTTCTCTGCTCCTCATAATTAATACCTGAAAGGGCCCAGAGGTAGTAGGTCCATTGAATCATAGAATGGTAGGGTTGGAAGGGACCTCAGAAGATCATCTAGTCCAACCTGTCTGCTAGAGGGGAACCACCTAGAGCAGGTCACACAGGAATGCATCTAGATGGATTTTGAAGGCCTCTGGAGAAGGAGATTCCACAACCTCTCTGGACAGCCTGCTCCAGGGCTCTGTCACCCTTACAATAAGAAGTTTTTCCTCATGTTGGGATGGAACTTCCTCCCTGGGATGGAACTTCCTCCCAGTCTTTGTGTCCAGGCTCAGCAAAGGGCTTTGCAAGGCCACTCTGGATAATGAGAGAGGGGAGAACTTCATCTAGTGAGACATCTGTGCTTTAGGTGGAATGAAACACCTACTTCAAAGATGCAGTTTGTCCACTGCTTTGAGATTAATTCCAGGATTTCAAGCCAAAGTGATTACTTACAATACGGTGTAGCAGGCCTGAGTCTTTGCAAAGCCAGCATGCAATGTTTGGAGGCTTTCCAGAAGTGGTGAATCCCTTCAAAATGAATGTTGTGTATCTATAGAGGGGCTTGTAAAACACACATAAACACTCACAGACACTAGCTTCTGCCGTGCCCTGAGCTCATCTTTCATTGGTGCCCTTAAGCTCTTGCCAGAGACTTGCTAAATAGCACAGAATTTGTGTCTAGAATATAGAATTGTTTAGGCTGGAAAGACCTATAAGATCCTTGAGCCCAACCATTAACCCAGCACTGCCAAGTACTCTGCTTAACGATGTCAAGCAGCACATCTAGGCAGTTTCTTCTCATCCTGTACTTCCCAAGCACAAATCCAGGCTGGGCAGTGAGTGGCTGGAGAGCAGCCCTGAGCAGAGGGACTTGAG
>WAAF01014232.1:392151-403617 GCA_013400475.1 Tricholaema leucomelas | reverse complement strand
GGAGATTCAGCCTGGAGGTGAGGAGGAAGTTGTTGAGCATGAGAGTGGTGAGAGCCTGGACTGGGTTGCCCAGGGAGGTGGTTGAGGCGCATGGCTGGAGGTGTTTAAGGCCAGGCTGGCTGAGGCTGTGGGCAGCCTCAGGGTATTCCTGGCCAAGGCAGGGGGGTTGGAACTAGATGATCCTTGTGGTCCCCTCCAACCCTGACTGATTCTATGATCCTGTCACTTGTTCCTTAGGAGAAGACACTGCCTCCCCATCTTGCTTCAGCCTTCTTTCAGAGAGTTGTGGAGAGCTGGAAGGTCTCCTTTCATCCTCCTTTTCTCCAGGCTGAGTGACCCCAGTTACCTCGGCTGTTCTTCACAGGCCTTGTGCCCCAGACTCCTTAGAGAACTTGATGTTCCTTAGCTATTTCCTTTAGCTTCTGAAGGAATGGAAAGAGAGGATTACAAGTTATTCCCAACTAGTTGGTTAATGCATACCTGGCAAGGTCTCAAAGCTAGTCCAGATATAATGAACAGGTGGAAAACATTGGCAGACTCTTATATATTTCCTTCTGGAGGAGGAGTACAATGGCAGCATTATCCTCATGAGGTCTGGTATGATTCTCTTCCTTGTGCCTAGGAATCCTTCCCCTGCTTGAAACAGGAGCTGGAAAGGAGCTTTTGTAGCAAACTCTGAGGAATAAATGTGAACCCTCATCTGGGGCTTTGTGGGATGCTGGAACGTAGGGAGTCTCATTAAGAATGTCATATTCTAGCTCCAGGTGTTGCCAAGAAATCCAGATGATGTTTGTTTGCACCTTGACTTCTGGGCTTTTAGATGGGAAGAGCAAACCCAGCCCTTTGAAAACAGGTGGCATTTTTATGTCACCTCTATGAGCAGATCTAACATTTGGCAGAAAGTAGGTAACAAAATACTTAGTACAAAGGACAGGTAAAGTGAGATTTTCCTGGGGGTGCAGACACATGGCTAAGGGGATGGAGGAATTGTGTTAAGGAGGAGATGTGTTTTGAATGTGGCTTTGGTTTTGGCTCTGCTAATTCACTGCTCTTTTGGCAATGTATTTTTTGGTGTTTCTTTCTTTAATTTTCCTATGTAGACCATAAATGTTCAGAGAAAGTTTTGCTTTGCTTTGTGTAACCTCCATACCCAGCGTTCACCTGAACCTCTCCGTGCTTGCTGCCAGTCTGCACCAAATTGCTGGGGTTGTACAGCTCTAAGGGTTCTGCCAAGAGACAAGGTACCCAGGCACCAGAATCGTGCAAGGAATAAGACTATGTTAAATCTGGGTTTTAAGAGGTCTGAATTTGACAGTGCTTTGCTGTACCCCCACTGTAGTGAAACAAGAAACACTACCAAACTATTTCAGAGTCCTTGTTTGCATAAAATTAGCTCCTTCCTCTTCCCTCCCTGTCAAAACTTCAGTGAAGAGGGAAATCTCTGTGCCCTGGGAAGCTTAGCTGTGAGTGCTTTGAGCTATTCCAACACTTGTGTTATAGCTTGGTGCCTACAGTCACAATTAATTAATATGTGTAGGAATTATCTCCTACCAGGCTGGCTGGGAAAAAAAACACTTTCTAGCTTGCTGTGTATTTCTGCTTCATTTGCAGTGGCTTCCAGCCTCATGCTCCTTCTCTAAATATTGTATATACTGATTTCATTTATTTACAGAGAGTTCATGCACCAGGCTGCTGGAAGATGATGGTGTGGCCTGGTAAAAGCAGTGGAGAAGTTAGTTTTCCTAGCATGCAGTTAATTATCCATGCCAGAGAAGCACTGAAACATCCCTTTTGCACAGATGTGGCATTTAGCCCTTCATGGTTACCTCGATAATGTCAGTGAATTAAGGGAGATGGTTGTCTGGATTAGGCTGCATCAAAAGGAGTGTGCCAAGCAGATGGAGAGAGGTGATTCTGCTCCTCTGCTGTGGTGAGACCTCACCTGGAGTACTTTGTCCAGCTCTTGAACCTCCAAAAGGGTCCAGAAGAGTGCCACAAAAATTATCAGGGAGCTGGAACACTTCTGCTACGAGGACAGGCTGAGGGAGCCGGGGTTGCTCAGCCTGGAGAAGAGAAGTCTCCAGGGGGACCTAACAGCAGCCTTCCAGTACCTGAGGGGGACTACAAGAAGGCTGCAGAGGGACTGTTTGCAAAGGCCTGCAGTGACAGGACAAGAGGCAGTGGTCTGGAATGAGAGCTGAGCAGATTTAGATTGGATGTGAGGAACAAGTTCTGCACCATAAGGCTGCTGGAACACTGCAACAGATTACCCAGAGAGGCAGAATCGTAGAATCATCCAGATTGGAAGAGACCTCCAAGATCATCCAGTCCAACCTATCACCAGGTAGCTGAGGCCCCATGTCTGGAGCTATTCAAAGTGAGACTCAACAAGCCTCTGAGAAACCTGATGAGTGCAGGGTGGTTGGACTAGGTGACCTTTAGCAGCCCCTTGCACCCCAAACCGTCCTATCATAAACGATAGATGATGGAACACAGATTCAGCAAAGCATTCCTGATTTCTCTTTTACAGCTCCAAGTGTCACTGCAAGTTGTTTTTTTAATATGATTTTGAACCTCCAGATCTGGCAGTGGGCAATAAATCAGCTTGAATCTATCAGCAACTGGCCTTCTATGTGCGTTCTGGCACTCTTTTTTTTGTGCCCTTCTGCTTTGAATGTAGCTGCTGTTCTGTGAAATCCAGAAGGCAGTGTAGACATTACAGAGAAAAAAAAAGCATTTGAGTGATTGAGACACAAATAGGAGGAAAAAAAAATGTCTCAGTAGCAAGAAATAGGCATTAAAAGCTGCCAGGAAGATGCAGTCAAAGGGATATATTAAGATATTGCTGATTTAGAAACAGCAAAGTTTGGAAACTGCTTTGGATCCAAGTTTTTTGGTCCTCCTCTTTCCCACAACGTATTTTTTTCCTTATCCTGTGCCTCCAGGCTCCAAGTGCCTGGCAATAAAGGCAGGTGCTGTACAATGTGAATTTGCAAGGCAGAGAATCACAGAACAGTGGAGGCTGAGAAGGGACCTTTGGAGATAACCTAGTCCACCTCCCCACCCCTCTAAGTCTCTTAATCCCAGCCCCACATTTCTGCCACATCCCAGAGGCAGGGATCAGACATGTTCCACCTTCACTGGCTTCCTGCTGTGGAAAAGCATCCTCCAGTGCAAGTGGAGGTAGAATTTATGTTCTGTAGGGCTTGTCCAGCAGAGCCATGATTCCCTGACTGTGTTCATCCCACCAGCTGTAGATGCCTAGTTAAAGCATTTCACAAAGCTCCTTCCAGACAGAAGCATATCCATGGAGTAATTAATTTGGCCCTATAAGGTATCCAGGAGTGGTGAGTTGGGTCTTCTTCAGGAGATGTCAAGCTTTATTAGACTCTGTGGAAACCTCTAGCTATCTGGCTTAGGTGACAGGTTTGAATTAGGCAAGAAGCCTTCAGGTGGCATTCGAGTGAGCAGGTGGGCAGGGATTCTGAAACACACAGGCTCTGATCCATTCACTCTGAATTTTAAGAGCATCTCCCCAGTTGGAAAGCATTCAGCACCCATTCTTGAGATCTAGTCTAGCCTGGCAGAGCTGGCTTTGCTTTGGAGAACCACTTGTGCTATTGAAAGCCCACAGATCAAACACAAAAAGGATCCTTTGGTGATTGTCAGGGATGATTGTCACCCAGACCCATACTTGCTTTCTGTCCCAGCTTCTCATGGTGCCTCAGAGTTTTAGGGGAATGCCACAGAAAGGATTACAGCTGCTCCTCCTTGTTACAACAGGGCTAGTTGAATTTCAGTCATCAGTCATGCTTGCTCCAGACTCTCTTCATGCTCTGAAGCTGATTAGCTATTGAAATAATCCAGCTTTTATGGCAAGCAATGCTTTCCTCCCATCATTTACTTCTAATGGATCCTGTGCTGCTTTGTTCCTCCTTCTGCCTGCAGAGCTGTCAGAAGGGTTTGGTGAGTAACCAGATGCTTGGATGTGCATTCTTTGCATCAAACCCAGGCCTGGTTGTTTGCTGGGTTTAGGATCTCTTCAAAGTGCAAACATGATCTGACAGTCTTTCTTCTGCAGCTAGGCAGTACACAGGGATTTATTGTACTCCTCTGTGTGGGGATGTGCTGGGTCCTAGGCAGACTCTAATTCCTTTGCTCAGTCTCCATCTGTTCCATCTTGCATGAAGAAGGCCTATCCCCAGAGCTGGCAGTCCACTCTTATGTGGACACAGGCAAGTTCAGAGCTCAGGACTCGTGATCTCAAAAAGAGAGGAGAGGATCAGCAGTAGCCCAGCCTCAGCTAGAGGGGATTGATTCCAGCAATAGCAATAAGACCACCAGAGAGACAAAGCTAATGAAGACACACAAAACAACTGGCAGTGCTGACACATTGCCACTCACCAAGCCTTTTCCTTGTCTGCACTCTTAGGAACAAATAAATGAGAGGGGTAATGTGAAAGGATTAGATCTGTAGCCATTAAAAAACAATCTTTTGTCCTGCATAAGTTCTTTCATCCTCCCTAAATTAACCTCAAAGCTGTCACAGATTGCATTGGGTTGGAAGGGACCCTCAAAGGTCATCTTGTCCAATCCTTCTGCAGTGAGCAGGGACACCTCCAACTAGATCAGACTGGTCTAGCAAAATTAGAGTTGTGGCTTTTTCCCTAGCACCTAAATGGCAACATTTGTGGCTGAGCACTCAGCAATAGATGTTAAATGACTCTAAATTAGCCTAAACCATAGCTGCAGCTGACAAATTTGCCTTCTCCTGGACTCGCCAGTTGCTGGACGTGATCTGTTGCATCTGTTTCATCTCCTATAGGCAGAGCTGGGCTGAGGGATGGGTTCCCTTTGAAACTTCAGAGGAACATACAATGGTTTTGCCTTCCATTTGTCACACTCAACAGCATTCTGCACAGATTGCTGAACCACAGAGGAGGCTCTGCCCTCACCATCTGGTATCTAGGGAAGATGGGGGGAAAGGTGACTGCTGCTTTCTCAGGCAGATCAGTAGCCACAGCCAGAGTCTTCTGGGCACTAGCTGTGTTGTGCTCCCTGCCCTCAAAGCACTCATGTCTTGAAACCAGTTCCTTCTAACACCATATAATGAATTAATGAAAATATTTAAGTGCCTCAAAACTTTGTCAACATGCATGACAGTGTTTGGGAGAAATAAAACTCCCCAGTGGTAGAATGTCTCGTTTATATGTAAATTGTGAAGCCATTAGGGAAAGCAGAGGACTGCCATTGCAAACATTATATAGATAACCAACATTTTGCTTATTTGCTTCCCTGAAAACTGATGTTTCAGCAGGGTGTATACTAATAAACAAGTGTTTGGGGTGTATAACTTGCTGGCCTGATTCTCAGAGCTCAGCGTGGCTTCAAAATCAGGTTCCTTTCATGTACCTCAAAGCTGGGCAGCAAGAATCATCAGGTTTTATTTTTCCAAGTATGAGGCTTTGATATTAAATATGTATTCAGCCTCCCACTGATAGCAAGACGAGCTGCAGGCACATATTCCAAGGTAAAAGAGAGCTCTCATCTGCAGAACACCCAGTAGTTTTGCTTCTCAAAGAAGACATTTTTTGCAGTGTTTAACAAAAAAAAAACATTGAGATCAAAACAGGTCAACATTTCATCCATGGTGGAACAGCAATGTGCATTTGCAGAGGTGAGAGGGTGTTGTGTGTTACTCCAGAAAGACAACTTGCAATAGAACAAGGGGACACAGTCCCAAGTTGTGTTGGGAGAGGTATAGGCTGGATGTGAGGAGGAAATTGTTGCCAGAGAGAGTGATTGGCATTGGAATGGGCTGCCCAGGGAGGTGGTGGAGTCACCATCCCTGGAGGTGTTGAAGCAAAGCCTGGATGAGGCACTTAGTGCCATGGTCTGGTTGATTGGCTAGGGCTGGGTGCTAGGTTGGACTGGATGATCTTGGAGGTCTCTCCCAACCTGGTTGATTCTGTGATTCTATGACTCATGGGGCATGAAATGTGAGGCTTGGAATAGCTCCTGATGGAGACCAGTGAAATGTGTGGGACACAGATAACATGTGAAAGCACTACCTGAGGGGAAGAATACCAAAGCAAAACCAACCACAGAAAACACACTGGATTTGTTAACTGACACCATCAGTAGCTTTCTGGGATTGCTCATCTGAGCAAAACAAACATTGCCAGATTGCAGGAGTGGGAAAGTCAAAATAGAGTCAGGTTATTGTGCAGTGCAATGCCAGGCTGGGCTCAATCCAGTTTCTTCTGCAGATGAAATAGAGTAGAGGACAAGCCTCTGCCAATTTAACTTCATCATAATCCCATTCAGTTGCTCCTAGTGCATCTGGGAGGTTGAAGATCTCAGCCATCAGTGGGGTGATCTCTTGCCAAGAGCAATTGTCTCTTCATTTCTGGTTCCAGAGGCCATGAAGGCTAGCAGGCCCCTGAAAGGATCATTGCAGTGTGATGGCTCTGAAGTGAATTTTGGAGATTAGAATCACACTAGGCAAATACTCAAACCCCAAGCATGCCTGTAACCTCACTCTTCCACCTTGGCATTGACTCAAAATGAGGCTTGTTCTGGCATGAGTTGAGTACACAGATGAGCCATCCTGCTTTGGGTGTATCTAAGAATCCATTATCTCTTTAAAAAACCCAAACTGCAGCCCCGACTTTAAGAGATCAGCTGAGTGACTACCAAGTTACCAATGAACTCTGTACTGGTACCAATCAATCTTTGGAAGAAAGCTGCTGGTTTCTAGCTGTTGCTAACACTTGAAGATGTGCCATTTTCAAGAGCCATTTCAGAAAGGTGGTGACACAAATGCACCATCTGAAGTCATAGAGTGTTGTTGCACCTAGAATGCAGAGTAAGAAAGGTGATGTGCATCCCTAGTTCTGTTCTGAAGAATCACAGAATCACAGAATCAACCAGGTTGGAAGAGTCCTCCAAGATCATCCAGTCCAACCTAGCACCCAGCCCTAGCCAATTAACTAGACCATGGCACTAAGTGCCTCATCCAGGCTTTGCTTCAACACCTCCAGGGATGGTGACTCCACCACCTCCCTGGGCAGCCCATTCCAATGCCAATCACTCTCTCTGCCAACAACTTCCTCCTAACATCCAGCCTAGACCTCCCCCGGCACAACCTGAGACTGTGTCCCCTTGTTCTGTTGCTGGTTGCCTGGCAGAAGAGACCAACCCCACCTGGCTACAGCCTCCCTTCAGGTAGTTGTAGACAGCAATGAGGTCTGCCCTGAGCCTTCTCTTCTGCAGGCTGCACACCCCCAGCTCCCTCAGCCTCTCCTCGCAGGGCTGTGCTCCAGGCCTCTCACCAGCTTTGTCACCCTTCTCATCGCTCCACCCAAAGAGGAGCCCTTTCATGATGGAGAAAAAGATGTAGTATTTGCCTGGGGAACAAAAATACTGCATGCATGTGACCTTGGCCACTGGCTTTCTGCATAAGTGATTCTCAGTTTCCCCTGAGGGTCACTAATGCTATTGATTTCTTCATTAAATACTGTTCCTCCCTTTCCTCATGCAGAACTTGTCCTGAGAATAAACTGGGGCCTGTCTGTACCAAAGCTGCTAGCCTGATGCTTTATCTGAACCTTAGGTTTCTATCTATTTATTCATTTAAAAATTAAAGTTCACCTGGAAATAAAGGATCTGCTACTGCCTGCTTTTGCCCTGCACTCTGGTGTTGTGTAAGGTGCTCTTAATGACCTCAGCTATCTGCGTGGAAAAGCGACAGGAATTTCACAGCCCCTCACGAGTGATGTGAAGAGTGTTTCTCTCTGGAGGGGTGGTGCTTCTATTCAGAGGACATATTACTACCAAAAAATAATAGAAGACTGGTTTATTGTGATATTCTTCAACACAATGAAATTCTCAGCAGTGCAGAGGATCTATTAATTATGTAACTTGATCTGGAAAAGTATTAAAGTTCTAAATTAAGAATCAGGTGAAGCCAATCCCCACTGAGCTGCTGGGATAATATTGAGCCATATTAATATTAGATGTCTTACTTTTACCCCCCCAATATCTTGAGAGGGTTCCTAATTCACATTTCCTTTACATGGAGATGTAAAGAGAAGAGGAAATAAGGAAGACTGTAGCATTATCAGAGGGATTCAATTGATCCAGCTAGCATGATGAAGAGGCTCTTGTGAAGCTGATGAAGAGCTATTAGAGAACACAATCCAAATCAATTGGTAACCCATAGTTTCAAGTCTCTGAGAGCAGACAGGTGATGAAGACAAGTCTGACTCTTGGAGTGGATGAAACCAAGCCCATTCTTGAGGCCTGAGATTTGTCTTGGTCTTTTAGTTATGCCTTTGCATTGAAGCATTTGAGCATGAGATGAGTCCTGACTATGTTAACAAGTCCTTGGCCAGTGACCTGTCTTTGGCATGCTTTGGGGCAGAAGTCGCTCACATTCTGTGTGCCACAGCAAGTTACCCCTGTCCAGATGATGAGCAGTGACCCAGGTGCATTCTTCCAGAAGCAGCAGTTAAATCCCTCTGAAGACAATGAGGCAGTTCTTTGTGTTTCTCAGCCTAATGAGAATCCCACTTAGGTATCGTTTTATCTCAAGTGTTTGAGTCTTTAATAACAGGCAGGCTTTAAATGGGTCTCCCAGGGAAGACTCAATTGCATTCCCCCAGTACAGACAGCAAATCCAAAGATCACTGTACAATGTAAAGCATTTGTAAAGCCCTAACACAAGGCTTTAAATGATGTTCAGCTGATGGAGAGAGGACTGTGGACAAAGCCTGAATTTCATCTCCAGGTATCACAGTCTCACAGTATCACCAAGGTTGGAAGAGACCTCACAGATCATCAAGTCCAAGCCGTTACCACAGAGCTCAAGGCTAGACCATGGCACCAAGTGCCACGTCCAATCCTGCCTTGAACAGCCCCAGGGACAGCGACTCCACCACCTCCCTGGGCAGCCCATTCCAGTAGCCAATGACTCTCTCAGTGAAGAACTTTCTCCTCACCTCAAGCCTAAATTTCCCCTGGCACAGCTTGAGGCTGTGTCCTCTCGTTCTGGCGCTGGCTGCCTGAGAGAAGAGAGCAACCTCCTCCTGGCCACAACCACCCCTCAGGTAGTTGTAGACAGCAATGAGGTCTCCCCTGAGCCTCCTCTTCTCCAGGCTAAACAATCCCAGCTCCCTCAGCCTCTCCTCGTAGGGCTGTGCTCGAGGCCTCTCACCAGCCTCGTTGCCCTTCTCTGGACACAGGTAATTGTAGCATTGACCATCTCATGGTGAGGTCAGAGCCCAGGGAGAGCAACAATGTGAGGGTGTGCAAGGGTTCAGTAACACTTCTACCTCCCTGCCTGTCTTACTTCTGCTTTCATGGGGTGATAAATATTTTTTTCCTCTTCTTATTTTTCCCCCCTTCATTTAATTATATGTATTTTAAGGAAAACAAAGCACTAGAGTGAATCTAATTACAAGGAGCTTATTGACTCAAACCTCATTCACGGCAGACTCCTAACCCCCATCATCTTTCTGACAAGACAGACGAGGCTGAGAACTGTTCCTCCCCGTTCTGAGACACTCTGACCTGCTTTGATTTAATTGGTGTCTTGCAATAATGGAGTACTTGCCAAAAGGCAATTTAAAGGTGTTGCCATTTGCTTTTCTTCCCTTTCTTTCTTCCCCCAGTAGAAGGATTAACCCCATTAGCAATGAACTCTGGGCTGCACGTCTGCAACCTTACAAAGGAACACAATCTTGTCTCACTCCATCAGCTCATTTTTGCTTCTGCAGTAAATACAAATCATTAAGAATCTCCTCATCCTTCATCATAGTTCAGATCTGTTTTTACCCTGGGCATTCAGAAGCAGACAGTGATTCCAAACAGGACTGAGGCAGGATTTGAACTGCTGGAAACAGCTGCTAACTAGTTCTGGCTTCTCTTCTCTTAAATCTTAACACTGTTTAAACCAAAATCTTATTTTGTTGCTCCTGGCTTCAGGCTGTGGGTTGGTGCTGAGCTCTGAGGAGGGCGGAGAGGTAGCAGAGCAGCCATTGTGTGAGACATGGCTTCCAGCCATGGTTCTGCTCTTCTGAGACCCCTCCTCAAACACTGCCTCTAGTTCTGGTGTCTGCATCATACAGACACAGAGGTGTTGGAGCCAGTCCAGAGGAGGGCCACAACGATGATGCAAAGATCCTACATGAAGGCTGGAGAGGAACTTTTCATAAGGGTGTCTAGCAATAAGACAAGGGAGGATCACAGAAACATGCAGGTTGGCAAAGCCCCTCAGGATCACCAAGTCCAACCTAGAGCCCTACTGTACATAATTCACCTTAAACCATAGCCCTGAGCACCACATCCAAACAACCCTTAAACACATCGAGGGTGGGTGACTCCACCACCTCCCTGGGCAGCTCAGTCCAGTCCCTGACCACTCTCTCCATGAAAAATCTTTTCCTAATGTCCCATCTAAACCTCCCCAGCCTCGGCTTGAGGCCATTCCTCCTTGTTCTGTCTGCAGTTACCTGTGAGAAGAGACCAGCACCAGCAGCCTCTCCACAATGTCCCTTCAGGTGATTTCAGAATGATTTAAAGCTGAGGCAGTGTAGGTTTAGACTGGATTTTAGGGAGCAGCTTTTCAGCATGAGAGTAGGTTGGAGTAGATGAGCTCTGAGGTCCCTTCCAACCTAGGCCATTCTATGATTCTGGTTATCTTCTCTCCCTCTGGACCACTGTCTCCTGCCTCCTCCTTTCCACCCTGTATTGGGACAGCAGGACAAAACCTCATTTTCCCTTCAAAGTCTTTCAGAAAGTGGCTTTGCATGTTCTGAGAGAGGGGGAGTTGTAAGTACCAGGGCTCCTCGTGAGCCCCAGTGAGGCCTGGTGACCCAGGGTGCTGCTTCCCTCCCCATTGCTGTGGGAGGAGACATGGCTGCCAGCCAGGCCAGACAGGCCTCCTCTTCTGCAGCCACTGTTCCAAGAGGGATGTGGTGATGCTGCAGCGTGTCCAGAGCAGGGCCAGGAGGATGCTCAGAGGGCTGCAGCAGCTCTGCTGTGAGCACAGACTGAAAGAGTTGGGGCTCTTCAGTCTGCAGAAGAGGAGGCTCCCAGGTGACCTTCTTGTGGCCTTCCAGGATCTGAAGGGGCCTACAAAAAAGCTGGGGAGGGACTTTTTGGGCTCTCAGGAAGTAACATGCTGGGATTCTCAGTCCACCTTCTGCCATGAAGCCTCCAGAGCTTTGTGAACTCCATGGAAACTCAGCATCATTGCCTATGCTGGGAACATCTGGGTCTAGGCAATCCCAAGCACTAATCCAGGCTGGGCAGTGAGTGGCTGGAGAGCAGCCCTGAGGAGAGAGACTTGGGGGTGCTGGTGGATGAGAAGCTCAGCAGGAGCCAGCAGTGTGCACTTGCAGCCCAGAAACCCAACCACAGCCTGGGCTGCAGCAGGAGAAGTGTGGCCAGCAGGGCCAGGGA
>WAAF01014232.1:295381-391954 GCA_013400475.1 Tricholaema leucomelas | reverse complement strand
TGTTTAAGGCCAGGTTGGATGAGGCTGTGAGCAGCCTGCTCTAGGGTAGGGTGTCCCTGCCCATGGCAGAGGGATTGGAACTGGATGATCCTTGTGGTCCCTTCCAACCCTGACTGATTCTATGATTCTATGATTCTATGAACTTGAGGGATCTTGAGCTTCTTGGGCTGGGCAAGCTGAGCAAGATTTGGACCACCTTTTTGCTTTGCTTCCATCAGGTCAACCTGAAATCCATCCCCAGCTCTGCATGTTTATCTGAAGGTACCTCCATCTTTGTCAGCTACTGTCCTCATTCACAATGACTCCAGAGTGCACCCCTGGGACAGCTGCTTGTGGCCAGGGTCTGCTTAGGAAGCTGTTTTCCTACAGCTCCAAAGTAAGTACTGATATGTTGCTGGACATTGTTCTCAGGCTGGGCTGTGACAGTGCCAGGTGAAGCCACAGAGGCCACACTGAAGGCAGGAAGGAAGGAGGGAGCCATAAGGGAGGCCTGTCTGTGCTCTTTTTTACTCAGCAGGTTCTTAAACATCCACACTGTCTGAAACAAGCTCCTAGAAATAATGAGTAATTAGGAGAGATGGAGTTATTCTAATTTATTAATGGAATGATACTCTTTGTGGATAAGAGCAGACACATCAGGATGTCACATCATGTGAGGAACAGAAGGTAGATGTCTCCAGCAGGCTGATATTATACACTCTAATGCCTGCCTTATCACTGCTAACACCATCCTACATTTGAAAAGTGCTTCTCTTCCCAGCAGACCCCAGACTGCATTCTAACTCACAGCCTAGTCCTGAGGGCAGATACATTGATAACAATTTAAATCAGAACTTTGTCAGATCCAAACCAGCACAGGGTGATGCCTTCTCCCAGGGCTCATACTCAGTCTCAGCTAGGCTGGAGGGAAGCAGCAGCTTGGTCCCAGCATCTCACAGGTGGTTATTGGAAGCCGAGTTAGAGAGAGGCTGATGGAAAGGAAAAGCTTTGTACAAAAGGAGTGTGCTGGGCTCCTGGGATGGTTGCAGTGCCCTGTGCTTTGCTAGCTCACAGCTTGTAGGGTAAATTAGCAGTTTGGTTGTTCTCAGCTTTCCTCTGCTGTGCAAGAGGAAATGTTGCTAAATATCATCTAGCAGGAATCTGGAACTGATGAGGATCACACTTGTTACCTGACAGAGAGGGAGGCTGGTGGAGAGGTAGCACATGGGAGGTGACATGTTCACATGCAGCTCATCTCTGCACCTTCACAGGTATTATGAGGAGCTGCTGAGGGAACTGGGGTTGCTCAGCCTCAAGAAAAGAAGGCCAAGAGGAGACTTTCTCACTCTCTACAACTCACTGAATCATAGAATCAACCAGATTGGAAGAGTCCTCCAAGATCATCCAGTCCAACCTAGCACCCAGCCCTACCCAGAAAACTAGACCATGGCACTAAGTGCCTTATTCAGGCTTTCCTTCAACACCTCCAGGGATGGTGACTCCACCACCTCCCTGGGCAGCCCATTCCAATGCCAATCACTCTCTCTGCCAACAACTTCCTCCTAACATCCAGCCTAGACCTCCCCTGACACAACTTGAGACTGTGTCCCCTTGTTCTGTTGCTGGTTGCCTGGCAGAAGAGACCAACCCCACCTGGCTACATTCTCCCTTCAGGTAGTTGTAGACAGCAATGAGGTCTGCCCTGAGCCTCCTCTTCTCCAGGCTGCACACCCCCAGCTCCTTCAGCCTCTCCTCACAAGGCTGTGTTCCAAGCTCCTCACCAGCTTTGTTGCCCTTCTGTGGACATGTTCCAGTATCTGAACATCTTTCTTAAATTGAGGAGCCCAGAACTGGACACAGTACTCAAGGTGTGGCCTGACCAGTGCTGTGTGCAGAGGCAGAATAATCTCCCTTGTCCTACTGGCCACACTGTTCCTGATCTAGGCCAGGATGCCTTTTGTTCTCCCAAGGAACTCATGACAGATCAAGAAGACACAGTCTCAAGTTGCACCATGGGAAGTTTATGTTGGACATAAGGAATAATTTCTTCCCCTCAGGGGTTGTCGAGCCCTTGAACAAGCTGCCCAGGGCAGTGTTAGAGTCCCTACCCCTGGAGGGATTGAAAAGCCTTATAGATGTGATGCTGAGGCATGTGGTTTAGTGGTGACCTGGCAGTGCTGTTCATGTTTGGACTTGATCTTGGAGGTATCTTCCAACTCAACTGGTTCTATGATTTTCTCAAATCCCAAGAACTTCCATTCAGTAAACTTACTCTAAAATTAGAGTAACCTGTGACTTCCTGCTTGCCAAGGGAGGACGTGGGAATGTGGAGTGTTGTTGTAAAGCCACCAAGAACCTATGAGGGATTCTGTTGCTTTCACTACAGTGAAGCTGTACAAGTCTGCCAGGGTGGAACTGATACCTTGCTCCTGTTAAATTTGAGGACTTTTTACCATTGCTTTCAGTGAGGGGCCACAGTTTTCACTTCTGACCCTTTCAGTTATTGGAGCAAAACAAGAGTAGAAGACCCTAAGTGCTGCTGGGTGGAAAATAAAAGTCACCTATTGGTTTTGGCTTTGAAAGTTCCACCATTTGCCTGTGAATTTAAAATAGAAAATCCATTTGCCATATGTTCAGTTCCAGAAGAGCTACGTCTCTGGAGAACCTGCTTCCTTGGGTTGCTTTGGATGGAGAGGGATTGCTTACAAATTTCTTTGCTTTTCCCTCTTCTGTTTTACTTCTCACATTTACCATTAAACCAGCATTGACATTTCTGTGCCATCTGGCATGTGTGTGTGTGTGTGTGTATGGTGGTGGTGGGTTTTTTTGAGAGGGTTAGGGGGAAGAAAGATTTCAGGCTAATCCAACAGTTTGTGTTGCTAGACCAGCAGTCAAGAAAGCGAAGGAAGGGAGCCTACACTGAAATGCTTTGCCAAGAGAGTCTGAGTTGCATGGAGAAGTTTTAAGTCTTGCAGAAAGCAGAGGAAATCTCCACACATGTGAAAGGCGAGTTGGTTCTGGCAAAGAGAAACAGTGGTAGGCAGCCTAGAAATTGCTGACATGGGGGGTTACTGTTTCATTCATCTCTCCAGAGGCCAAAAAGTATTCAGACAAATGAGCCTGTCCATTAGAAGGACTAGAAGGAAATGTGAAGTCCCTCTGGACCTGCAGCCTCACATGTTTTAAGGCAGAGGTTGGTATGTTTGAATGAGGTTACTTGTGATGGTTTGGGTGTTCCCCACCACCCACCCTCCCCCCCCAGCTTTGGAAAAAACACCCAGACTAAGCTCAGTGGCTCTGGAAATGGAATGAAGCTTTATATTTACAGCTTAGCACAATATACAAGCAGATATTTACAATATATATAGAGAAATAGGCAAGTTCAAAAGCAATACAGAAACACAACAGCCCTCCCAGAAATGAAGTCCCCAGGAGGGGCTCCCAACCACTCTTCCACCTTCTCCCCACCCCTCTACCTTACCCCAGACTTTGCCTTACGCTCAAGGTAGTTTGGAGGGTTAGCCAGGGGGGTTAGGAAGCAGATGGATTAGTCACACAGATGGCAGGTTAGGTTAGAGAGAGAAGTTCAGCCCAAAGTCCAGAGAGAGACTCCGTTACCTATATTTGCATTCTTGTTCTTACACATCACAGCAAGCCTCTGAGTGAAGCAGCCATCACCATTGTTTCCTTTTCACAGCCTATCATCTAATTCTTCTCACTAAAATATTCTAGCTAGCTTCAAACTAGCACACTACTGCACAGGAAGAAGATTGGATTTGCTGGGTAGGAGATTCTCCCCCTACTCCTGCTGTATTCATCAGTTCTCCTTGGGCTTTGGACAAGCCTGGGAGAGGCTATTTCCCATTAGGAGGAGTTCTCAGCCTGAAAAACAATAAAACAAGGTTTCTTGTGACCACTTCATAGAACAAGGGGACACAGTCTCAAGTTGTGCCAGGGGAAGTCTAGGCTGGATGTTAGGAGGAAGTTCTTCACAGAGAGAGTGATTGGCATTGGAATGGGCTGCCTGGGGAGGTGATGGAGTCACCATCCCTGGAGGTGTTCAAGAGAAGACTGGGTGAGGCACTTAGTGCCATGGTCTAGATGACTGCATAGGGTTGGGTGCTAGGCTGGACTGGATGATCTTGGAGGTCTCTTCCAACCTGGTTGATTCTATGATTCTATGATTCATGCAAACATCTCTTGTGGCACTCACAATCTTATTGCACAGCTTCTGTCAGCACCTCACATTGCCCAGACAATTGGGTTTTTTGACCCTAACTTTACACCAAACAGCTTAGCAATTCAGTGTGCCCTTGCTGACCTTGAGCAGCTGAGGAAAGAGGTCACAGCTGATGCTGTCAGCTGCAGTGATTTCAGATGCAGTGCCCAAGTGTACCGTCAGCAGAAATGTGTGCTTTTAAATTTGGTTAGGAGAGGATCTTAAACACCCAGAGAAAAAGCCTAGCTTGGAGTCTGGCCAACTGGTCCACTGGTCCACATTCCAAGTGTCTTCAGCAAGGGAAGAGCTTGGGGGGGGGGGGTGGGGGGTGGGGGGTGCTGACATCAACCAGACCAAGCAAGACCATGCATACATTCATAGAATCAACCAGGTTGGAAGAGACCTCCAAGCTCATCCAGTCCAACCTAGCACCCAGCCCTATCCAGTCATCTAGACCATAGCACTAAATGCCTCATCCAGGCTTTGCTTGAACACCTCCAGGCACGGTGACTCCACCACCTCCCTGGGCAGCCCATTCCAATGCCAATCACTCTCTCTGTGAAGAACTTCCTCCCAACATCCAGCCTATACTTCCCCCGGCACAACTTGAGACTGTGGACACCCCCTGCTTCACTTCTGGGGCGACAGGAGAAGACAACATATGAGCCAGGAACAAGATCATATATTGAGCCTTCACAGCATGCAATTTATGTTAATTGTGCTTAATGTATGCAGATAGAACTGACATTTTCCCCTGGACTGTTTATCTCCAAAGACTTGCAGAATGATCATGTGATGGCTCTGCACAGCAAGAACATCTCTTCTCTCAAGCCTACAGATATTTGTTTGCTGTCGGCACGGGCAATTTAGTTGCTAATTCCCAGGGTTAATATACAAGAGCAGGCTATTAGACTGCATGGAATCACACTTGCTGAATAACATAACGTGTGGGTTAGATTTCATTTCATCTCCATGTCTAATTTCACCATGGAGGAGCTACGTGATCAAACAGGGCTGTGGATGTTATCTGTTGTGTTCTGTAGAACCACAGAATGAACTGGTTTGGAAGGACCCTCTAGAGGTCATTTAGTCCAGGCCCCCTGCAATCATCAGGAACATCCCCAACTAGATTCTATGATTCTATGATAGGTTAGGTTGCTCAGAGCCCCACAAAGCCTGATTTTAAATGTCTCCAGTGATTTGTATTGCAGTGAGTGGCTTCTGGTTCATCCTTTACCTCTCTCTGTTCCCAGCTCTGCCACTCCTCTTGTGTCCACACAACTATCTCAAAGTAAATGTTTGGCAGTCAATGTTCTTTGTGTATCACAGGCCAAGATGAGACTTCTTACCCAACTGTTTTCACAACAAACTATACCATGTAACAATAATGAGGGCTTTGGATCTTTAAAAAGCTTCATGTTGCTGTTTGGTTCCTGTATTATTCTTCCTAAAGAGATAGGATCACAGGCTCACAGGATGTTAGGGGTTGGAAGGGACACAAAGAGATCATCCAGTCCAATCCCCCTGACAGAATAGGACCATACAATCTAGCTCAGGTCACACAGGAATGCATCCAGAAGGGCCTTGAAAGTCTCCAGAGAAGGAGACTCCACAACCTCTCTGGGCAGCCTGTGCCAGTGCTCTGTGACTCTTACAGTAAATAAGTTCCCCCTGTGTTGAGGCAGAGCCTCTTATGGTGCAGCTTACACCCATTGCTCCTTGTTCTATCCCAGGGAGCAGTGAGCAGAGTCTGTCCCCCCTCTCCTGACCCTCAGCCCTCAGATATTTATAAACTTTTATTAAATCCTCTCTCAGTCTTCTCTTCTCCAGACTAAGCAGCCCCAGGTCCCTCAGCCTCTCCTCATCAGGCTAATGATCCCTAGTCATCCTCATAGCCCTCCATTGGACTCTCTCCAGCAGATCCCTGTCTTTCTCAAACTGGGGAGCCCAAAACTGAACACAGTACTCAAGATGAGGTCTCAAGATAGTAGTTGTCTGAGGCTTAATCTGGTGTTAAGGAAGCCATAGAATCACAGAATAGATTAGGTTGGAAAGAACCTCAGAGATCATCTACTCCAACCCCCTTTCAACTACTTGAGATGCCTCTCAACTAGACTTTGGAGAGCTGTAGTCCTCCATAGGGCTTGGCACTTTAGGAACCAAAGGTCTACACAGAGATTTAGAGGACCTGACTTAATGCCAACTCTACTGCAGGCTTTTTTTTCATGACCTCAGTCTAGTCATTCAGAATATAAAGTCCTGCAGCAATTTGGGAGTACTTTCAAAAGTGATCTCAACACTTAGAAGTTCACTGGAGTCTCCCTGGAAGTCAGTGAGATTCATTACCCTAATCCCTAATCTTTCATAGACTGAGACATCTGAATTTCATCCAGATTTCTGTCTTGATCTCTGGACACAGGGATCTCACTGTCCAGGGTACATGGGGTCTGGTTGAGCAAGGCTAACAGCAGCTCAGCACTCCAGACATGCTCTAGCAGTGGGCAGGAAAGGGTAGCTGTGAGGTGCTCATCCAACATCTTCTCCCCCCCACCATTGGCCAGAATGAGACAGACAAATCTCCCCTGGGAATACTGCAAAGCCAAACCCTCCCCTGAAGTTCTGGTGCATGAAATCGAGAGAGTGAAATGAAGCAAGTCTGCTTCCTCTATGAAAATTAGACCTAAAATGCATAACAAAGTACAATAAAAAGAGGGGAAAGGTAAGGGTAAAGTTCTGCATACTCAGTGTTGCAGGATGGGGATGTCTGCATTCAGATTAGGAGTTTGGGTTTGGAGTCCTCACCCTTCTAAGACTTCAGAGACCTTATGAAACCAGTTATTTTCCTCTTACCTGGATCTCTTTTCATTCATGTTGTTTCCAACTCCTTTCATGCTAGGGAGAGTGTTTGTGCTGGACTGGGTAGGAGCAGAGCAGTTGCTGAAAAGGCTCCTGTAAGTTTGAACAATAATAATGTGCACTCCATAACCATGGTTAGTATTAAAAGACATTTGACAAACAGGAGACTTGGAATGAAAGGCTTTTAAAGCTCCAGCCAAGCTATTTGCAATTAGGACACAGTAATGTACATTCATTTTGCATGTAAGTTGAGCTCCCAAAAATCTCCTTTTTTGTCCATTAACAAAACCACAGTATCCCCACCAAGGAGTCCTCTTAATCTCCACAGTGCAGTGTGTGATCTTATCCTTAGAAAAGCTGTGCAACGTCATGCAGCTCCAAGAGAAACAAAAGCCAAGTCCAGAGCAAAATGGACTCTCTCCCAGAATAAACAGCCCTGATTTGGGGGCACACCAATATCTGAGGGGTTTATTGCAACTTGAGTGAAGTGCACAATGGATTTAGATCCCAGAAAAGTGCAGAGAGCAGAAATTCCTCCTGCTTCTGGAACAAAGTGAACAGAAGTCAGAAATAAAGGCATTGAGCGTGGGCACAGCAGTGACTCCATTACCTCTCCCTGTCTTGAGTGTCTGTTTGTGCAGGCTCAGAAGTGGAGAGCAAAAGGCAGAGTGAATGGAGAATAAATATCTGACAGAGCTGAGTACCTTCCTATCTTGTCTTTGTTTCACTGCCCTTATTTGTATGTTTTTCTGATCTCAGAGGTGTGTATGAAAGGTGTGGGAGTCCAGGAAGACATTTTTTATACTGAGGGTGGAAAGACCCAAGTTTATGTCACCAAGTTAGGTGACACTGTTGATTTCAATGAGGGTAGAGAGGCTCTTCAGAGGGTCTCGGATAGGTCAGATCAATGACCCAACAGTAATGGGATGAGTTTCAACAAGGCCAAATGCCCAATGCACTTGGGTCACAACAACCCCAAGCAATGCTACAGGCTTGGGGCAGTGTGGCTGGAGAACCACCTGGCAGAAAGGGATCTGGGGGTTGTAATAGTCAGGCAGCTGAATATGAGCCAGCAGTGTGCCCAGGCAGCCAAGAAAGCCAAAGGCATCCTGTCTGGGATTAGAAATGCTGTGTCCAGCAGGAGTAGGAAGGTGATTGTCCCCTTGTACTTGGCTTTGGTGAGGCCACAGCTCAAGTGTCATGTTCAGTTTTGGGCACTGCAAGACAAGAGAGGTGTGGAGGTGCTGGAGCTGGTCCAGAGGAGGCCAACGAAACTGAGAAAGGGCCTGGAGCATAAATCTTATGAGGAGCAACTGAGGGAGCTGGGGATGGTTAGTTTGAAAAAGAGGCGAGTGAGGGAAGACCTACAGCTACCTGAAGGGACATTGCGGAGAGGCTGCTGGACTCTGCTCACAGGTAACTGGAGACAGAACAAGGAGGAATGGCCTCAAGCTGAGGCTGGGGAGGTTTAGATTGGACGTTAGGAAAAAGTTTTTCACAGAGAGAGTGGTCAGGNCAAGAGTGTTGGACTAGATGACTTTTAATGGTCTTTTCCAACCCAAACCAGTTTTTGAGTCTATGATTCTGCTTTTCAGACAGATCACCACAGAGGCACTGGGGACTGTGTGTGGAGTCTCCTTGAGCTCCCTTCCACCAGCACAGGGCACATAAGCAATCAAAGTCTTCCTAGGTTGTGGTGACTAACCCAGGCTGTTGCAAGCTGTGTTACATAAACCTGTCCATAAGTGTATCTGACAGCCTGCCCTCATTATTGTTGTGGAGAGACTCTCCAGAAACCCACTCCTCTGATGATGAATAACTTTCTACTTTCCAGGCTAAGTCTGTACTTGTTGGAGCTTATATCCTTCAACTCTTCTTACACATGGTTCACCATGCACCCATTATGGTACAGGGACAGTTATACCCTTCCTAGCCTTTCCATTTTGACCCTTTCAGTGTTTTGCTTCTTCTCTTGAAAAGCAGGCTGTCCATCCTCTCTGGTCATGCAGCAGCAGCTCTGCAGGACTGGAAGCAAATGTTCCAGGCTGAGCGACTTATATTTCATTTTCTAGTGGCTAGGACACTCTGAAAGCTTAGAGATAGATGGAATGAAGCACTGGACAATAGAAACGAGGCAAATTTCAAGCTGTTTAAAAACAGTTCATCCTTCCACGAATGCAGGGGAGGGCAACAAAGCTGGTGAAGGGCCTGGAGAATAAATCTTATGAGGAGCGACTGAGGGAGCTGGGGATGCTTAGTTTGAAAAAGTGGAGGCAGAGAGGAGACCTCATTGCTTTCTATAGCTACCTGAAAGGACATTGTGAAAGGTTGGCACTGGTCTCTTCACTCAGGTAAATAGTGATAGAACAAGAGGGAATGGCCTCAAGCTGCCACTGGGTAGGTTTAGACTGGACATCAGAAAAAAAAAAAACAAACAAGGAAAGAGTGGTCAGGCATGAAAATGAGCTGCCCAGGGAGGTGGTGGAGTCACCAACCTTGGATATGTTTAAAAGTCAGCTGGATGTGGTGCTTGGGCATATGGGTTAGAGTGAACCTTGCAGAGCAGGGCTATCGGTTGGACTTGGTGATCCTGAGGATCTTTTCCAGCCAGAATGTTCCTGTGATTCCCTCTTGGATAAGCTCGTGTCTGGATCTAACCAAGTGAAGAGTTGCCCAGATGTCTTTTGGTGACAGTTGTAGTCTCTCCATCTCTGGGCTGACCTCCCAGTGTGTGCTTGCAGAGCTTGTTACTTCTGTAATGGGTAGCCAAGGACAGATTGCAAAGGCGGCAGAGAAGAGCCTGACTCATTCCTATCCTTAAGCAAAACATCTGTCTTGCTGTTGTCAAATGAAATCAAGTATTTACTTTTGTACATTAAGAAATGTAAAGAAAAAAGCCCTTGTGGGGAGGGCTGTCAGCTCCCTGAGGAAGTTATTAGGTTGGACTTAAAGGATTTATGGGGAAAAGAGTTATAGCTGCCCCCAAGAGCACCCTACTAGCCCTAGAATTGTTCCAGCTATTTTATCTGACTGTCCTTATAGGTATTTCGGGTAATTTACCTGCACAGCCAGCCTCAGCATTGCTCTTTTGAAGGCAATTGCTGTTATTTGTGAAAGCACCACTTTCCAAAGCAATATTTCATCATTACAGTAAAGCATCATCCCTGCAGTTATTGGCCAGAGGGTCTGTAGGAATCTTATGGGAAACACGGTGACACCTGAAGCAAACCCCAGACCCTAAGCTGAGACTTGTTAGTGCCTGGCTGTGACAAGGCACTGTCCCATTCTCATTCCCGAGGAATGAGAATTTGCCCTTTATGATGTCATGTGTGTGGGCAACCAGCAACAGAACAAGGGGACACAGTCTCAAGTTGTGCCGGGGGAGGTCTAGGCTGGATGTTAGGAAGAAGTTGTTGGCAGAGAGAGTGATTGGCATTGGAATGGGCTGCCCAGGGAGGTGGTGGAGTCACCGTGCCTGGAGGTGTTGAAGAAAAGCCTGGATGAGGCACTTAGTGCCATGGTCTAGTTGATTGGACAGGGCTGGGTGCTAGGTTGGACTGGGATGATCTTGGAGGTCTCTTCCAACCTGGTTGATTCCCTGATGCTATGATTCTATGATTCACTGGAGTAGCTCCGATGAGTCTGGCTTCTTAAAAGCACATTGCTTTTGGAAGCAGAGCACTCACTGCTCCGTTTCCTGCATAGCTCCAAACTGAGAAGACAACACCATGAGGAATTTGCCCTGCCTTGGAGCTAGCTCTTGCCCTGCCTTCCCTCCAGCTCTTTTCCAGCTGCATCTCTCTGAAGTAGATTTTCCAGACTGAGTGGGAATTTAGGCTTGTGTCTCGGATATCACCATACAACCCACCTGGCAACTAAAGACTGGCAGCTTTAGAGACATCATAAAAGGCATAAAAAGGAGGAGTGGGAGGGGAAGGGGCTAAAACTTTGTGTAAATGCATCCAGTGTCACATTTATACACCAGATTTCCCTGTCAAAGCTGGTAATGATTTATAGGTAAAAAAGGTCAGGAGGATCTCAGTTACAAAAATGTGTCTGCTTTTTGTAAATGGTGAGTTAAAAAAACCCCAAATGTTTCTTTTAGTCTTGTCCTCTGGAAACAGTGAAGAGAGAAAAAAAAGAGGAATAGGGGTGGGGGTGGTGGATATCTCAAGAAGAAATCAGAAAATGGGAAGACATAGATCAGAATGGAAATGTCTGACTTTGGGAGGGAAGAAAAAAATAACATTTAAAATTGGCAAATCACCTTGACAGATTCCAACCTTCTGTAGCCACTGCCTGAGCCAGGAAATCCTTTGCTTGCTGTTAGGTACAGGCACAGAGATGTAAAATCGGTTAAAGCCTGTTCCCCTTATCTGTTTACTCCCTGGGAAGTGTTAGCTGAAAGAGGGCTCCATCTGCTTCGACTCCCAGTTGACCTTCCCTAAAGAAAAGGCTTTTAGAGGTGGAGATTTCATTTCCAGATTTCATCTCATTTAATTTTACAGAATGACTTTCCCAAATGGGCAGTGCCTACGATGCTTGGGCCAAATGAGAAATCCAGGGAGCCGCAGCCGCTGCGGCACCTCGTGCTGGAAACCGCAGCGCACGCAAAGCCGGGAAGGGAAAGTTATCGCTGTTATCAAGACGCCACTGGTGAGGACAGCAATCACAGCAAAGCCTGACTGACATTTTCAGCTGCTCCTGCAACTTAAATGAGCACAGATGTAGATATGGTAAGAGCACATAAGTAAAGGTAGCTCCAGCTCAAATCCCAGCAGTGTTGCGGCCATCATAGAATCACTTTGGTTGGATAATCAAGTCCAACCATTGGCCTATCACTGCCGTGGCCATTAAATCATGTCCCAAAGTGCCATGGCCATGTGTTTCTTGAACACTTCCAAGGGTGGTGACTCCACCATCTCCCTGGGCAGCCTGTTCCAATACCTGAACACTCTGTCAGTAAAGAAATTTTTCATCATATCCAGTCTAAACCTTCCCTGGAACAATTTCAGGCCATTTTTCTTGTTCTATCACTTGATGCTAGGGAACAGAGACCAGCTCTCACTTCATTACAACCTTCCTTCAGGGAGTTGTGGAGAGCAATAAGGTTTCCCCTTAGCCTCCTTTTCTCCAGACTGAACAATCCCAGTTACCTCAGCTGCTCCTTGTGGGAATGACTGACTGTGCCCAGTTGTCTTCAAGCAGGCAGCTTACTTGTTAATTGTATGAGTACAAGTTACTCCTGGGGAAATTCCAATTGGACTTCACAAGAAAATTTTTCCCTGTCAGTCAGACATTGGAATCACCTCCCAAGAGAAGCAGTGGATTCCCCTATATTGGACAGTTTTAAGACACAGCTAGGCAGGGTGCTGGGCCAGCTCATTCCAACTTTACTATTGCCTGGAAAGGTTGGACCAGCCGATCCTTGGGGTCCCTTCCCACCTGGCATTCTGTGATTCTGTGTTTGCAAAGCATTGAAATTAAAGCCACTTGAAGTTACTAAGGGCAAGAAGAAATGTAAAGCTTCCTGTGACATTTACTGAAAGCAGGATATTGTTTTCCAGGGCTGTTTGGTTCACATATCTCCTTTTTGAATGAACCAAGCTGCGCCGTGTCACCTGCTGAGTTAACAACTTGTGACAATTACAGTAATTATTCTTCTGCAGCAGCGATGCTGCTGCCCAAATCGGTTCTAGGAATGGCTTTACTTCAGTGAACGGTGTCATGAACCTGCACAAACACTCGTGGATTGAATAATTGAATTTTCTGATTCTGTTAATTTGCGGTATTGAAATGCTAATAGCTCAGTTCATTAACGGAGCAACAGACAAAGAGGAGAGATTGATGCTGTGCTGCTGAAACTAAAGCCTTATGGTGACTTTGGGAGAACTCAGCTGCATGGTATTCACTGAGAAGAGAAGACTGAGAGAGGATCTTCTTAATGCTGATCGGTGTCTAAAGGGTGAGGGGCCAGAGAATGTGGTCAGACTCTTTTTGGCGATGCTCAGCAACAGGACAAGGGGCAATGGGCACAGACTGGAACCCAGAAGATTCCCTCTGACCATAAGGAAAAACTTCCGTGTGAGGGTGCTGGAGCCCTGGAGCAGGGTGGCCAGAGAGGTTGTGGAGTCTCCTCTGGAGAGATTCCAAATGCACCTGGTCATTGTGATCCTGGGCAAGCTGTCATGTGTGTCCCTGCTTTAGCAGGGGGGTTGGACTGGATGATCCCCAGAGGCCCCTTCCAACCCCCACCGTGCTGTAATTCTGTGAGATGTGACTGTCTTTGCTACAATCTTGAAATTGCCCAAGGTCAAGAACCAGATGCAAAGGCAGTCCTAAGACTGAGTCTAACACGGAGCCAAGACCAAGACAGCGTTCTTACATCAGCAGGGTGAGCCTGCACAGTCACAGCTTCCTTTGGGCAGGAATCCATCTCAACACCTGGGTTTGTGTCTTGCTGGAGAAGAGCCTGAGTGGAGGCTGCCCACCCACCCACTCCTTCTGAATGACTTCTGTCTGCCAAAGACTGAATAAGCTGTTTCTTCAAGGCAGGCAGTTAGAAAGTGCTTCTCTTAATAACCAAATCATTCTCTGGGCCACTTTCTGTTTTGTAGCACTCTTTCAATCTTATCCCAGCACTCTTCTATCTCTGAGCACAGTCTGTATGACTCCTCAGTTGATGGAAGAGGTCATGATCTTTCATCCAGGATTTTACAGAACCTTTTTCTTCCATTCCACCTTTGTATTTTAACAAGATGTTGTGGCATGAAGAGGAGAGAAGAACAGTGAATACTCCACTTAATAAATGGAAACTCAGCAAGGGCGCTAGGGGATGTGACTGCTTCATCACTTCCAAATTGTTCTGGGTGTGAAGCAGGGAGATTATTCTGCATGGGTCCACTTGATTTCTTGCCAAGGTCAGGACTGTGGTGTTGTTGATGAGGAAGGGGTTGCTTGCATAGCTTCATCAACTGTTTACTTCAGGTTTAATGACATCTCAGTGTTATTTTTCCTCTGTTCTTGAGCTGTTTGCTGTTTGTCAGCTCCATTTGGAGCTGTGGAGGCCATCCATATATTTCTATGAAAGGCAACATATATTCAGAGTTCTGTCAAAGCTGCACAATATTTTTCCTCTTCATCTTGGTTAGCTTTACTTTTGCTGGTTTACAGTAATTCTTTCTCACCACTGGTGATGACAGCTTTGCAGTTCCTTATAGGCTGGAACTACTCTGGTCCTGAGCTGCACAGGAAAAAAGACATTCTATCAAGATCTCTGTGAGGAGTCTGTCACAGACTCACAGAATCTCAGCATGATAGAGGTTGGAAGAAACCAACCAAGTGACTTGCCACTGGAATGGGCTGCCCAGGGAGTTGCCATCCCTGGAGGTGTTGAAGAAAAGCCTGGATGAGGCACTTAGTGCCATGGTCTGGTGTCGTGGGTTTTGTTTTTAAAGAGAGCCGGCAGAAATTGAACTCTCAAATCCAACTGGAGAGAAAATACAGAATTGTATTGAGAGAGAGAGAATACAGAGCTAGACATTACAAAGCAATTACCCCATCCATGGCAAACCCCCTTGGATTTTTCCCCCAACCCAAAACCTAAATCTCATACTCCCCAGTGCTCCAATCCTCCCCCCCCACCAATGCCTCTGCCAGCCAAAGATGCCCAAACAAGCCTCTGGAGGCCTACTGCTTACATGTTCTTCCTGATAGTGGCTCCTGCCACACACACAGGGCAGGAGGAGGAAAGGAGAACGAGCTGACATTGTTGTGAGTCTATAAAGAGATAGCAGAATTATGGGATTGAATAACAATCTCCTAGTCCCCAGATATTTTTTTTAACCCTATAGCCTCAGCCTGGGACATCTCATTGATTGACAGGGCTGGGTGCTAGGTTGGACTGGATGAGCTTGGAGGTCTCTTCCAGCCTTTGATTCTATGATTCTATGTGAATCATTAAACTCAGTGGCTCCAGGTTCTTTCTTCTCTTTCCCATGGTTGCTTCTCCCACAAAAGAAGGAGGGTGAGCAGAAAAACATGTCTGGCCAAGCCAGGACATGTCTAAGGCTATTTTGGCCTGTTTAGATCTACCACCTCAGCCAGATTTTAGGTCCTATCTGTTGCTGGCTGTTTTCACAGCAGTGACTTCTGTGAAGTTGGTCATGTTGCTATTTGATTTCTTGCCTTTAAAACCCAACCTCTTTTCAAAAGGTAACAACAAATTGTGGGTCCCTTCATCTGGAATCCATGCATTCCATGTTTCTACGATCCCTGCTGCCTGTTAGGTTAGGTTTTCCCCAGAGTAACAGAAGAGCCTGTCACACCTCACCTTCCCCCTTGCTAGTTATCATTCCTACATTTTGGCTTACATTTTCTGTGCACTGGATTCATTATTTCTTGTCCTGTGCCCAGGCAACTAGCAGAGAAGATCAGTCCCTTCCTCTCCTAACCAGCAGGTTTTTTTCCTGAGGGGTTCCCTCAAGGACAAGCTCTACACAGGCTGCTCTTGACTTCACCTATGTGCAAGGTGTATTATCACCTGATAATAAAATAATGGCATCTTAGCTTACAGTTTTCCCCTGTGACAGCAAAACCAAGTTTGTTTTTCCAAAGTTAATATTGGGGTTTTTTGTCATTTCTTTTCAGGGACAGAATCACTTCCACAGAGTATTTACAAGGAAGAGCCCAGAGATCTGCAGACAGAGTGTTGGAGGAGATGCTTTCTTTTCCAGGCCGCATGGATAAGGTTGAGCAGTGCCCTTCCCTGACCTGGAGGTACGTCCTGTGATGTTCTATGCACCATGGGACAAGTCAGCTGTTAGAAATCACAGCTTTGGAATGTTTTATTTGTTCTACACAGGATAAGCAAGGCATGAATCCTAGAATCATAAAATCATAGAATCCTAGAATCCCAGACTGGTTTGGGTTGGAAGGGACCTTTATAACTCATGTAGTCCAACTCCTGCTGCAGTCAGGAGGGACATCTTCAACTAGAGCAGGTTACTCAGAGCCCTCTCCAACCTGACCTGGAATATTGCCAGGGATGAGGCATCAGCCACCTCTTTGGGCAACCTCGGCCAGGGTCTCAGCACCCTCAGTGTTGAAAAAAATAGGCTAAATGGGGCAAGAAATGAGACCAGAAGAAGAACACTTTTGTGGCTGAAGGTTTCAGGGCTTTCAAGTTGGTTTCATTCTGCTTGGAAGGAAAAATGAGAGCAGAGGAGTTTCTGGAGAAAAAGAAACCATTCAAGATCTTCTCTACCTCTGATCCTAGCTGCTAACTCAGCACCCAACTGACAGACATCTGGATCTGTCCTGTGAACCACATCCTCTGCAGACCTCGTCCAGCAAGGTACTCTTGCTGTGTATCTCCTTATCTCCTCTCTCTTATTTCCCATCCTTACCACTGCTGGACCCATCTCTGCTAAGGGTTGTTGCCCTCACTGCACAAATAGGGAGACCAAAGCAGACTCAAATTGGGAATCAAGGTATTCATTCAAACCCCTAAGATATTTACATGCATTTTCCTAGTCTTGTCACTCAAACCTGTGACCAGGTCACTCTAACCCTCATTCTTGTGCCTCAAGGTAATTCCAGTTCCTCAGATCAAGAACTGCTCAGGATTATTATTTTGGGGTGAAATGTTAATTTTTGTGGTTTCTTTCCCTTTGTGAGACTATAATTTGTTAAAGCCAAAACTGTTGATGGACAAATTTCTCACTTCAAAACCATTTCCTTTGGGGGCAGGCATAGGAACTACTGAAACAAGCATGTCTGGATTTTTTAAACAAGAAAGTGTTTTGATTTAGGGTTCAGAGTAAGGTGAAAATATGTGGGACAAAGGAAAGGGTCAATTTTAGCTTATAAAAATACATCTAACTCATAATGATCTCTGTTTCCATATCACTTACATACAATGGGTTTGTAGCCCCAAGTTATTTATTTAACAGTGATTTTCATTCCCAGGCTGTGAAAAGTCTCTAGTTTTGGTACTTCTCATCATTTTAAGGGAGACTTTTTTTTCTTTTTAGGCCTTGCAGTTTGGAAAGCTCCTCAGGTCACTAAAGTCATTTCTTCCTCTCTGGCATTCAGAGCTTCTCAGTTTGCAGATTTGTCTCTTCCCATCTGAAACAGGAGAAATCCCTTGTGGTGTGAAGACCAAAGTCTCAGTGGTTGACAGTGCCTCCAGGAGAGGACATGATGCAAGCACCCATTGGCAGTTCCCCCTCCTGCCCTTGGGCTGCACTTGCTTTGTAAGAGAACCTGAACCACAGCCTCAGCCCCTGGGACTTTTCCCATCCATACAAAAGAGCCACATTTTTGCAGCAGTTTGGACCATGCTGCTGTCATATCTCCAGAACACCAACCTAACAAGTGAGACCTGCTCCCTTCTCCATATCCATGGAGAGAAGGGAGAATGGGCTGGCTTGCAGATAGCAAGTAGGTACAGGGGAAGACCAGGAGGTGGTCTGACTACATCTAGGGACAAGTGATTTGAAAGTAGGCCAGGGATGAGGCAAGATCAGAGCTCAGACTCGAGGAGTGTTGTTCTGGGACTCATACCTGTGCTACAGAAGAGGACAGCATTTGTGCTTGGTGCTTGCAGGGGCAAGGCAGCCTTTGCATTTGCCTTCTGTTTCCTAGTAAACTCTCCTCAAAGATGGCTCTGATTTCTTCTGACTTGCCTTCTTCTTTCAGGGTACCTTGGTATCCACTCCAGGAATTATCCAGGACTGCTGACTTGTTAAAGTGAACCAGGCAAGAAGTCAGATGTTAAGAAAAGGTTCTTTACAGCGAGGGTGGTGAGACACTGGAACAGGTTGCCCAGGGAAGTTGTGGATGCTCCCTCCCTGGAGGTGTTCAAGGCCAGGCTGGATGAGGGCTTGAGTGACCTGTTCTAGTGGGAGGTGTCCCTGCCTATGGTGGAGGGTTGGAACTGGATGATCTTTGAGGTCACTTGCAATCTAAACCATTCTATGTTGAAGTGACTTTGAAGCAGGCACCATCGACTTACACCTTAATAATCCTAACCCACATTGAGTGCTCAATCCAAGCCCTTATAGGAACAGTCCCACTTATTTGGTGACTTCAGTGAGGTTTGATTAAGGCTCATGAGCTTTGATGAACAATTTTCCTTTCCATCAAAATGCAGTGTGTTCCATGTTAGACCCTGACTAAGTCTGCCCCTAAATTACCTGCACCACTCAGGTTTTTCCTAGATGAAGTATGAGTCTATCTTCTTTTTCACTCCTCTTACCTCACCTCCAAACTCCCAACAGCCTCTGAGAAGGAGATAAGAGGATGGTGATGCTGGGCAGGAAGTTCTTCACAGAGAGAGTGATTTGCCATTGGAATAGGCTGCCCAGGGAGGTGGTGGAGTCACCATCCCTGGAGCTGTTCAAGCAAAGCCTGGATGAGGCACTTAGTGCCATGGTCTAGATGACTGGATAGGGCTGGGTGCTAGGTTGGACTGGATGATCTTGGAGGTCTCTTCCAACCTGGTTGATTTTATGACTCTATGATTCTAAAAAGACTAATTTGGGGTCACAGTTCAGGAGCCAAGAGGGTATGAAGAAACTGTGAACATATTTTCCCTCTGAACACTACTTTAAATGTTGTTTTACTTGAATTCAATCAGGACAATGTATTGACCTTCTCAAAGCTAATGGCTCAGTGATTTACTAAGAAAAAGCATCTGCAAGGCCAGATTGATTCTCTTCTTAATTATTTCTCTGGACAATATAAAATGTATTTTGATAAATTTTCCATGATACCTGGAAAAAACATTTCTGCTCACCAAGTTATAGATGTTCCAGGCAGTGACAAGGATGCTAGAAGTGTTCTGATTGCTTGAAGTACATTCCTTAGATATGAGCATTTCTTCCACTGAACAGAAAAAAAAAAACCACCTGAAGAAGTAAATTTCCCATGAAATGAGATGAGATCTGTTTGCTCCTGCCCTGCCTTACCTCCAGCACAAAATCTTGGCAGATCTTTGAGATCCACAGTTCAATAGATAGAATCAGTTGTAGCAACTCACAGCAGATCTGAGTTTTGTCTCCTCTAGAATCTTTGGCAAAACACCTGCAGGTCCAGTGGAGTTAGAATGTGAAAATCTGGCTCTTCAGATGAGGTTTCCAGAGGCAGATCCTGGCTGGTGAATGGCATCAGGTCTTCTGAGGAATGGCTGAGGGAATTGGGATTGTTTGGTCTGGAGGAAAGGGGACTGAGGGGAGGCTTCATCACCCTCTACATCTAGCTCAAAGGAGGCTGAGCCAGGCTGAGGCCAGTCTCTTCTCACATGCAGCAAGTGACAGGATAAGAGGAAATGGATTCAAGTTATGGGAGGTTCAGGTTTGATATTAGGAAAAATCTCTTCACAGAAAAGGTTCCTAAGCCCAGGGAAATAGTGGAGTCATCATCCTTGGATATGTTTAAAAGACACGTGGATGTGGTGCTGAAGGACGTGGTTTAGTGGCAAGAGCTTAGCAGTAATGGTGAGACTGAGAGTTCAAGGAGAGATCTCAAAGGTCTCTTCCAGCCTCAGTAGTTCTATGAGTCTGTGATCAGCCCTGCCCCTCTCAGATAAGTTTGATGCACTTGGTCTCTGTGTAGATAGTTCATACTCCATTTCCTTTTACACAAGGTTGACAGGGAAATTGGTCTGCCTTCTGCTGTGGGATAATTTTGGGTGTGTGTTCTCTGATGTCTGCAGTGGGGTTAAGCTCTCAATGTTTCAGACTCTTTCTCGAGTCACTTTGTGTGTACTCTCATGTCTACAGTGGGGTTAAACTCTCAATGGTTCAGGCTCTTTCTCTACAAGGACACAAAGTCATAGAATCATAGAATTAACCAGGTTGGAAGAGACCTCCAAGATCATCCCGTCCAACCTAGTACCCAGCCCTGTCCAATCAACCAGACCATGGCACTAAGTGCCTCAGCCAGGCTGTTCTTCAACACCTCCAGGGACAGCAACTCCACCACCTCCCTGGGCAGCCCATTCCAATGCCAATCACTCTCTCTGGCAAGAACTTCCTCCTAACATCCAGCCTAGACCTCCCCTGGCACAACTTGAGACTGTGGATATCAATGCATAGAATCAATTGTAGCAACTCATAGCAGGTCTGAGTTTCGTCTCCTCTGGAATCTATGGCAAAACACCTGCAGGTCCCTGTTAGCATCTGCAATTAGAACTCTGGATGTAATCGTTGATGGAGAGGCAGCATCAAGTGAGGATGTGCCCAGTGCTGGCCTTCAATGGTGGGTTTCTTGGTGAAGAGTCTGGAGATTGGGTCTTCTGAGGAGTGGCTGAGGGAAATGAGGGTGTTTAGACTGGAGAAAAGGAGGGTGAGGAGAGATCTTCTCACTCTCTACAACTACATGAAAGGAGGTTGGACATGTCCCTGCTCACTGCAGAGGGGTTTGACAAGATGACCTCCTGTGCATTATGTGATCCAGTTTCCAAAAAGAGTAACTGATTTGAGCCCTGGTGCAGGCTGCCCAGAGAGATTGTGGAGTCTCCTCCTTGGGATTTTTAAAACCCTCCTGGATGTGTTTCTGTGTGAGCTGCCCTATAGGTGAACCTCCTTTAGCTGGGAGGTAGGTGTTGCACTCAATGATCTCCAGTGGTTCTTTCCAACCTCTACCATTCTGTGATTTGGTGAGGTGGAGATTGGTCTCTTCTGCCAAGGAAAAAGTGCTAGGATGAAAGGAAACAGCCTCAGGTGGCACATGGGGAGTTTTAGTTTGGACATTAGAAGAAAATTCTTCACTGAAAGAATTCTCAAAGACTGCAAGAGGCTCCCCAGGGAGATGGTGCTGAAAAGTCACAGATATGTGGTGTTGAGGGAAATGGTCTAGAACCAGACTTGGCAGAGATAGAGAATGGTTGGATCTGATGATTTTAAAGGCCTTTTCCTACCACAATGAGTCTATGATTCTCATCCTAGTGACTTTTCAGTATCAGTGGCCTGGAGGAAAATCTGGAATGATTGCTAATAAGGAATGCAGATAACTCAAACTGGGAGAGTGGTAAATAACAACAAGAAGCAGCCATGGATGTGAGTGAACTGCATCACTCAGCAAATCAGGCACAATCGAAGCACAGCTTCTTCACTACAGCTAAATACATAGGTACAGGTACCTAGATGAGCATGTGCATGTACTCCTGAGAAATCAGTGTGCCTTGTAAATGCTCCATATGGGTAAATTATGCATTTTTCAAGCATAAATACTTTATTGCTGCCAGACTGGTAAGTTAGGGTAGCCTGAAGGAGAATTAGCTTGATTTGTCACCAACAGAATAAAAGTACTGAACTACCTGGGAATTGCTCTCTTATACCACCTCCTGCTGCAACCCCTGTGAGGCTTGAGTGGTCTGACAGAGTGAACCTGGGTTTCAGCATGGGTGACACGAAGTTGTTACTATCACCCTGAGACAGGTCTGCAGTTAGAGTTTTCCACGCTTTCCCTGTGGGAATTCAATGCTCGGGAGAGAACGACGGAGGGCAGCTGGGGATTAAGTCTTCACGCATGTGGAGGGCACCTTCTCAGCTCCATCCAGTGACATTTTTAACAGAGTCTCAGCATGATAGGGATTGCAATGGACCTCTGAAGATCCATTAGTCCAACCCCTGCTACTAGAGCACAATTATCCACAGTAAATCACACAGGAACATGTCCAGGTGGGTTTGGAATGTCTCCAGAGACACAGACTCCACAACCTCTCTGGACAAGAGACGATCTTCTACTCATCTCTTTGTTTATCATAAAATGAAGCCAGCCTCTAACTTTGACCAGAACCAGGGAGCTGCTGCCTTTGCTGAGTTCCCTGCAAATGCCTTTCCTATCTCTGACTCTTTCTTCCCTGGGGCTGTTATTCCTTACTGTAACAGAAGTGAGTCTCTGGCGTAGTTACTTTTGGTGCTGACAGCTTTCTGATTAATGACAGTGACAGCTCATCCTCCCTGTGTGCTCTGGGAAAGGCTGCACAGGGCTTTCCCCCTCCTTACTCTTGGCTCAGCTTTTAGTTCTGTGGAAGTCTATCCATCACAGCAGCCACCTGGCAGGTAAATTCAAGCCACACAAACTCCTGCCATCCCAGCTTCAAAAAAATTGAGCAACATCAGCACAGCAGAAAGGGTGTTGGTGGAGATAGGAGGATAAAATGCAGCAAGGTTTGTAGGGAGAGGCAGCATCATTTATTATACCATGTACACACTGGCAGAGGGGGAAGTAGGGATGAGCTTTTGGGCACAGAAAGATTTCCTCAGTCTACAATCAAAGCAGCCACTTCCCAGGCTGAACAGAGGTTGAGGCTAACTGCTCTGAGGTGACATTATGTTCCTCTGCTAGGCAGTGTGGGAGAAAAAAAGGGGGTTGGTACCTGGAGATTATCTGAGAAGGGCAGGAATAAAGTCATGAAGCCTCTCTGAAGACTGCCACTTTTCACTGATGGATTACCCAGAGATGGGGGGGTGGGGGGAGGGAATCACTATTTATTATAATACCAGCAGCTCTGCCAGTCCTTGATTTTTAGCAGCCAGCAGAGTTATGAATTTTAATTGGAAGATTTAAATGCAAAAAAAATATCTACCAAGGTCTTGTTGTGCTCTTTAACTCTGGGGGGAAAAAAAAACATGGAAATCACAGCTCTGATGATGTGACCCAGGATGGGGGCTGCCTGCAGTGCATGCAGGGGAGGGAGCTTCCAGCCTTGCCTCTGCTGCTGGTGCTGCTGGTGAGCTGAAAGCACAGACAAGAGATTTGGAATTAATGATCCCTCCTAGCACAATGAAAAAGTTAAACTTTGCAAGCAGAATCCCAGTTTTCTCAAGTGAGAGCATGGAACAAGGAGTGAGAGCAGGAACATCAGTGGCAGAGAGCCAGGCAGACGAGACTGAGATCCAGCAGCCTGAACTCAGCCCACTGATCATCCACAGCCTGTGTCTGAGGCTAAAAATGGGGCTGTTCCAAGCTTCATGCATTAGAAGCTGCCATTCAGTGAGCTCGTGGCAGGCCACAAAGCCAACCCTTGGGTTTGCAGCAGAGCTGCAGAAGCGTTGTTGGAAATAAATCTTTTGGCCATAACGACTAAACAACAGCAGCCACAGCTACTGGAGAAGAGCAGGCAGCAGGGCTGAACCTGACACTGACTGATTCCTTAATGCAAAGGCCAGGACCCAGGAAAGGCTGAGCAGGGCAGGCAGGGGGCTGGGAAGTTTGAGACAGACCATCGTAATCCTCTCTTAGGCAAGAAGCATTAGCACAGCCATGGAGAGAGTTTGTTGAGCTCCATGGGGTGTGTCAGGCGAGCAAAGTGCTCGGCAGAGCTGCTGCTCACCGCACCCCGAGCCTTTGCCATCTCATAAAGAGAAAGAAAGGAAATCAATTTAATCCAAGCTCAGTGTGTATTGGAAGAGAAGCTAAATAAAACAGCCTGGAAGCTGAAGAATAAATCAGCAAGGAAAGGAATCTCCTCACTCTGGGAGGCGTCTACTCCATTTAGGAGCTGGAAAACCCCTTTTTGCCTCTTTCTGTGGATCTGTTTCATCGATTCCTTTTCCTCACACAGCTGAACTGGGCTGTCTGCTGCCCTCACATCTCAGCAGCCTTTCCCCAGGAGCATCAAAGCTGGAATCCAGTGAAAGACCGCATGTGGCAGACTGGGAAGATCCTTCAATTGAGAGATTTTTTTGCAAGCTCATTAAAAAAAATTAATTGGTGAGTGCTTCCCAGAGCCACTGCAGTGGTGCCAGGAGTGTAGCAAAGAGAGGAGTTCTTTGAGAAGCTCTAATTCTTGATTGTAGGGGCCTGAGGCAATGTTGGTGTTTATCAAAGGACTCAGACTTCCAGTGGAGTTAGAATGTGAAAATCTGGCTCTTCAGATGAGGTTTCCAGAGGCAGATCCTGGCTGGTGAATGGCATCAGGTCTTCTGAGGAATGGCTGAGGGAATTGGGATTGTTTGGTCTGAAGGAAAGGGAGCTGAGGGTTGTTGCTCTCTGGGATAGGACAAGGAGCCATGGCTGTAAGCTGCAGCGCAGGAGGTTCCACCTCAACTCAAGGGGGAACTTCTTTACTGTAAGCTCTGTTCACAGAGCACTGGCACAGGCTCCCCAGAGAGGTTGTGGAGTCTCCTTCTCTGGAGACTTTCAAGGCCTGTCTGGATGTGTTCCTGTGTGACCTGAGCTAGATTGTATGGTCCTGCTCTGGCAAGGGGGTTGGACTGGATGATCTCTTTGGACTGGATGGTCTCTTCCAACCCCTGACATCCTGTGATCCTCTGACCTGTGAAATGCCATGACTTGACTCTCTGTGCAGCCTGTTCACATGAAAATAACATCTACAGAAGATGCTATCTCTAACCTTGCTGCCCAGGTTGGGTGCATCCACCCAACAGGTTTAAAAGTGATTAGAAGGAGCCTGATTCTCTTTCTGTCTCACACAAACACAGGATAATCACGTAAGCCTTGTTTCCTTGGGAAGCCAACTGAAAAAAATAGCACTAGCACAGAAACATGCTGTAAGATGTGAAAACAGCTCTTCCAGTTGGGGAACGTGAGAAAAGGCACCAGCAAAGTCCCTTGAGTTAGCAAGGTCAGCACAAGTAGGCTGCAGCCTAAGACGGGGAGCAAGCAAGCACCTTTCCCCAGGCTGCAAAAGCAGCATATGAATGTGTGAATGCTTCTGTAGCTGCTCTCTTTGAGCTCAAGTGGAAGCAAAATTGCTGTTAATTAATGCTTCACATAGCTACATCAGAGGCTACCATGGCAAAGAAAGGTTCACAAGTGGCCAGTTATGTGCGAAAGTAAACTGTGGATAGCAGCAAGTGCCCTCTGTAGTGAGGGGCTGAGAAGCAGCTGCCTGAGCAGATGACCTGTGTATGATCCTCATGTCTGTGTAGCTGCCACTGGTCCTGCGTACATGTCCTTGAGGAAATTCCCAGGGGTTATCCCACAGTAAATATGGCCCAGTGCATTTGAACTGCTGGGGAAGGAGCAGTAAGATAAGAACACTGAAAGAGGCTGCAGGATTGCAGAGCCTGTCTATTCACCCTCTTGCAGTTGTCTCATACCTGTGACAGTTTAATCAGAGAGAAGAAGCCCTCCATCTGCAGCTCAGCTCCAGTCACAGTGTTCATGTTGTCTGGATAAAATGAACGAGACAGTGAGCACCAGGCTGGATAACTCTGCTGGGATGCAGCAGAGTGTGATGCTCATGGGGAGAGCCCAGCACATGAGGCTTCTTGGGGAGAACATGCTCATTACTGTCATGTTGGTCTTGCTGGAAGGAACTGAACATGCTGTAGAATACATGCTGATTTGCAGCTGGGTTGTGTTGACCTGTACAAGTCATGCTAAAGCTGAAAGTTTTGACATTGCACTTCTTGAATTCCACCTGCCCTGTAATTAATCCTGCTGAGAATCCCACTGCTTGCCAAGTGGTGAGGTGAAGCTACCTCAAAGGGAATCCTGCAAACGCAGCACTCTGGCCTCTTCCTTTTCCTTTCATCATTTGTTTGACCATCTCAGGGCTACAACTTCATATCCTGTTTAAACACAGAGCACAGCTCCCTCAGAACGGGATGACTGAAATCACTCTTCAAGATCAAAGCAAAGGACAGTTTATAAACAAACTGAGATTGAAAGAAGGCAAAAGTGTGCAGCAAGTGTTTCATCTGCCACATTGCTCCACTGTACAAGGGAGTGGTGGGGGAGACCATTGCTGGAGGTTGGGTGCAGTCCTGGGATCTGGAGAACTTCAGGATGAAATGACACAGAGAAAGTCACCCAGGACCAGACCTGCCTCCGAGCAGGGAGCTGATAAAGAAACACCTTCTCTACCAGAGTGAGGCCTGAGGAGGCAAAGTAACTCATAATGGAAGAATTTGGGTATAAGTGCCAAGAAAGGGGAAGAACTTTGTAAAGAGCAATGACACAGGAGGACCTGGGTTTGTAGCTGAGGCTAGACATTGAGTGCTTGTACCCATGGCAACAACAAGACTCTAAGATGTCCTTCACATGGAAATAAGCAGACCAAGATGCTGATCTAGTTTTATAATGGAGCTTGGTATGTTCATGCCCATGTGAACTGTGTTTGTGCAGAACTGGTGACACAAAGTGGTGATGTCCAACACTGGGAATATTCTGCTTGTTGCATCTGAGCAATAAAAAGCTTTCACTTTGGCCATGTGACAGATAGAAGGAAGTTACCAAGGCTTCAAAAGTAGTTCAAGACTTCTTCATGGTTAATAACTCCTTGATCCAAATGGAATAGAAATTAGATGGCTTCTGGCTGTGGCAAACACTGTCCTTGCCATGGCAGGCATAAAGGCCAGGAGAAACTGCAGATGAACACCTCTATGGTCTTCTGAAGTCAATCAGTGCATCTAAGGGAGCATAAAGTAGGACAGGGGGCAATGAGCACAAACTAGAGAACAGGAAATTCCACCTAAACAGAAGAAAAAACTTCTTTGTTGTGAGGGTGCTGGAGCCCTGCAGCAGGCTGCCCAGAGAGGCTGTGGAGTCTCCTTCTCTGGAGAGATTCCAAACCTAGCTGGGTATTGTGATCCTGGGCAAGCTGCTATGGGTGCCCTACTTTAGCAGAGGGGATGAACTGGATGATCTCCAGAGGTCCCTTCCAACCCCCACTACTCTGGGATGCTGTGATAAGGGCACCACGCAGGTGAAGAATCACCTAGCCACCAAAGCCATCTTGTACCCAAGGTGAGAAGGTCTACAAAGGAGAGTGGGGTTGGAACCACATCCTTCATCTCTCCTTCCCATCAGCTGCCTGAGAACAATGGCACTGCCTGTCTCCCTTGAGGAGCTGTGTTAGAGCCCTGCATTTCAGCACTTAAACCATGATGCCTTAAATACACACACACTGGGGCACAAGATTAGGCCCAGCAGGATAAAGTGAATAAATCTTGGCAAAAGAGTTTGATTGCCTTTATGTGATGTAATTACAGCGTGAGGGAAGGGAAGAGAGCAGTTGAACTTAGGATCTGAGTAAAGACACTTGGTACCTTGCCTCTTAAAACATGTCACATTCAAAATTTCCAGCTGATTTCGTTCCTTTGAGAAGCCCACCAGAGGCACAAGAAATGGGACAGGGAAATCCATTCCTCTGCAAGAGAAGCACCACCTAATGTCTCAGCTCCACCAGACTCCTGATGGTGAGTAGAACCCTTAACACCATATATTGGGATTAATTTTCACACTGCCTGAAGTTTAAAGGCAAAAGGTACTACAAATCAATGGGGCTTTATGGAACATATGGATTGAGCCTAGGTGGATAATCCAACCACTTCTGATTTCCACTGGTTTTGCCACTTAGTTTTCATCTGTAGCCCTTCCAAGTCAGTTTGTGTAATCTATTAAGATCAGCCCACTGATCTCCAAATAGTTTTCAAAAGCCAAAGGTGCTGTTTGTGTTTTGAGATTGATATCTCGCTGGCAGCGTGATTCAGGTTTCCGGCAGCAGGTATGAGGTTTAACTGCAGGAAATGAGCTTATTTTTAGCTGAAGCATTCACTGGAGGTTTCTGTAAGTGGATTTTTGCTGGATGTCCTCTTCACAGGTACTTGAGTATAAAATTCTAGCCCTTGTTTTTAATATAGAACCTGCTTTGAGAAAATAGTTGCTGATTTGATCCAGAAAAGTTCAGACCCAGGTAAATACCAAAGGCTGAGAGGCATCATAGAATCATAGGATCACAGAATCATCAAGGTTGGTAAAGATCTCTAAGATCATTGAGTCAAACCACCAACCTAACAATACCATGTCCACTAAACCATATCCTGAAGCACCATGTCTGCACATATTTTGATTCCACCACCTCCCTGGGCAGCCTGCTCCAATACCTGACCACTTGTTCCAAAAAAGAAACTTTACCTCACGTCCAATTTAATGCAGCTTGAGGCCATTTCCTCTTCTCTCATTGCCAGTTAATAGAGAGAAGAGATCAACACCCACCCCACTGCATCCTCCTCTCAAGGAGTTGTAGAGAGCAATGAGGTCTTCCCTCAGCCCCCTCTTCTCCAGGCTGCACAAGCCCAGTTCCTTCAGCTGCTCCTCAGCAGTCCTGTTCTCCAGACTCTTCACCAGCTTCTTTATTCTTCTCTGAACCCACTCCAGCACCTCAGTGTCTCTCTTACACTGCAATGCCCAAAGCTGAACCCAGTATTTGAGGTGTGGACTCACCAATGCCAAGTAGAGGGGGACAGTCACTTCTCTACTCCTCCTGGTCACACTATTTTTGATATGGGCCAAGAGGCCACCTGTGCACATTGCTGCCTCAATGCAGTCCTGAAGACTGGCAAATTAAAACACCCAGGAGATTTCCAAGCAGCAAATGATTGTTGGGCTAAATAGAAAAAAAACCACCAACAACCAAAACTCACACTGGGTTTGGTTCAGTTTTAACTTGACCCTGTGCAAATTCTCTCTGTTTGATTTTTCTGATAGGACTTTGAAAAGCAAACAAACAAACAATGTAAAAGTCTGAATCTTCTTATGGAAATGTGTTCTGCAGAGGCTGAATTTCCAGCTTGAAAATCAAACCAAAATCACGATGACAGCAAAAAACACCGATCTGTCCTAAGCAACTATCCACTTGTCTCCAGAAATCTGGGCCCATGATTGATTTAAATATGTCTAGAAACCAACAACCCAAGGGTTTGGCTTTTCCTTCTCTTCTGTGGGACCAGGTTTCTGGTTGGTTTTTTACAGTGGGTTAAAGCTGTCCATCTCCTCCTGTCCCTGATAGGATCGATTCATCTTTATTAGAGTTTCAGCATCTGCTCTCTGAGGTCCTTGGTGGGTGGTTGTTACCACTGCATGTCTGTGATGGGAAAGTCTGACAACTGCCCAGCTGATTTTATGTGGCACAGATTTACGCTCTCCAGCCTGCCCAGAGGAAGAAGAGCAGATGAACTCCGGAAAAAAGCTTTTAGGAGGGAGCAAAGCAGCAAGAAACAACGTGCAGCTTGCATCAGCACCTGTGAGTCCGTAACTTGCTCCCCACCTCATACCACTGGTGCTTAAGCACTCAAAAAGCTTTTCACTGCTGCTTCTGTCGGAGTCCTTTTGTGGAGTGGGTGGACAAAAGACTGATACCGTGTTTGAAAGTCTCTTCCAGCCCAAAGCACTGAATGATTTTATGAGTTTATGATTCTATGAATGTAGGGTTCCACGGTTCTATGGGTTTGTGATTCTAAGAGCTGCAATGCCTGTGATGCTGTGATTCTGTGACTATGATTCTGTGATTCCATAGTTACAGGATTCTATAACTTTATGATTTTATGTTCCTAAGATTCTATGATTCCAAGATTCTATGACTCCACCATTCTGTGATTCTATGATTCCAGGACTACAGGATTCTATGCCTCTATGATTCTAAGTGTCTACTATTCTGTGATCACAGGATTCTGTGATTCTATGCCTCTATGATTCCAAGTTTCTCTGTATCTAAGATTCCATGATTCCAAGGTTCTATGATTCTATGACTCCACCATTCTGTGATTCTATGATTCCAGGACTACAGGATTCTATGCCTCTATGATTCTATGACTTCCTATGACTTTCCTATGACTTCATGATTCCAAGTTTCTAAGATTCCATGATTCCTAGATTCTATGATTCCAAGATTCTGTGATTCTGTGATTCCATGACTACAGGCCTCTATGATTCTATGACTTTTTGATTCCAAGTTTCTAATATTCTGTGATCACAGGATTCTGTGATTCTAAGATTCCAGGACTACAGGATTCTATGCCTCTATGATTCTATGACTTTCCATGACTTCATGATTCCCAGTTTCTAAGATTCCATGATTCCAAGATTCTATGGTTACAGGATTCTATGCCTCTATGATTCTGTGTTTCTAATATTCTATGATTCCAGGATTCTGTGATTCTGTGATTCCATGATTCTGTGATTCTATGCCTCTGTGATACTGTGCCTCTATGTTTCTATGACTTTATGATTCCAAGTTTCTGAGTATCTAAGATTCTATGATCCCAAGGTTCTATGATCCCAAGGTTCTATGATTTCATGATTCTGTGATTCTGTGATTCCATGACTACAGGATTCTATGCCTCTATGATTCTATGACTTTATGATTCCAAGTTTCTAATATTCTGTGATTAGAGGATTCTGTCATTCTATGATTCTGTGATTCTATGCCTGTATGATTCTATGACTTTATGATTTCAAGTTTCTAAGATTCCATGACTACAGGATTCCATTATTCCAAGATTCCATTATTCCAAGATTCTATGATTCCAAGATTCCATGATTCCAAGATACTATGATTCCAAGATTCTATGACTCCATGGTTCTGTGATTCTATGACTTTATGATTCTGTGATGACAGGACTCTACGTTTCTATGAGTCTATACTGGTAGAGATCTGGGAAGGGAACACGAGGGTTAAAGCTTGAATCCTATCAAGTTCACTCCTCTGACAGCTCAAAGAAAGGGAAGAGACACGCACACACCACCCCCTCCCCTTCTGCACAGCCATTCCAGCATGGAAAAAGCCTCATAAAGAGGAAAACGGATGGATGTAAAGTTTGAAGGGAAGGGAGAGCGGGGCTGTGCGGCCCCAGGTCGGCGTGAGCGCAGGCAGCGGCGTGAGCGCAGGCAGCGGCGTGAGCGCGGGCAGCGGCGTGAGCGCGGGCAGCGGCGTGAGCCCAGGCAGCGGCGTGAGCGCAGGCAGCGGCGCGCCCGCCCGCACAGCCCTGCCGCGCTCCCGGCACACGCGGCGAGCCATGTGAGAGCGGATCTGACACGGTGCAGGAGACACTCGCCCACGCACATCTCATTAGTTGTCTGGAGCAGGGAATGAACTGAAGATGACTGGAGAAGTCCCAGCCCTGCTTCCTTGTCTCGCTTGCACACCCGTGCAGAGGGAGGAGAGAGGAGGCAGAGGCAAGAGGCGGGGGGGGAGGGGATTAATGAAGCTGACTGTGCCACAGGGATGAATTTTTCATCTGGCCTGAAGTGTAAATTACAGCACAGGGATGAGTGCTCTGGGGAGTTGTGTGGTGGGTGGATTTTTAGCTGTTGATGCGCAGAGGGTAGAGGCCAAAGTTGGTTGTGCTGTGGTTTGGGAGAAACCAAGCAAAGAGAAAGTGTCTGGAGTGGAGTTTAGGGCAGGAGTGGGAGGATTTAGATAGGGGAGGTGTAAATTGGATATTAGGAAAAATGTCTCTGATGCAAGAGTAGTCAGGCATTGGAACAGGCTGCCCAGGGAGAGGGTGAAGTCACCATCCCTGGAGGTCTTCAAGAAACGTGTGGAAATGGCACTCTGGGACATGGTTTCACGGCCATGGTGGTGTCAGGTTGATGGTTGAACTTGATGACCTTAGAGGTCTTTTCCAACTGAAACAATTCTATGATTCTGAACATCCTAGGGATCAGGCTCACTGCTGCTTTGACCCCAGTGCCATGCTGTCTCGGATGGTTTTGGTGGGGCCAACTGCATCAGAATATGCACCCCATGGCTCTAGGGATACCAGGGTTCTGAGGGGCAGAAAAAGGCTACGTTGCCCTCCTTCCTGTCCTGGCTATGCCATTTGTCACAGCAGGGGCTGGGTGGGAACAGGGAGTCTCCAGAGAGTGAGTCACTAGGATAGTCCTTTGCATATCCTTCTCAAAGAGTGCAGGCTTCAGGAATCTCACAGGTCTGGCTTCATCTAAGGTATCCTGGTGGCTCCCAACTCAAAATCCACCCCCATCCTGCAGTTCTGTCCCATTGTGTTAGCCCTGAGCTTATCGCTGAAGGCTCTTGAAACTAATTCTGTCTGTATGGGGAAGCAGAAGGGGTGTGATCCAGCAGAGTCCTCCCGGCCAAGGTGAACAACCACTGGGGATAGAAACCCTGGGGAGACTCAAGGGAGACGAAGATGGAGGGGAAAATTCACCCCCTGCTAGTATTTACTATTCATAATCAGTAAAGAGGAAATGCTACAAGCATGAAAAGGTTTGCTAAGATGCCATCTCTCTGTAACCTGTGCATATGTACAGCAGTGGAAAGTGTTTTGCAGTCAGCTCCAATCCTTCTCTTCCACCAGCAGCTCTTCAGCCTAGCACAGAAAGCTGTGTTGTAAGCTTCCAGGAGTTTGCAGGGCTTCAACATGCACTTGCAGAGCAAACCACTGCTCAGCTTTGCAACCTCACAAATCTCCCTGGCATAAAAGCAGGCTGGACTGAGCCAAAAGGGAAAATCTGTGTGGTTTGTTCATTTGTTTGTTTGTTTAATCCACATTGTGGCCAAATCCATTGGAAATCCTGTTAAAAGATCAGTGTAGATTTTCTGAGTCAAAGGTAATGTAGCATCTCAGTCAGAGAGTCCTTCAGATCAGCTGAGCTTCAAGAGGACAGAACTTGGTGCAGAGAAGGGTGCCGAGACTGGTGAGAGGTCTGGCAAAAATGACCTATGAGGAGCAGCAGAGGGAGCTGGGGTTGTTCAGTCTGGAGAAGAGAAGGCTGAGAGGGAACCTTTTTGCCCTCTACAACTACCTAAAAGGAGATTGTAGTAAGGCTGGAGCTGGTCTCTTCTCCCAAATTACTAATGATAGGACAAGAGGAAATGGCCTCAAGTTGCATCAGGGGAGGTTTAGGTTGGATATTGGGAGGAAGTTCTTTCCTGAGCGGGTGGCCAGGCACTGGAACAGGCTGCCCAGGGAGGTGGTGGAGTTGCCATCCCTGGAGGTGTTTAAAAGGAGAATGGATGTGGTGCTTGAGGCTATGGTCTGGTGATCAAGGATGCTGGGATGAAAGTTGGACTGGATGATTCTGGTGGTCCTTTCCAACCATAGCAATTCATATTGATGAGATGTTGTGCTGAGGCATTTGGGTTAGTCAAGGACTTGTCAGTGTGAAACTAATGATTGGACTCCATGATCTTGAAGGGCTTTTCCAACCTAAGAAATTCTGTGATTCTGTGATTCTGTGAACTGCTTCAAAAATCCCCAAACAATAGGCAGACAGGCCACACACTGATCAATTTGTTGGCCAAGTCTCCTTCTTTTCCTAGCATTTCCAAAGGAAAAAAGGTGGAAAAAAAAATAATCTTTTGCAACAGACTGAAAACATTGCATGCTTCTTGCAGTTGCTGATTTGATGTTGTTCGTTTCCTTGGTGCTGTGTTGCTAAGAGGGGAAAGCACCTGCCCTGGCACAGGGACAAACCAGCTCCCACGCCAGCTCTGTGGGATCCCCAGGGATGGGATTTTGTCTGCTGACATCTGAGAGAGAACAAATGAAGGTAAAACTTTTGAGAAGCCTAAAAAGTAGTGGATTAAGCAGGACACAGACAAGGAGAAGGTGATCCCCAATTCACTGAACTGAAACACATCTTCAGCTGTGCAAGGAGAGGTGGAGCAGTTTTTCCTATCAAGTGGTGCTCAGTCCAGTGGTGCTGGTGGGATCACAGAATAGTATAATCATTTCACTTGGAAGAAACCTGTAAGATCATTAAGTCCAGCCATTATCTACCTATGAAGTTTGGTATTAAGCCAGATTCCTCAGCACAACCGGAACACAGCCCTGTGAGGGGAGGCTGAGGGAGCTGGGATTGTTTAGCCTGCAGAAGAGGAGGCTCAGGGCAGACCTCATTGCTGTCTACAACTACCTGAAGGGAGGCTGTAGCCAGGTGGGGTTGATCTCTTCTGCCAGGCAACCAGCAACAGAACAAAGGGACACAGTCTCAAGTTGTGCCAGGGGAGGTCTAGGCTGGATGTTAGGAGGAAGTTGTTGGCAGAGAGAGTGATTGGCATTGGAATGGGCTGCCCAGGGAGGTGGTGGAGTCACTGTCCCTGGAGGTGTTCATGCAAAGCCTGGATGAGGCACTTAGTGCCATGGTCTGGTTGATTGTCTAGGGCTGGGTGCTAGGTTGGACTGGATGAGCTTGGAGGTCTCTTCCACCCTGGTTGATTCTATGATTCTATTACTTTGTGTCCTTGTAGAGAAAGAGCCTGAACCATTGAGAGTTTAATCCCACTGTAGACATGAGAGTACACACAAAGTGACTCGAGAAAGAGTCTGAAACATTGAGAGCTTAACCCCACTGCAGACATCAGAGAACACACACAAAGTGACTCGAGAAAGAGCCTGAAACCCACTGTAGGCATCAGAGAACACACACAAAGTGGCTTGAGAAAGAGCTTGAAACATTGAGAGGTTAACTCCACTGCAGACATCAGAGAACACACACAAAATTATCCCACTAAAGAAGGGACACCAATCTTCCTGTTAACCTTGGGTAAAAGGAAATGGAGTATGAACTATCTACAGAGGGACCAAGTGCATCAAACTGTCTCACCCCAGTTGCATCCTCCCCCTCTTGGGAAGCAGAACAAAACGTAGACAGGGTCATGCCCAGAATGGTCAAGGTTTGTCTGCAGGTGTCAAGCTGGAGAAAAGCCAGGCAAAAGAGAGCTCTCTACCCCACATACCCAAGACTGTGCCCTTCTTGTGCTGAGGGTAGCCCCACCTACCCAGGACAGCGCATTTACCAGGTGATCACAAAGACTCTTTTCCAGTGCCAGCCAGCCCTGCTATCGGAGGGGAGCCAAAAAGCAGCTCCCAGTCATCCAGGGAACATCCCTGGGTTTACGTGCAAGGCCCCGTAAGGCTAAAATTAGCAGTGTTTCCCTCTGCAAAGCAAGTAATTAGTTGGGGAGTGAGTGCAAAGAGAAGCATGAAGAGAAAGGGAGCTCCCCTTATAAAATATTTACCTCCTCAGCCTCAGCAAGTGCCTCCTGAGAAATTTTGGAGAACAGTCTAATTAGGCTCAGAGCTCAGCTTCTGTTTCCTGCGTCTTCTGCCCTCCTATTTGCTCATCCTTTATTAATGGGGCCTTGGCATGACATAATGGGAGGTTTGTTTCCTGAGGGGCTTTTTTATCCCTTTGTTCTTGCAGAAGAAGGGAAAATACCATTATATCCCACTGAAGGGAGGTTTCTAAAACCATGAGCAAAACAGTATTTTTAGATATTTCTCATATAGAGAATCATAGAATCAAAAACCTCCAAGAGCATGAAGTCCAACCATTGATCTAAGACCACCGTGGCCATTAAACCATGCCCTGAAGTGTCTTTTCAGCCCAAGAAGGACATAGACCTGTTGGAGCAAGTCCAGAGGAGGCCACAACAATGATGTTAGGGCTGGGATTCCTCTGCTGTAAGGACAGGCTGAGAGAGTTTGAGTTGTTCATCCTGAAGAAAAGGCTCCAGGGAGACCTTCTTGTGGCCTGTCAGTGTTTAAAGGGGGCCAGAAGAAAGATGGGGACAGACTTTTCCTTGTATTTAGCCCTAGAGGTACTTTACTCTTTTTACCTTAAAGAATCTCTTCCCACAGCTCAGTGACAGAGGATCAGTTTCAAAATGAGTCTGAGAAAGTATTCAGTAACATCTTACTTGACTTAGTTTCTTTTCAGTATTGGAACCGAGTAATTGTTTGATAAAACTCAAATTTGCTAGAAGGGCTTAATGCATTTTTTAGTAGGACTGGGTAATAAAGTAATTGTAGGTTTATTGCTCTTCTTAACACTGGAGGAAAGATACATCTTTCCACTTGGGACCACTTAAGCACAGTGTTTTAAAGGATATGATTACAGAATCCCAGAATCCCAGCATGGTGGGGGTTGGAAGGGACCTCTGGAGACCATTCAGTCCAACATCCCCTACTAAAGCAGGGCACCCACAGCAGCTTGCCCAGGAGTACAATGGCCAACTGGGTTTGGAATCTCTCCAGACCAAGAGACTCCACAACCTCTCTGGGCAGCCTGCTCCAGGGCTCCAGCACCCTCACACCAAAGTCTTTCCTTGTGGTCAGAGGGAACCTCCTGGCTTCCAGTTTGCACCTGTTGCCCCTGGTCCTGTCACTGGGCACCACTGATAAGAATCCAGCCCCATCCTCTCGCCTCCAGCCTTTAGCTCTTGCTGAGCACTGATCAGATGCCCTCTGGGGCGGCTCTTCTCCAGGCTCAACAGCCTCAAGGCTCTCAGCCTTTCCTCCTCACAGAGATGCTCCAGGCCCCTCAGCATCTTCATAGCCTCCACTGTTCTCCAGTAGTTCCCTGTCTCCCATGGGCAGCACAGGTTTATTAATAGGTAGGGAAGTGTTGGTTCACTTCCCCTTTTCCTTTTTCTTCATGGATACTTGGGGGAGGAAGTGGAAGTGTGGCCATGCAATGCCTTACCCACAGCCTTTAGAGACAGAAACCTGGCTGGGCTCTGCCTGATTGCCCATAACCTTCATGCCAACCTGAAGCAAGTGACCTACTCCACAGCCCCTTGGCACTCAGACACAAGTCTTTATCTCTATTGTAAAGTGAAGCCAAGGGCTGTTCTAAATTCCTTCCTACAGCGAGCAAGCTGCTGAGGCAGTCTTGCCTGGCAAGCCATGATGTATTTTTTATTACTGAGATAGTAAAATATTGAAATTACTTCCAACAGAAAGAGAAGAGCAAAGGAAAACACCCAGGAGAAATTATTTTGTCTCAGAGGCTTTAATTGAACAATGTAAAATGGTTTTATGGTAAAAGAAAGAGGATTTATTTTGCTTTTATCATCATCTATACTGTACAAGGAGGCCTCTCACCCTCCCATGTTTACCTGCCATCATGTATTTGGGGGTTCATGCTGCATAAATGGCTCTCAGGGATAGCTTTGTTTCATTTCTTCTCCAACTTTTTTTTCCCCTTATCACTGTTTGTTTCTGAGTCCGACTCTGCAGTGGTTTTGCATCCCCCCAGAGAGCAGAAGGCGACGGTGGTGAGCCCAGAGTGCTCATTAGCAACCCTCAGCCTGATCTTTTCCTAGGGCTGAGCTGAGCTGAGCTGGAGCTTTGTACACACCACACAACCATACCAGGGCTGAAGGTGACAGGAGTGGCTCCTGAGGACAACAGGAGCCAGTCTCCTTGGCTCCACTGCAGAGGCTCTAGGAAAGGTGTTCACTCAAGGCTGATCCTGGTGATGGGGTTTTGCTGTCTGGCAACAGCTTGTTATGGGATTTGATTGTTTCCTAGGGAATCTTGGAGAATCTGTAGTTTAGCAGATGATTCTTGCAGAAGAGGCAGTTAGTCCTGTTTGTGTTCTCTCTGAAAAGCCTGGCCTGTGGCTGGAAAGCAGGTTTCATTTTGGAGTTCAGTCTAAAACTGGTTGGACCATACTTTGAATAGTGGGTTCAGTTTTGGGCCCCTCACACATGAGGTGCTGCAGCAGGTCCAGAGACTGGCAATGAAGCTGGTGGAAGGTTTAGAGCACAGGTCTTGTGAAGAGCAGCTGAGGAAACTGGGCTTGTTCAGCCTGGAGAAAAGGAGGGGAGATCTTCTGGCTCTCTACAACTCCCTGAAAGGAGGCTGGAGCCAGTGGCATTGATCTCTTCTGTCTATTGACAAGTGACAGGACAAGAGGAAATGGCCTCAAGTTGCACCAGGGGAGGTTTAGGATGGGCACTAGGAAAAAATTCTTCCCCTTGAGGGTTATTAAGCCCTAGACCAGAATGGTGGCTGAGTCCCTCCCCTGGAAGGAGTTTCAAAGCCATGTAGATGTGGTGCTGTGGGATATGGTTTAGCAGTGGACTTTGTAGTGCTCGGTTAATGGCTGTACTCAATGACCTTAAAAGCCTCTTCCAGCCAAAAAGAGTCTACAATTCTGGTGGATCCTTCTTTCCAGCCCCTCGTGTGTGCTGAGGTGACCTTGGTGCTCCACAAAGGCTATGAAATCAGCTATGAGATCAAGGGAGCGGAGCACCAGCAGCGAGAAGGTCCCCAGGATCCGTGCTGAGCTCTGCCTCTGCTCTGAGGCTCTGACAGAGCTCCCTTGCCTGACACTTTCAAAGAGGGCAGCTGTTCTCCTTTGCTGAAGCAGCTTCTTATTGCTAAGGCAAGATGATTGCATTTCATACCTTCCCAGCTCTCATTTGCACTTCTTTGGGGAAGATGATAGGACAAGTTACATCAGAACAGCTGCTGTCTCTCTGAGGTTTAAAGCAAAATGAAACAAAACCCTCTATTTCTTTAAGTTGATTTAGTTCTGATGGATTGTTCTTGGCTGACCCTTCAGAAGGCTGAATATCTGTGTCAGCAGAAATAAGGGTGTAGTAAACCATGCAGGGACAGTTTTTCAGACCCCTCCTTCCTGCTGTTCTGCTGTATGGTCCCAGATAGGGGACTGCAGTGGCATTACAAGGGGACACAGTCTCAAGTTGTTCTGGGGGAGGTCTAGGCTGGATATTAGGAGGAAGTTGTTGGCAGAGAGAGTGATTGGCATTGGAATGGGCTGCCCAGGGAGGTGGTGGAGTCACCATCCCTGGAGGTTTTGAAGCCGAAGCCTGGATGGGGTACTTGGTGCCATGGTCTGGTTGATTGGACAGGGCTGGGTGCTAGGTTGGACTGGATGATCTTGGAGGTCTCTTCCAACCTGGTTGATTCTATGATTCTGTGATTACCTTTATGCTTCGTTCCTGCCTGCTAGCCAAAATACCTGGTACTGTCTCCTGAAACAGCACAACTTGTCCTGGTTAAGAGTCAGGCTTTGTTTGCTTTGCTTTGGTTTGCTTTGCTTTGGAAGGGACCTTTAGAAGTTGTCTATTCCACCCCTCCCGGCAGTCAGCAGGGACATCTCAACTACAGCAGGTTGCTCAGAGCCTCGAAGAACCTGACCTGGAATAGTATTAGGGATGGTGCATCTACTGGCTCTCTGGGCAACCTGGAACCCCTGTACCTCTGGCACCCTGTCTCATCACTCTCACAGTGAAGAACTTCTTCCTTCTGCCTAGTCTGAATCCACCCTCATTCAGTTTAAAACCATCATCTGTTGTCCTGTCACTATGGTCTCACTTTTTAGTCTGGAGAAAAGAAGACTTAGAGGTGATTTGTTTATAAGTATCTGAAGGCTGCCAGGACCAGGGGCACAGGCTCTGCTCACTGCTCGCTGGGATAGGACAAGAAGCAATGGGTGTAAGTTGCAGCAAAAGAGGTTCTGCCTCAACACAAGGGGGAACTGCTTTACTGTAAGGGTCACAGAGCACTGAAACAGGCTCCCCAGAGGGGTTGTGGAGTCTCCTTCTCTGGAGACTTCCAAGGCCTGTCTGGATGTGTTCCTCTGTGATCTGTGTTAGATAGGATTGTCCTGCTCTGGCAAGGGGGTTGGACTTGATGATCTCCTTGGGTCCCTTCCAACCCTTAACATCCTGTGATCCTATGATCCTTTAGACCTCCTTTAAATACTGAAAGGTCACAAGGAAGTCTCGCTGGAACCTTCTCTTCTCCAGGCTGACCAACCGCAGCTCTCTCACCCTGTCCTCATACAGGAGGATCTCTATCTCGTAATCATATTTATGGCTCTCCTCTGGACCCTCTTGAGCAGGTCATTGTCCTTCTCATGCTAGGAGCTGCAGAGATGGACACAGGTTTTTTTCTGCCCAGGATCTTTGCAGAGGTGATTGTCCCTCTCTGAGGGGCCAACCCAATCCCCATGATCAGCACAGGCTTGGCCTATCTGCTCACTCCGAAGCTGTTTCATTCTTACCATCTTGCCTGAGGTGCCAGTACGGATGCCACAGATGGTTTTACTTAGCAGGCTGCTGAGGCTAAGCACCTCCAGGGCTGCCAAGAAAGAATCCTGTGGTGAAATGGTGCAGAGAGCTGTGTGTTGCCTGCATAGGGTGAGTGGAAGCAGAGGCATCTCTGGAAATAATTTCTGGAGCTGTTTTGTTATTATTTTCTATCCTTTTTTACTTTTCCAGTGGGCTGGAGTAGACTGCTGGAGAGAAACCCTGGGGCACACAGGTGATAAAGTATCCCCCACTGCATTTCTATTGTTTGGTTTGCTGGGGTTGGTGTTTTTTTTTTGTTTTATTAAAGGCTGACATTCAGAGTTGACCATTTAATGTGTTAAATCCTGCCTGGGTGTTTCTATAGAAACCAGCTGGCTGTTCATTACAGCATGAGGATTCCCAGGCTGACCTCATCAGAGTCTCCCTCGGTGGTGTCCCTCCCACTCTCTCACGTTGTTCTCTCACACATCTCCAGATCCAAACTCCCCTTGTGTCACCACTCACCTATAATCCTCTCTTCCATCTTCTGCCACCCAATTCCCCCTCCCCCAAATAGCTGAGGATGGAAAAGGATTCCCAACACAATATCAGGCTGAGGTTTGCAGAAAAGCCCCATCACCCTGGCAGCAGAGTTTTCTATTTCCCTCCTCCCCCTGACAGTTCCTTGCCATTTACTTGACGCTGAAGGAAAATGACTCCCTGAAAATACCACTCCCAATATTCCACCGGAGGATTCACCTACGTGCATTAAATACCCAAGGAAAAGAGAATCCCCTGCACTACATTTGGCTTCCAAGTGTAAAATCTGCACGTTTTGCAAGCTTGCTGCTTCAGAATTGGCAGGAAGCATCTGCATAAATCATAACGCGTCTGTTCCTGCCATGGATCTGCACGTGGATCAGGGATTGCTGCACCCTCCTGAACTGACAGCTGCCACCACAGCATCCTGCACTTCTCCACGCACTGTTCTCACTTGGCTTTTCCTCCAGATCCCTTGCTGCAGTAGTGCTGTTTCCCTGCTTTTGACTGTGGTTTTGCCACGGGAAGCAAAAGCCCCACTCCTACCCGTGCTTGTGCACAGCAGACTGCTTCCTCCTCATCTCTTGCTCTAAAAGAGGCCAGATACAAAGATGAAGCACAACGTGGAGCATGCATCCAGCATCCCCACAGCCTGTCAGCAGGGAGGCAGGGAGATGAAATGAGGTTGTAGTGAGGTGGTGGAGTCACCGTCCCTGGAGGTGTTCAAGAAAAGACTGTCTGAGGCATTTACTGCCATGGTCTAAATGACTGGCTAGGGCTGGGTGCTAGGTTGGACGGGATGAGCTTGGAGGTCTCTTCCAACCTGGCTGATTCTATGATTCTATGATTCTGTGGTAGTTGGTCTCTTCTCTCAAGTAACAAATAATAGGACAAAAGGAAATGGACTCAAGTTGCAGAATGGGAGGTTTAGGTTGGATATGAGGGACAATTTCTCTTCTGCAAGAGTAGTCAGGCATTGGAACAGGCTGCCAGGGAGGTGGTGGAATCACCATCCCTGAAGATGTCCATAAAACAAGTAGACATGGCACTTCAGGACATGTTTTACTGGCCATGGTAGCATTGATTTGGACTTGATGACCTTAGAGGGTGTTGCCAACCTTAATGACTGACTCTCTGTGTTGTGCAGTATCCTCCCATTCCTCCTTGCTGTGTCTACAGAGCAAAAGCCCTAACACTGTGTTGAGGTGGTGACTGGGACGTTCAGTCTCACAGTATCATCAGGGTTGGAAGAGACCTCACAGATCATCAAGTCCAACCTTTTACCACAGAGCTCAAGGCTAGACCATGGCACCAAGTGCCACGCACTGCCCCAGCAGAAAGTCCTTTCTTCCCTGACCTGAGCACTGAAGATCCACAGGCACATGCTATGATTGCACATTCTAAATGGGGGCTATTTTAGCTGAAGCCTGCAAGCCCACTCCCCTGGAGTGAGCTGGGAGAGCTGCTGCTCCTGTTTGTCCTTGACACATAGAGAATAACCAAACCTGCAGCTCAGAAGCCAGCAGGGCAGGTGTCACTCACTGTCATTGCCTCTCCCTTCTTCTTTGCTTTCAGCTGGTTCTTTCAGACCATCTTATTTTGCTAGAGATTATTGCAGAGGGCAAAGTAAAGGGCAGCATCCTCCTTTGAAACTGATTGACAGGATTATTGTTACTTTAGCCCAAGGAGCTGGCAAATCCTTGATGCCTAGCTGGATTTTTGGGTTTGGTCTTTTTTGGTGGTGTTTTTTTTTTTCAGTCAGGAAAAGCAGATTAAACAAACCAGGTTTATTTTCTATACCCCAGAACTGTCCAAAGCTGAATGAGGCTTTGAGCAACCTGGTCTAGTAGAAAGGATTCATGCCTGCGGTAGGGGCATTGGAACTAGATGATCTTTAAGGTGCCTTCCAACTCAAACCATTCTATGATGCTGTGGTTAGGGAGGCAATGTTAGTCCAGGATATATCTGCCAGCTCCTTATTGCAAGCAGGTTACTAGTGAGATAAGGGCCACTGAAGGAGACCTCACAAAAGTAGAGCTTGCTGCCTGGTGTAGATGGCCAGTGTGTTCTTCTACCAGTGTGTGTCTCCTCCCCAGCCTTTCTTAGGGTTGTTTCCAGTAATGGAAGCATAAAAAAATCCCTTTAGCTGTTGAACAACCATCTGTTGGTGCTTTCATCTACTCCTGGAGTCTGAGAGAATAGATAGGAAGGAACAGAGCAGTAAAGCAAGAGAGAGTATTAAACACCTGGAGGAGAGAACTGCACTTTGGGAAGCGTTGAAGAATTGGCATCTTTTCCAGTTTTCCTGTTCTAGTTATAGAAGCAATCCTGAAATGTGCTTGTTGCTTTTCAGTACTAACAAAGCTGGCAGAAAGCATTGGACAGGCACACAAATGCAGGAAGATACTGGGATCAATATTCAGCTGAGTAATTGCCAGGAGGTATTCAAATGAGCTTTCAGAATAAGGAGCACTTTGTGTAATGAAGCCAGCCAGAAAGAACAGTTTATATGGATTGGTTGGTGTGTTGGACTTACTTGTCTTAATTGTGGGGAGAGTTATTACTGCTGTGAGAGAGCAGGATAGGGAAAATGGAAGGGAAAAATCAAGTGTGGAGAGGTGAAGAGAGATTGGACAGGGAAGAGAAATGAAATGTAAGAGGGGAGTTTTGCAGGGAAGTGACTTGTCCCATAGGGTAAATATATAACTAGGCAATATATTGATGATCTGCTCTGGGGCAGAATCATCTTGACTGTGAACAGTACTGGTGTTTCAAATGACCTGAAAGAATACACTGAGAGGATGTAAAAAGAGTTGGCCTCACAAAAAAAAAAAAAAGAGAAGAAAAAAAAGAAGTCCAACAGTAAGGTTGAAACTGTAGACTTTAAATACCTCAGCCATGAGGTGGAAAGCAAACATATTGGGAAAGTAGCTCTTAGTAATCCAGTGGTGAACTGGAAAACAAAGCTGCTTTCTCTGCTGTGATTTCAGGCTGCCTTCTTCCCTGCTGGAGCAGGGGTTTGCATGTGCCTGGTGTAATAAAGCAGAGCTCCCTCCTGGGTTGCACAGGCAGGAACTTGTGCTGTATGGCTCTGTGGAAACCATCACACCAAAGTGGAGAAAAGCAGAGTTCATCATAACTAAGCCATAAATAAAAGGCTTTCTACACAGGAGCTCAAGACATGTAGAGCATTGCCATTATTTTGGCTTCTGACTGCCCTGAAACTTGTGATGATGCCCTCAGAACTGACAGCCACTGTGACCTGCAGAGAAGCAGAAGTGAGGTGCCTTGAATCACCTTTCAAAGAGGTTTTCTTAGGAGCACATCACTGAGCATCTGAGCCCAACCTGCTGCCTCCTGCTCAGCCACTGCAGAGTTCAGTCTGATCTGTGGCACTTGAAGGTCGTTCAGCTTGTCAAACAGAGCTTTGGACTCGTGTCTGCATCCTCTGCACAGCAAACCCAGCTGTGAAAATGCTGAGAAATTAACATCTTATCACATCTGTGCACATGAAAGCTCTTGGAAATGCTCTCCTCAGGATGCCACGAGCCAGCCGTGAGTGCTAATAGGCAGGAGCAGCCAAATATGTTTTTTGCTCATATTCCACCAACTGTGCTGTAGCAAAAATATGCCAACCCAGTGCCAGTTTCCTCTTGCATTTCAGATCTCCTGGAATCCTTTGCAGAGCACCAGCAAGCAGGATAAGGTAGATAGCAGAAAAATAATAATCCTGTTGGTGCAAACAGTCCATTCATTAGGTTGTGTTCCACCGAGCAGTGGTTTTACTTCAGCAAAACCCTCCGGCTGGTTGAAAGCTTCTCAGATCCTGTAACTGTGGCTGCAGTTATTCAGGCTCTTAACACCCATCTTGATGTCCCTGCACCTTCCATCATCACTGGCAAATCTAATAACATTGTGTGCTGAGTTGAGACAGCTGGATTGCATGCCCAAGAGGTGGAGGAATTGGTGGAACAGGTATATTGAGCCCAAAGATGTGTACGGTTCTGGAGCCTCCAACACAAGAATGATATGGAACTGTTGGAGCCAGTCCAGAGGAGGCCACCAAGATACTCAGAGGGTTGCAGCAGCTCTGCTATGAGGACAGGCTATGAGAGTTGGTGCTCTGCAGCCTGGAGAAGGCTTTGAGGAGACCTTGGAGTGGCCTTCCAGTATCTGAAGGGGGCCTACAGGAGGGCTGCAGAGAAACTATTGACAAAATCTTGTAATGACAGGATGAGGGGTAATGGGTTTAAACTGGCAGAGAGGAGATTTAAACTGGATGTTAGCAAGAAGTTATTTCCAGTGAGGATGATGAGACACTGCCACAGACTGCTCAGGGATGCTGTGGTTGCTCCCTCCCTGGAGGTGTTCAGGACCAAGTTGGATGAGGCCTTGAGTGATCTGTTCTAGTGGGAGGTGTCTCTGCCTATGGCGGGGGGTTGGAACTGGATGATCTTTGAGGTCCCTTCCAACCTAAAGCATTCTATGACCCTAGGGTTCATTCTCTAAAGCTGTGGTTTGTGAGGTGATGACATCATGGAAGGCAGAATTTTGATTCTTATCCATCTTTTACCCTAGATCTACACCCATCCCCACAACAATCTTCATCAGGTTCCTGCTGGGCCATTTTGCCAGCCTGCCAAGATCCCTCTTGAGTGGTGGCACACCCCTCTGGTCTGTCAGTTGCTCCTTCCAATTTTTCATCATCTGCAAAATTCCTGGGGGTGCACATCTTTCTCCACATCTGTATAGTTGATGAAGGCTTTATTTGACCCAGTACTGGCCTCCTGAAAGGAGGCTAGAGCATAGTGGGGGGCTGGTATCTTAAGAGATAGGACAAGAGGAAACAATCTCAGGTTGCAGCAGGAAATGTTCATGTTGGACATTGGGAAAAAAATCCTTCCCCTTGAGGGCTGTCAAGCCCTGAACCAGAGCAGCGCTTGAGTCCCATCCCTTGAGGGTTTTCAGAGCTGTGTAGATGTGGTGCTGAGGGACATGGATTAATGGTGACCTGGCAGTGCTGAGTTAATGGCTGGACTTGATCTTAAAGGTCTCTTCCAACCAAAACCATTCCATGATTCTGCTGCATGTTCCGACTGGGTGTGATTTAACTGTTCCGACTGGGTGTGATTGAACTCTGCTTTCAACCAGAGGTGTGAGTTGGAGCCCTGGCTCTAGCTACCCCCATGCTCCAGCCACTCAGAATGATTCATGGTCTGATTGTCCTTCTGCAGCTTCCCACAGCTCTTCCTTCTTTCATAAAGGACAGGTGGGTTGTAACATCTTCCCATTCCTCTCAGCCCAGACTGGTGTGCAGTTTATCACCTTTTTAATGCGTTATTCCCTCAGCACTAAGTCTCACAGGTTATTTAAACACAAATATTTCCTTCCTCCTTGATCCAGCTGTCACCTAATTTATGAAGCCAAACTGATCTCCTATCAAATCCATTTTGACTCAGAAGAGATGCTCAAGAGATGCTCTTACATTAGGGACCCAAAAACCCTCACTGCTCCCAGTGCTGAAGGCAACTGGGACCAGAATACCTCCCCAGGCTGTCAAGGGGAGAAATATGTAGCACAACCTAAATGGGAGAAGAAACCAGGACTTGCCAGACACAAGTTGCTCAACATCATCATATTTCAATATTTATGGAGTGCTGTTGCCTCTCAAATGTAAAACTGTGCTGTTATCTCCCCGTGTGCAGCTCTCCTACAAATGCAGATGCACTTGCTCCATGTGAGAACTTTCCATCCTTCCCATAATTTCCTTCAGAAGCAAAAGCAAAGCCTTTAAGAGCCTGTCTTCATTTTGCTTCTTGTGTCATAGGGATGCAATCCCAGGTAATACACCCCAAAGGCACTGCATGTTGGGGCTACTGTACTCTGGGATTTGGAGGATTCCAGCTTCCCAGAGCTATCATCATCTCTTGTAATCTGGGAGACTCACAGCTTTACTAATTTATAATGTCTAATGATGCCTTTTTCTGGACAGATCTGCCACAGAGTAATGAGAATTGTCTCACACCACCCCCCCCAGAAAGCTGAGTTTCTGAAAATTACAGTTTCCAAAGCTGAGACTACAGGGAAAAGGGAGTTTGGCAGAAGAACCTATTAGCTTATTGTGCTCTAATCATCATTTCTGCAACTACTGTCTTCAGGGTTGCCTTTAAAAGATGAAAAGGGTCCTATTTCTCCTCCCAGGTAACCTCAGTCAACCCAGAAAATCTTCCCTGCTAGAAAAGCAATGCATCTTTGAAAGGAAACAAGCACCACCCACCCCAAATCCACTTACCTGCCCACTGATGAGGGACCTGATGCTTCCCACCATGCCCCAGCCAAGGGATTTTGTTGTTTCCATGCAGAATTGTTCAGATCTGCCCTCTGCATTTTATGGTGTGAAAGATGTAGCTCAGGTTAATCATCTGTCCTGTGAAAACACATTTCACTCCAGGCAAATGGCTTCTGGCTGGGACAATTCCTCATTTTTCTGGCAACCTTAAGACCTATAGGGACCATGTGTTGTACCATATAGCTTATGGGAGGACTATGCAGCTCAAATCAATCTTCCCTGGCAGGAACAGAGCTGAGTTCTAATAGCATCCCTGTCCTTGTTTTATCAGGGACTTGCCAACAGCCTAAAGAAATGCCTTAATAAATAGCAATACATAAACAGTGAAACCCTCTATTTACTGCACTCAGGGCACTCTCTGAGCTGTTCATCATCTGATGTTACTGGTGTTGCATGGCAACCAGTGTTTGAAAGTTTGCTGGCTCAAAGGGCCTCTGTACTTTAGAAGGATTGGAGTATTTATTTGGCAACCTCTAGCTTCAATGGGTCTTTTTTTCATCTTTATGTCTAGCTGATGTTTGAAATGATTAGGGAAACAATTTAATTTGGTTTCTGTAAAGCTGGATGTTTGGTATTTTTGTATTATTAATAATAATACTGCAGAAAGGAAGAAAAATGGATTTGACCCTGTCACCAAAGAGGACACAGCAGATTTATTACTCTCCAGGTGTATTTTACATCACCCACTACTGCATCGTGCCAGTGGAAGCCTTGGAGGTACAAGCCATGTTCACTGAGAATCATAGAATATAGAATCATAGAATCAATCAGGTTGGAAGAGACCTCCAAAATCATCCAGTCCAACCTAGCACCCAGCCCTGTCCAATCAACCAGACCATGGCACTAAGTGCCCCAGCCAGGCTTTCCTTGAACACCTCCAGGGACGGTAACTCCACCACCTCCCTGGGCAGCCCATTCCAATGCCAATCACTCTCTCTGTGAAGAACTTCCTCCTAACATCCAGCCTAGACCTCCCCTGGCACAACTTGAGACTGTGTCCCCTTCTTCTGTTGCTGGTTGCCTGGCAGAAGAGACCAACCCCAGCTGGCTACAGCCTCCCTTCAGGTAGTTGTAGACAGCAGTGACGTCAGCCCTGAGCCTCCTCTTCTCCAGGCTACACACTCCCAACTCCCTCAGCCTCTCCTCACAGGGCTGTGCTCCAGCTTCCATCATAACCAGGTGTTGCTTTGCTGATGCTCAGTTGGCTTCCCAGTGCTGTCCAATGAGAGCTCTGGAGATTTACCCAGTCCACTCCCCCCGCCAGAACATGTTCACCCAGAGCAGATTGCACAGGGTGGCATCCAGGTGGATTTTGAATGACTCTAGAGATGGAGACTCCACCACCTCTCTGGGCAGCCTGTTCCAGTGCTCTACCACCCTCAATGTAAAGCAGTTTCTCCTCATGTTTAGATGGAGCTTCCTAGGTTCAATTTAGTGCCTGTTACCTGTTGCCCTGACACTGAGCACCACGGAAAAAGGACTGTCCCTGTCCTTCTGCCACCCATCTTTTATTACTTACAAGAACTGATAAGATGCCCCCAGCCACAGTCTTCTCTAGGTTAAAAAGGCTCATGTCCCTCAGCCTCCACCATTTTGATGCAAGTAGGGCAGGTTATTTCTGAGACAAGAGATGAGTGACCTGTTCAGGAAAGGTGGAGAGAAGAAATAGTTTCTTGTTCTTCCCACTAGAAAATTCAAATCATTTGGGGGGCAGGGTTTTTTTGTGTCTCCATGGGTTTGCTTTGTAAGGGATATCGCAGCAGAACTTCAAGAGGGAAAACACAAAACCAAGGTGCTGCAAGTGATGGCAACAAAAGAAGACTTAGAGAGGATTTGATCAGTGTTTATAAATATCTGAGGGCTGGCCAGGAAAGGGGGGGACAGGCTCTGCTCACTTGCTCCCTGGGATAGGACAAGGAGCAATGGGTGTCAGTTGCAGCAAAAGAGGTTCCACCTCAACACAAGGGGGAACTTCTTTACTGTAAGAGTGACATAGCAGTGGAGCAGGCTCCCCAGAGAGGTTGTGTGGTCTCCTTCTGTGGAGACTTTCAAAGCCTGTCTGGCTGTGTTCCTCTGTGATCTGTGTTAGATAGTGTTGTCCTTCTCTGAAAGAGGGATTGGACTTGATGATCTCTTTGAGTCCCTTCCAACCCCTAACATCCTGTGATCCTGTGAGCTGGGACTCTGAGTTCACAGTTGGCCTTTTCAGGCACTGTCAACCCATATTTTGGCTCCTGCTGCCAGCCTGCTGCGCTGTCAAGTGATGGCATCTTTAATTAATAGAGTGTGCAGAGGTTGCCAGCAAGGACACCAAGTTTTGTTCACAGGAAGAAAAGATCTGTTTTCCAAAGCAAGTGTGTTTCAATGAAAGGAAAAGCTACCCTTTTGCTCCCCACAGGCTTGGAGAAGTCCTTCACGTGTGGACTTCTTCCACAGCTGCTTCATTTGAATGGATTTCACCACATCTAGAGTGGTGTGGACTTGTTCTGCCAAGTGGTTTTTCACCCAGTTTCACCCTGCAGTGGCTTTACTTCACCTGTGGCCTCAAGGCAGACTCTGTGCATTGGAAATACCTTGTGCTATCTGAAGTCTTGACTAGCACCGTGTTCAGTGTCACAGCGCTTGCAAAGCTGCTGGGCAATGCAGGGCTCTGTCCAAGCACCTTTCACTGTCTGGATACTCAGTGATGATTTTATCACCAGGAGCAGATGAGAGATCAAACATCTCAGACCTTCTCTCACCCACGTCATGGCAAGATGCATGTTGAGCCACAAGAGCATCCTCCATACAGTTCTCTGTCATGCAAACCAAATTCTCTGGCATGGACATATGGGCCAACAATCCAGACTGTGTCCAGAAACCTGGAGAATCCTCTTCCCCCCATCCCATCAACAGATAACTGCCCAACCCTTTCGTGCAGAATGCTGCAGCTACCCAAAAAGCCTGGGCATCTCCTTGATTCTATGCAGGAAAGAGCTCTTCATCTTTATTTTGTTGCTCACTTTGATGGTGTGGATGGATCAATGTAAATAGTTAGGAATGGAGCACACTTCCAGGGGCCTGATCATAGTTCTGATGCTCTGCAGGTTACTCTCTAGGGTTTGCATGCGAGAGGGCTTTGAAGTCACTTCTGCAGGCTAACCAGTAGCTTGTGAACCAGTATCAAGGAGCCCTTTGTAATGCACTGAAATAAAAGAGAAGAACCTGAAGGTCAAGAATCCACCAAGCAGCTTCATTTTCTTCAGATGCAATGTTCACAGCCATTTTGGAAAGAATGTTAGGACGAGGGGGAATGGGTTTAAGCTGGAAGAGGGGAGATTTAGACTGGATGTTAGGAGGAAGTTCTTTACAGTGAGGGTGGTAAGACACTGGCACAGGTTGCCCAGGGAGGTTGTGGATGCTTCCTCCCTGGAGGTGTTTAAGGCCAGGCTGGATGAGGCCTTGAGCAACCTGCTCTAGTGGGAGGTGTCCCTGCCTGTGGCAGGGGGTTGGAGCTGGATGATCCTTGAGGTCCCTTCCAACCTAAACCATTCTATGATTCTATGATTCTATGCCCTCCTCTAGCTCAGATCCATTCCCTCCAATCCTATCACTATCTGACACCCTAAAAAATCCCTCCCCAACTTTCCTGTAACCCCCTTCAGATACTGGAAGGACACAAGAAGGTCTCCTTAGAGCCTTCTCCAGACTGAACTCTAGGACTTCTCAAGCCCCAACTCTCTCAGCCTGTCCTCACAGCAGAGCAGCTCCAGCCCTCTAATCATCCTTGTGGCCCTTCTCTGAGCACATTCCAGAACCTCCAGATCTTTCCTGTAACAGGGGCTTCAGAACTGGACACAGTGCCCCAGGTGGGGCCTCACCAGAGCAGTGCAGGTGGGGAGAATCTCCTCTCTTGCCCTGCTGGCCACACTTCTCTTGATGTAGCCCAGGATCTGGTTGGCTGTCTGGGCTGCAAGTTTATGCTGCATTCTAACACACAGAGCTACATGTGCACTTTGACAGTACCTTGTTGTTAAACCCCAGAAAAAGCTCTTGAGTAAATGAAAAGGTTGCTGTAGGCAACCTCCTTCTGCCACTGCAACAGTAATTGCAGAACTCCCTGAGTGGATCAGGGATTCCCTACCCATTAACTAACCACATTGACAAGAAGACAACAGCAGTTAAAATTAGGGAACCGACTTGAACTTTGCCTTAAAATGGCAGTTAAAAAAAAAATGTATTAAAACAAACTCACAATCTTCAGCTGTGGCAAATCATAAAGAACTTTAACTGAGTGAAAAGAGCAAGAGTTGTTGTTACAGAGTGCGGTGGAATGAGTTGGAGCAGTAATTGAACAAACGTGTTCTAGTTGAGGTGTAATTGATACTTACAGAATCATGGAATCAAACAGGTTGGAAGAGACCTCCAAGATCATCCAGTCCAACCTAGCACCCAGCCCTGTCCAGTCAAGCAGACCATGGCACTTAAACAGCGAAGCATCAAATAATAATCTTCTAAACTATATCATATGTGATGCCCCTGTACTCAGCACTGGTCAGGCCACACCTTGAGTACTGTGTCCAGTTTTGGGCCCCTCAGTTCAAGAGAGATGTTAAGATGCTGCAACATGTCCAGACAAGGGCAACAAAGCTGGTGAGGGGCCTGGAGCACAGCCCTGTGAGGAGAGGCTGAGGGAGCTGGGGGTGTGCAGCCTGGAGAAGAGGAGGCTCAGGGCAGACCTCATTGCTGTCTACAACTACCTGAAGGGAGGCTGTAGCCAGGTGGGGTTGGTCTCTTCCTCCAGGCAACCAGCAACAGAACAAGGAGACACAGTCTCAAGTTGTGCCAGGGCAGGTCTAGGCTGGATGTTAGGAGGAAGTTGTTGGCAGAGAGAGTGATTGGCATTGGAATGGGCTGCCCAGGGAGGTGATGGAGTCACTGTCCCTGGAGGTGTTCAAGCAAAGCCTGGCTGGGGCACTTAGTGCCATGGTCTAGATGACTGTATAGGGCTGAGTGCTAGGTTGGACTGGATGAACTTGAAGGCCTCTTCCAACCTGGTTGATTCTATGATTCTATGCTATGATTCTGTCTGATCTAATCTAAGACAATATTTACAGTAATGAATAGGGGATTAGGATTAATGGTTCCTAACAGGGTGGTCTTGGTCTGGTTCTCATCCCTTCAAATAGATCTCTTGGCTTAGGGAAAATAAATACTAAATTTGTGGAATTAATGAGTTCTTAGAAATGCTTTGGTTGGAAAATACCTTAAAAGATGATCAAGTCTCTACCTCCACCAGGTCTGGTGTTAAACTCTGTCTTTCAGCACCACATCTCTGTGCCTTTTAAACCCCTCCAGGGATGGGGATTTAACCATGTCCCTAGGGAGCCTGTTGCAGTGTTTGAGAACTCTTTTTCATCCTCAAAAGTATAACCAAATTCTGACAAACCTATAAAGCAAAGGACATTTTCTCTACTGGAGTCTGGTGAAGCATGACATTAATGCCATGGGCGGGCTTTGTGCTGGCCCTGGGAAAATCAGCTTGGCTTTTATCCAGTTATCTTCTGAAAAATTCCTGCTTTCATACCCTCATTAAAGACTCACTGCAACATGGCAGGTGATCTTTGGGGATTTCTCTGAAATGAGCCTTGCTGGAAGTCTGTGGGTGGACAAGAAATTGCAAGTCTAGGTTGTAAGATGAGCCCAGGCAGCAGAACTGAAAGGACAGAGCCTTGCATGTGCCAGCAGCACTCCTCCTGCTGATGTCCTGGAGAGAAAAGGGAAGGAGGAAAGGAAAGGGAAGGTGGTGATGGATTCGCTTCAGGAGGGACACTTCAGGAGCTGAATTTGGTGAGGGGTGGGAGGACTGTGCAACCAGTGCAAAGTGGGACAAGGAGCATTTGGAGGCCTCCACAGCTCCCTGAAAGGAGGTCATAGCTAGGTGGGGGGGGGGGGGTATTGGTCTCTTGACCCTAGTAACATGTGATAGGACAAGCAAAAATGGCCTCAATTTGAACCAGGGGAGGTTTAGTTTGGACACTAGAAGAAACTTCTTCACTGAAGGGGCTCTTAAATGCTGGAACAGGCTGCCCAGGGAAGAGGTAGAATCCCCATCTCTGGAGGTGTTTAAAATGACAGATGTATTGCTGAAGGATGTGGTTTAGCACCAGGCTTGGTAGAGTTAGAGGATGGTTGGATTTGACGATCTTAAAGGTCTTATCCAACTGAGATAGTTCTTTCATTCTGTCTCTGGAAATGGCTATTTTTTGGCCAGCAGTTGAGCTGTCAGTCCAAGGTGCTGGAGGAGGGTGCAGTTCCCAGGGATTTTTGCTTTCTGACATACAGCCCATGAGTGCCTGCGTTCTGGACAAGAGCACAACCCAAACCCTCTGTTCTTACACCCCAAAAAAGGTGTTGTTGCAGGTTGTCCTGGAGTGTCCTGTATAGCCCAAAATTCCTCTCCCTCTGTGGTTTGAATGGGAGAGGAAAAGGCGTGAAAAGAGCTGTTCCCCCTCCCCTGCCCTGCAGGCGTGAAGGGGGGGAGCAAGGGACCCTTCCGGCACCAGGGGCGCCCCGTGCTGGGGATTGGCTGTGCTCTGCGCGCCCAGGCAGTGCTGACTCAGCTCTGTGTCTGAGAAGGGGGCAAATACTGGGGGGCTGCCCGCCTTAGGGTTCCCGCCCTGGGGTGTTCCTGCCTTGGAGCTCGCTCCTGCCTTGGAGTTCTCCCCCAGCCTGGATAGCTTCTGCAGAAGGAGCCCCTGGCGCTCCCAAAGACAAGCTCCGAAGGACTGCTTCACCTTAAGCACCTCCTTTGTGCAGCTTTATAGCTCTTAACGACCCTCGGAGGCTTCTGAAAGACCCTCAGGGACAAGCCTTTGGAGCGCCCTTCCGTTCAAGCCAGCCTGAATCTGCTGTGAGTAGCTTTGGCTCAGCCTTACCTTGATAGTGGGGGATGCTACATTTACTAGCTTAAGCCTTTTCCAACTTCTGACTTCCAAATTAGTCAAGTCCACCTCTGGTATCCGTGTAGATCTTCTCAACCAACTGAACCTGCTAATTGAAACTAAATTAATTTCTGTATCTAGTTTTGGGGGCAGGTTTTCAGGAAAACAAAATAACTCTGTTTTTTATATAAATTCCTGACTCGGCCACATTAATTCCCTGCCTGCGTAACACAGGTAGAGTTTCTTCATGTGCAGGAATTTTTGTGTACAGTTCTGCAGCCCCCAACACAAGAAGGACATGGAACTGTTGGAGCCAGTCCAGAGGAGGCCACCAAGATGCTCAGAGGGCTGCAGCAGCTCTGCTATGAGGACAGGCTATGAGAGTTGGGGCTCTGCAGCCTGGAGAAGGCTTTGAGGAGACCTTGGAGTGGCTTTCCAGTATCTGAAGGGGGCCTACAGGAGGGCTGGGGAGGGGCAATTGACAAGATCTTGTAATGACAGGACAAGGAGTAATGGGTTTAAACTGGCAGAGGGGAGATTTAAACTGGATGTTAGGAAGAAGTTCTTTCCAGTGAGGATGGTGAGACACTGGCACAGGCTGCCCAGGGAGGTAGTGGCTGCTCCCTCCCTGGAGGTGTTTAAGACCAGGTTGGAAGAGGCCTTGAGTGACCTGTTCTAGTGGGAGGTGTCTCTGCCTATGGCAGGGGGTTGGAACTGGATGATTTTTGAGGTCCCTTCCAACCTATACCATTCTATGAGTCTATGATTTCCTTTCCCCTCTGTTTGCAAAACTGGCTTTATCCAGCAGGCCCGAAGCAGCTGCTGTGAGGCTGCTGAAATAGCAACCTCTTTGAAGGCAAAGACTTGATTTTTGAGGATGCATTGGTGGACAGCTGGGAGCACAGCACTTGTCCCTGTCTCCTGAGAAGACATTGAGCTCTTTCCTTTCGAAGGCACCCCTACAGCTACTGCTGAAAAAAAAAGATAAGAGGCAAAATTCATTATCAGTCTCATTTCCAAAAGGTTTTATAAGGTGCTAACAAGTTGTACTTGCTCCATCCTCCCCCCACACACCCCTTCATCTTTCTAATTACAATGTAAAATTAATCTTACTGGGATTCAAACTGGGAAGTTTTCTTTTTCCCTTTGCCTGGGATCATTCTGGAATATGGACATCTGCATTCCTCTTATTCACATTATGCTAATTGCTAAATCAGCTTATTATTAACTGCCCCCAGCTTTAATTAGAAGGTGATTAAAGAGGTGGATTGGACAGCTGTGTGTGATGCTGAGGAGGCCAGCAGCAGTGGGTACCTGCAAACCAGACACATGGGGCGTGCTATCTGTGCCACTCCAGTCCTGTTGGGAGTGTTTGATCATAAAACCATAGAAGCTTTTGGGTTGGAGAAGACCTTTAGTGCTATTATGTCCAGCCATTCTCTAACTCTGCCAAGTCTGATGATAAAACATGTCCCTCAGCACCACATCTCTGCATCTTTTAAACACCCTAGAGACAAGGATTTAACCACCTGCCTGGGGAGCCTGTCCAGCGTTGGAGAACCCTTTCAGTCAAGAAGTTTCTTCTGATATTCAAACTAAACCTGTCCTGGTACAACTTGAGGCCATTTCCTTTCATCCTTTTCATCCTTCGTTCTTTGGAAGAAGAAACCAAGCCCCTCTTGGCTCTAATCTCCTCTCAGGGACTTGTAGAGAGCCAGAAGGTCTTCCCTCAGCCTCTTTTTTCTCCAGGCTGAACAATCCTCAGCTGCTCCTCACCCAGACCTGTTCTCCAGACCCTTCAGCCTTTGTTGGCCTTCTCTGGATGTGCTCCAAGACCTCAATGTCCTTAAAGGAAAAGAACACCTTGCCTGCATACCTGAGCAGAGAACATACATTTATGTGGCCATATCTTTTAATAAGGGCTGTTACCTGGATGCAGCCACACAAGCATCAGCACCTTTCATCCAGCACAAAGCATTTCTAATGTGATGAGTCAGCTTTCACAAGGGTAAAAGGTTCCCAGTGCTTGGACTACCATTTCCATGGCTGGGCAGTGAGATGTTGCCCCTTTTGAGCTGAAATCAGTTTATTTCAGTTGAGCAGGTGATGATGTTCTTAGACTGAAAGCTGTTCAAGTCTTGAACAGATTTCAGGAGCCAACTTCTGACACTGATCTTAGAGCTCAAGGCTTTGATGTGCTCACCGGAAGGAAGAGAAGACCGAAAATGCAACCCCTCCTACCCCAACTACAAAGCAGGTTTCAAACCCAGCATCCCAGATGTTGTCTGAACAAAGTTTCACTTTACTTAAGAACATTCAAAAAGAATGAGAATTGATTTACTCAAAAGCCTTTTAAAATCTTGTCTTCATTATAAGCTTCTTGGGCTTTCTGCCAGGAAGGTCTCACCGATGATTGTTTGCACCCTGGCTCGTAGGGAGGGTTTCAGCATCAGTGGCCTTTGAGAGATTCCTGAACTCACCCACCCATCACCCTAATGGACTGTAGCTTTCATTACTGGTTAAGAACAACTATATATTAAAAAAACAGACCAAAGTGACAGTGAAATGTATTTGGGCAGAGGGGTTTACTGGAATGAGGGGGAAAAAAAACATCAAACTCCTACACAGACCATTTTCTAATGTAACTATTTGCACAAGGTCATTATGTGAAAGGCTTTCCTTGGAAATCAGCTGCTGGAACAGGCAAGCTCCTGGGATTTGCTTGAGGAGTGGAACAAGAATCATAGAATCATAGAATCACAGAATCAGCCAGGTTAGAAGAGACTTCCAAGATCCTCCAGTCAAACCTATCACCTAACCCTGTCCAATCAACCAGACCATGGCACTAAGTGCCTCATCCAGGCCTTTTTTGAGCACCTCCAGGGACGGCGACTCCACCACCTCCCTGGGCAGCCCATTCCAATGCCAATCAATCTCTCTGCCAACAACTTCCTCCTAACATCCAGCCTAGACCTCCCCCAGCACAACTTGAGTCTGCGTCCCCTTGTTCTGTTGCTGGTTGCCTGGCAGAAGAGACCAACCCCACCTGGCTGCAGCCTCCCTTCAGGTAGTTGCAGACAGCAATGAGGNTCTTCAGCTACTACCTACCAGCACCCTCAGGTCCCTTTCTTCCTGGCTGCTCTTCAGCCACTCTGTCCCCAGCCTGTAGTGCTGCTTGGGGTTGTTGTGGCCAAAATGTAGGACCCTGCACTTGGCCTTGTTCAGTCTCATTCCATTGGCCTCTGCTCAGATGCAAGTCCAGCCCTTATGGATTCAACTTGACCACTTTCATGTTAGCCACCTGCACCAGTACAGGTCCAGTGAGAAGGATCTGGGAGTGCTGGTGGACAGGAGGTTCACCATGAGACAGCAAATGTGCCCTCATGGCTGAGAAGGCAAATTGTCTCCTGGGGTGCATTCTGAAGAATGTGGCAAGCAGGTCAAGGGAGGTTGTCCTCTCACTCTACTCTGCTTTAGTGAGATCACACCTGGAATATTTGGTCTAATTCTAGACTCTCAAGTTCAACAGAGAGAAGGAACTGCTGGAGAGGGCCTGATGTAGGCTATGAAGATGCTGAGTGGAGTGGAGCATCTCTGTGAGGAGGAAGAGCTGAGAAACCTGGGGCAGCACAGAGCTCATTTTTATCATTTGCAGCCTTGTTTCATAAGGACCTGCTCATAAAAGACAGAAAAATCTCATCCTGGTGAAATCCAAGTAGGGAAATATGACTGAGCTAATGGGTCCTGCCACCTCTTTCTCAACCCAACACCTGTGAGCAGCCTCACATAACACATCAGTTGGCAGTGCTCTATGAAGTGTTTCTGCTTCAAATCATGCAGGCAAAGGGACTTGTCACTTCCATTTCCTTCACAGGCACAACATTTGCTTTAGGATCACATCAAATAAGGGAGGCAATTTTTACTTTATGTTCTCTAAAGCTTGGGCTGGTTACCTGGAGGGTCCAGCAGTTTGAGGATGTGGTGGAAATGTGAGGATTGAGATGGACTTAGCAATTTTTCTCCCTCTCTGCTCTGCTCTAGTGAGGTCACAACCAGAGTACTGACTTCAGTTCTGGGCTTGCCGGTTCAAGAGGGACAGGGAACTACCGGATACAGTCCAGTGGAGTCTGTGATGATGCAGAGGGACCTGGAGCACCTCTGTGAGGAGGAAAGGCTGAGAAACCTGGGGGTGTTGAGCCTGCAGAATGCACCTTTAGCACTTAGCAAGAGCTAAATGGCAAGGGGCAAGAGGATAGGGCCAGACTCTCTTCAGTAGTGCCCAGTGAAAGGGGCAACAGCACAAACTGGAACCTGAGAGGTTCCATCTGAACAGGAGGAGAAACTTCTTTGTTGTGAGTGTGCTGAAGTCCTGCAACAGGCTGCCCAGAGAGGTTTTGTAGTCTCCTCTGGAGAGATTCAAACTCAATGTGGACATTGTGATCATGTACAAGCTGTTGTGGGTGCTGCTGCTTTTGCAAGAGAATTGGACTGGTTGACCTCCAGAGGTCCATTCTAACCCCTACCATGGTGGGAATCTGTGGAGTAAATTATTGTAACTGTGCTGCCTTTGGTGGAATGTCAGAGCTGAAGCCTTCTTGGAAGGTTTGTCCATTTATTTATGGAGTTCAGTCAGGCCTGACATCTTTCTGCTGCCTGTTAACAACTCACCAGTGGGTTCCAATTTCACTTTGGGCATACATGAGAAGTGTGACTTTAGTCATGCTACACACCCCTGATTTCCAGGCAAAATGAACAGCAGTTCTCCCAGTTCCTGACCATGCTGGGATGTCTGTAACACAAAATTTAATGCAAGGGCTTTATCTCCAGGAGGTTGGTGAGGAGGCAGGTGGGACATGTTTTCCTCAGTGGTGGGAAGAGGAGTAGGTGTCCAGCTCTGGCAATTCCCTTATCTGAGCCATGTCTCCTTCCATGGCTTCTTTGTCTTTTCCCCTGCACTTCCTGAGTCACTCCAGCACTTGTTTTTAAGTGCTTGAGAACACAATTCTGATGAACAGTCTCATCTGCCTGCTCAGCTGATGTTTCTGCTTCTTGGCAGTGTCGTCTTCTGCCCGTGGTTGTGGGATTACCTCCAGCTCTCTGCACCTTATCCACAATGAGCACACAGTAGAGGTTTAGAGTTGACCAAGTTCTGTAAAGCTTCATGAGCTTCCCTGGGGACACCAAGCCAATCCCTCCTGCCACCCAGAGCTGGTTCTTTGGACCAGAGGAGACAGCCTCAAATTGTGCCAAGGGAGGTTCAGGTTGGCTATTAGGAGAAATTTCTTCACATAAAGGGTTATCAAGCATGGGAACAGGTTGTTCAGGGGGGTAGTGGAGTCACTATCCCTGGAGGGATGTGGTGCAGTGGCTTAGCAGTAGAGGTGGGATTTTGAGCTCTGGGTGAGTGGTTGGACTTGATGAGTTCTCTTCCAACATGAACAGTTCTGATTCTATGATTTTCCACCTCAGTGCATGGAATAATGCAATAATGGGATCCTCAGGGGAGCCAGGCAGAGTTCAACCATGAGAATGTGAAAGCATCACTGCCTTTAATTTTTAATTGCACCTTATCAGCTGACTTTGGGGAAGATAAAGTGTCCTGAGATTTTAATTGACAAACCCACTGACCCATTTCCTTTTCCTTCCCTGGGTGGCAGTGCAGAATTCATGTTGGGTTGGCAGGAGGACGTGCTTCATGCTGGGCAGGGGATCTGGGGATGAGAAAAACCTCAAATCCTTTTCCAGATGGATATCTTCCAACTTCTTCAGGCTGCCCAGGGCGGGGGTGGGGGGGTTGTGCAATCTCCTTCTCTGTAGATATTCAAAACCTGCCTGGACACATTCCTGTGTGATCTGGTCTAGGTGGTCCTGCTCTGGCAGGGGAGTTGGACTGGATGAGCTTTCAAGGTCACTTCCAGCCCCTGAGATTCTGTAGTTCAATGATTCTGTGATTCTGTAACTAGCAACATGAACATTGCAAGGGCCAACTGCTCCTGGTAGGTCTCTTTTGTTGAGGAGACACTGACAGAGCTGGAGACATTTCACTGACAGTGAGAGACCACTTCCTGTCCTTGCACTAATCTCCCAAGAGCAGTTTTCCCTGATGGGTCTGGTCCTCCTGGTCAGCTGGAGGCTTCTCCTGAAGCAGTTGTACCCCCATTCTACCCAGCCACTCAGAAAGAGATGACACACTAGGGAAATATACTCTGCTCTCCTCAGACTCCACCTGGAGTCCTGCGTGTAGTTCTGGAGCCCCCAACAAAAGAAGGACATGGAACTCTTGAAGCCAGTCCAGAGGAGGCCACCAAGCTGCTCAGAGGGCTGCAGCAGCTCTGCTATGAGGACAGGCTATGGGAGTTGGGGCTCTGCAGCCTGAAGAAGAGAAGGCTTCCAGGAGCCTACAATTGTGATAGCCTTCCAGTATCTGAAGGGGGCCTACAGGAGGGCTGGGGAGGGACTATTGACAAGGTCTTGTAATGACAGGACGAGGAGTAATGGGTTTAAACTGGCAGAGGGGAGATTGAAACTACACGTTAGCAAGAAGTTCTTTCCAGTGAGGGTGGTGAGACACTGGCACAGGCTGCCCAGGGAGGTAGTGGATGCTCCCTCTCTGGAGATGTTCAAGGTCAGGTTGGATGAGGCCTTGAGCGAACTGTTCTAGTGGGAGGTGTCCCTGCCTATGGTAGGGAGTTGGAACTAGATGATCTTTGAGGTGCCTTCCAAGGTAAACCATTCTATGATTCTATGAAATCAGAGAGGAAAGTGTTTTCCCCTGAATCGGAAACCAGGCAAGCCAGCCTTTCCAGAAAGGGCTGCTTTGGGTGAAATCATCGGATCAGAACTCACAAAGTTCATCTAAGTCACCTTTATTCCACCAGAAGCTCATTGTGGCAGCTAAGGTTCAGCAGCTGGGCTACTGAATGGTTTAAAAACCCAGACCAGCAGATCTCAGCTCTCCAGAAGATGGCTAAACCAGAAATCATTTTTAGAGGAGGGAAGCCAGGAGGAAATCCTGCCAGATGAGATTCCTGACATTGCTGTGCACACTCAGGATGCTCCAATGTTTTGGATAATCACAGGAATTTGGAGCTGGGCTTCTAGCTGATGCCAAATGTGCTGTGCAGGACTGGAGGATGGAATCCAGGACTTTCTCTGGGGATTCTTTCTCCTAGAGCACAGTGTCCTGGTATATACTTCAAACAATGCCCATCCTCATCGATGAGACTTGGATAACTATGTCAACTTGACATCATTTTGATGCTTCATTTTCATAGAAGGTATACTATTGTTTAAAGGTGGGGGGGAGGCAAATCACCATTTCTGCTTGGAAGGCAAAAAGGCTTGAATTCCTCTTATGTATGAATATGAATGTGGAGTCCTATCTCAAACAGCATCTTTGTCAGTCAGGAGCTGTGTTATAGACACAAACCTGATGTCAAATCCAAGCATAACAAGGGAGCCGACTGCATGACAGATTGCGTGGAAGACTTCCAGGAAAGGGCTCTAAAATGCAGTTGGCCAGACAGTGGATTCGACAGTGTTTGGAGATGAACTCACCATTTCAAGTTTCAAGTTTCATTTTTTAAGGACAACAGTGTGCTGCCTTACCCAGATGGAGGCTCTCTTTGAAAAGATGTCATTAACTTCTCAATTGCCTGATGTCATCCTGCCACCGAGGCGCACACTTACGCTGCGGGGAGCAGGCAAAGGAGCTCACACGAATCCACTTCAAGGTGGCACATGATGGCTTCTTAAAAACAAACAAACAAACAAACAGACAACTAAAAAAAAACCCCAAAACTCAACCACCAAAATGCAGAGAACTTCAAAACACCAAACCTCAGAGAATCTCAAAAGGTCAAACCCCAAAGAAGCCTGTATGACCAGAACCCAGAGAATCCCAAACCACTAAAACTAACAGAACCTCAAACAAATGAAATAAAGAACCTCAAAAAAAAAACTCCAAACTAAAAGCTAGAGAACCCTTAACCACTAAAACCCAGAGAACCCCAAACCAAAGGAACCCCAGATCACCAAAAGCTAAAGAACCCTAAAACACTAAGACCCAGAGTACCCCAAACTGAAGGAACCCCAGATCACCAAAGGCTAGAGAACCATAAACCACTAAAACCCAGAGAACCCCAAACCAAAGGAACCCCAGATCACCAAAGGCTAGAGAACCATAAACCACTAAACCCCAGAGAACCCCAAACCAAAGGAACCCCAGATCACCAAAGGCTAGAGAACCATAAACCACTAAAACTCAGAGAACCCCAAACCAAAGGAACCCCAGATCAAAAGGTAGAGAACACTAAACCACTAAACCCCAGAGAACCCCAAACAATAGAACTCAAAGTATCCCAAACTTCCAAACTCCAGAAAAACCTCAAAACACCAAAATTCACAAAATGCCAACCAACCAAACTCCAGAAACCCTGAACAACCTAAACACAGAAAACCCCAGGCCCTTAAATCCGTAAGATTCCAAAGTACTAAAGCCCAGAGAACCCCAAAACCCAAAGACCCCCAGTATCTCAGAATTCAGAGCCCCAAGCAACTAAACCCTAGAGAATCCCATGGAATCCCCAGATTTAAAGAACCCCAAAACACCAAAGCCCAAAGACTCCCAATATCTCAGAATTCGGAGCCCCAAGCAACTAAACCCCAGAGAATCCCAAGGAATCCACGAAATTAAAGAACCCCAAAGCCCCAAAACCCAGAGAACCCCAAAAAGACCTCTAATATCTCAGAATTCAGAGCCCCAAGCAACTAAACCCCAGAGAATCCCAAGGAACCCCCAAATGTAAAGAACCAAAACTCAGAGAACTCCAAAACCTAGAGGACCCTAAATCTTAGAGAACACCAAACCCCAAAGAACCTCAAAACACCAAAACCTAAAGAATTTCAAACCACTCAAACCAAGACAACCCTGAAAAGCTGTCTGGGTGTATCCAGATGATTTTTAACCTGCACACAGAGGTTATATAAATGTGGTTTTTAATCTGCACACGAAATTCAGTGATACTATTTCCTATGGGAGAGCAATAACTGGAACTGGGAGAAATACATCCAGTGCCATCCTCAAATGAAGGACTTCCTACCAAAAAATAAAAATCAGATCAAATCCTTAGTGTGGAGGGCAGCTTGGAGAAGATTCATCATTCAAAAGGCAGATGTTGCCTTGAGCTGTGCGGAGGTTCAGCCAGAGTTGAGGAGAGCAAAGCGTTGCGCACAATCAATGCGGCGCTGGAAAGAGGCTCCAGTTGGCTCCCTCCACACCAGCAAGAGGAACTGGAGCACGCTGAGCCAAGCAGCAGCCTCGAGATGAATAAGGGTTGTGTGTTAAGCAGCTTTTGCAGGAACCAGCAATGAGTGCTGTTCTCAATTAACACTTCAAATGCCAGCAGGTCTAGGGATAGAATCGTAGAATCATAGAATCATCCAGGTTGGAAGAGACCTCCAAGATCATCCAGTCCAACCTTGCAGCCAGCCCTACCCAGAAAACTAGACCATGGCACTTGCCTCATCCAGGCTTTTCTTCAACACCTCCAGGGACAGTGACTCCACCACCTCCCTGGGCAGCCCATTCCAATGCCAATCACTCTCTCTGGCAAGAACTTCCTCCTAACATCCAGCCTAGACCTCCCCTGGCACAACTTGAGACTGTGTCCGCTTGTTCTATTGCTGGTTGCCTGGGAGAAGAGGCTGGATTACTGAATAGGGCTGAGTGCTAGGTTGGATTGGATGATCTTGGAGGTCTCTTCCAAACTGGTTGATTCTATGATTCTGTGATTCTATATTCCCTGTGAATATAGACTAGTTTATTCCCTGTGAATAGAATTCCTCTGTGAATTCCCTCCCCTGAAGGGAGCAGTGATGCTCCCTTCTCACATCCCCTCTCCAGCACTAAGGTTTTGCGCTCTCAGTATTTGCTGCTTTGGAAATGAAGGCTCAGAAGGGATTCATTTAGTGGGTTCTTTATACCAGTTTAGTGCTAATTTAATTATTCAGGGTACAGCTGAGAGCAAACCTGAACAGATCAGGTGGGGTGGTTTTTTTGGTGTTACTCAACACACCCCACTATTCTTTGTGAATAGATGTGTCTCCTTAGATTGAAAAAGACAGCTCATTCCTCCATGTTCAACACCAGTTGAGGTTATTAAGAACATCTATTGAGGCTCGAGCATCTCTGCAGTGACATATTCATCAGTTCCAGCTTGTTAGGGCTCAAAAGAGCAGAGAGATTTTTAATAATCAATTGCCATTTTAAATGCTATCCCATTCTAATTAGACAGAAATGAAACATGAATGTCATCAATAAATTAACACTGCACTTAAAGTGTTAATTGAACAATAATTAAAAAATGTGGATTTGAAAATTCAGAGAATCCTCAGAATCCAAACATGTTGGGGGTCGGAAGGGACCTCTGGAGAACATAGGATCATAGAATGTAGTCCATGTAGTCCATCATGTAGTCCAGCCCCCCTGCTAAAGCAGGATCACACACAGCAGGTTGCCCAGGATAAGATCATAGAATTATTTTGGTTGGAAAAGACCTTGAAGACCATCAAGTCCAACTGTCAACCTAACACCACCATGGCCATTAAAGCATGTCCTGAAGTGCCGTATCTACACACAGTGCCTCCACCACCTCCCTGGGCAGTCTGTTCCAATGCCAGACCACTCTTGCAGGAAAGAAATGTTTCCTAATGTCTAACCTGAACCTCCCTTGGGGCAACTTGAAGCCATTTCCTCTCATACCATCGCTTGAATCACAATATCCAGGCAGGTTTGAAATTCCCCCATAGAATGAGACTCAACAGCCTCTCTGAGCAGCCTCTGTGGTTCACTGTGGTTTGGTAGATCCTGTAGACAGTGGCTTCCTCTGATGCCAACACCTTATTATTTTGCAACTCACCTCCAGCCAACATTTACCTCCTTCCATTGAAAATATGGATGTACTTCCCTCACTAGGTCTTTTCAGTATCAAAACAACCTCTCTTATGCCTTGCTAGAAGGCAGGCAGACAACAGCAAGTTTTTTATTGTGTGGCAAATGTGCTCTGCTTTGTGTTTGAGTCAACCCAAGTGGACTGAACATTTGAAAGATTAGGAAAACCTGACATAGGCAGAGTGGCTTTGTGTTGCTTGCAGAAAATGAGCCAGAGGCCAAGCTTAAAATAAGGTCTTAGGGCTCACAGGATCACAGGATCACAGGATATTAGGGGTTGGAAAGGACCCAAGGAGATCGAGTCCAACCCCCCTGCCAGAGCAGGACCACACAATCTAGCACAGGTCACAGAGGAACACATCCAGACAGGCCTTGAAAGTTTCCAGAGAAGGAGACTCCACAACCTCTCTGGGGAGCCTGTTCTAGTGCTCTATGACCCTTACAGTAAAGAAGTTCCCCCTTGTGTTGTGGTGGAACCTCCTGTGCTGCAGCTTACACCCATTGCTCCTTGTGCTATCCCAGGGAGCAGTGAGCAGAGCCTGTCCCCCCACTCCTGACCCCCAGCCCTCAGATATTTATAGACATTTATTAAATCCCCTCTCAGTCTTCTCTTCTCCAGACTAAACAGCCCCAGGTCCCTCAGCCTCTCCTCATCAAGCAGTGCTCCAGTTCCATAATCATCCTCTCCAGCAGATCCCTGCTCCTCTTAAACTGGGGAGCCCAAAACTGAACACAGCATTCAAAATGAGGTCTCACCAGGACAGAGTAGAGGGGAAAGAGAACCTCCCTTGATCTGCTGGACACACTCTTCCTAATACACCCCAAGATCCCATTGGCCTTCTTGGCCACAAGAGCACATTGCTTTGCCATGGGTAACTTGTTATGCACCAGCACTCCCTCTCTACAGGGCTGCTCTCCAGCAGATCACCTCCCAGCCTGTACTGGTGCAATTATGAACAGATAACAGCTGGAAGATGTCCAATTCCATTATTCCTCCTCAGTCCCTCAGGACTTGCCCAGGTCTGAAGGATCCAGCAATACAAACTGCATGCTCTGGAATTTGCTGCCAAACCATCACAGTTTCCCCATCCAGGATTGTCTATTCCCCATCACAATTAGCAGAAAAGACAACAGCCCACTTGAAGCAAGACACCAAAAGCCAAGGGCTTGACTGCCTCTTTTGTTTGACTAGGATTATCCTTATCATTGTTCTATAATCCTCTGAGTGCATCTCCCTGCAGGGAAAGCCACTTCCAAAATACCAACGGGGAGCCATCAGCAATGATCTATCTGGAGAGCAGGATTAGAGGTCTCATCATTTAAACTGGAGAAATCAATTGAGATTCATTGGCAGCCTTGCTGCTCCACATTCTTTTTATTGTCATTTTTTGTCATTGTCATGCTTTTTTTTAAAGCTTCCTGGAAATTAGAGATAGAAAAGGCCTATTAAGACATCCAGCCTCTCTTACCAGAGGCAGATCAGGAATGATGGTAGTTTGTCTGGTTTGAGATGTGCCAGCTGTCTTCCTCAAATGCAGCATGGGCAGCAGGTGGAGGGAGAGGATTCTGCCCCTCTGCCCTGCTCTGCTGACCCCCCACCTGCAGTGCTGGGGCTGCTCTGGGGTTCTCAGCACAGGAAACACACAGATCTATTAGAGGAGGGCCAGAGGAAGCCACAGCAGTGATGGGAGGGATGGAAGCCCTCTGCTGTGAGGCCAGGCTGAGGGAGTTGGAGTTGTTCAGCTGAGAGAAGGGAAGGCTCCAAGGAGACCTTCTGGTGGTTTTTCAGTGCTTAAAGGGCTGATCAGAAAGCTGGGGACAGACTTTCAAGTGTGGCCTGTTGTGAGAAGACTCAGGGTGATGGAGTGATGGTTTGAACAAAAAGAGGAGAAACTCCAACTAGACATAGGGAAGAAATTTTATACATTGAGGGTGGGGAGACCCTGGCCCAGCTTGCCCAGAGAGGTGGGAGATGCCCCATCCCTCGACGCATTCTAGGTCAGGTTTTTTGGGGCTCTGAGCAACCTGCTCTAGTTGCAGATGTCCCTGCTGACTGCAGCAGAGTTAGATTAGATGACCTTGAAAGTTGCCTTCCAGGCCAAAATATTCTATGACTCTGAGCCTGTGCTTCATCAGTGATATCCTGATGAGGCCCTTAACTCGTTGCAGCATCTCCCTCATTCCACCTACATCTGGAAAGTTTGGGAAGCAAGTGCCTTCCACATAGGATCAACTCTTTAAACCCCTTGGTTAAGCAGTTAGAGAACAATATGGTGTGGGGGAGATATTTTTCAGGTGAAGGAGGAATATTTGGGGATGGTATTCTTTGAAGGATCTAACAAAGTATGTACCAGGCTGGACATTTTCCATCCAAACTGGCTTTGGGGTACATGCACTTTTCTCAACAGAACAAGAACATGTTGCCAGCCACGGTGGAAGTTCACAGTCCCTCCAAAGCACATCAAGCTTTTACTGCTTGACTTCTCTTTGGGTCTGAGTGAGAAATAAGGCAGCAAGGAGCACTCATGTTTTTTTAATGCATTTTATTTAGCAGTTAACAAAGCATAAAATGCTGTAAAAGAGGGTAACATCCTGCCTGCAAACCACTGCAAGGCAGCCCTGTGTCCTTAGGGCTGCAGAGATGCTCTGGCAGAGCTGCTCAGGCTTTGTCAGGTGAGGCCTGAAAGGTTGTTTTAATGTTTAAAATGAGATTTTGGGTTAGTTGTTTTTTTTTTTTTACATTTTATCTTTTTACATTTCATGGCTTGCAGGTCTGACTCAGTTGCTAAGCAACATCCCCACGGGGCCCTGGGTTTCCTTCTTCCTATAAATGGGAAACAACAACGAAAATCCCTTCAACGTTTCCAACCAAGATGTGGTAAAGTCCTATGATTTAGTGATCTTAATTGCATCTTCCCCTTGAAGGGCTCTGTCCTGCTGAGAAGGGAGTAAGAGATGTTAACTTCCATTGTGAGGAACGCGGCTTCAAGCAGAGGAAGGAGGATGTGCCTCTGGCAGGGAAAGGACTAGGAAGGTGCACAGATACAGCACGAGAAAAAAGCAAAAAAGAGCAGAAACCACAGAATTGTTTAAACACCAGGAGGGATTTTTTCACTGTAAGGGTGACAGAGCACTGGAACAGGCTGCCCGGGTGGGTTGTGGAGTCTCCCTCTCTGGAGATATTCAAAACCCACCTGGACATGCTCCTGTGTAATCTGCCACAGGTGATCATGCTCTGGCAGGGGGGGTTGGACTGGATGAGCTTTGGAGGTCCCTTCCAACCTCTGACATGCTATGATTCTATAGAACTAAAAGGTTTTTGCTTGTCTGGTTTGCTGTCTTAAGTTTCCGTACCGGGATTTTTGACGTGTGGAGGATTTGGGAGGCTTGAGCTGGAGATGGAAAGTCGCAGCTCACATAAAGCACTCAGATATTCTTCACTGTCAGGATTCAATTCAAGCGCTTGCTCATAGCACCTGATTGCTTCATGTTTCTCGCCAGTTAGATCATAAACAAATCCAAGTGTGCCAAAATCTGTTGCATCCTTTGAACCTCTCTGAATTCTAGACTGCAACAAGCTCTTAAGAGCATTTTTGCACTTAGTAAAGTAAGGAGACTGTGGTTTCATTTCCAGCCCTTTTGTGTAGTACTCAATGGCTTCAGATTCATTTCTCATGTGAAAGTGATTAAAAGTGCCGTAATAGTAGTAGAGTTGCTGTTTATCAGCATCAGACAGAATATTTATCTGAAATGCTTTCTGAAAAACCTCTTCTGCTTCCTCATACCTCTTTGCTTCTATGTACATATTTGCCAGGTCAACGTGGACATAAAAGAATTTTGGCTTTATCTCTATCACTGTTTTGAAATGAAAAATGCAAAGCTGGATGAGTTTGTCCACTTGCTCTCGCGGTGGGCATCTCGTAGCCTCTTTCAGCCGAAACAACTCTGATCTGTAGCAGAGCCCTAGCTGGTGATGGAAAAAGGAGGAATTTGGTGTCACTTCTAGGGTCTTCTTCAAAATCTCCAATGCCTTCTGGAGTTCTCCTTTCCTCCTGTAAAATTTGGCAGCGTATCGCAGGACGTAAGGAAGATCGGGAGTTTTCTTCATCGCCTCTTCCATGTAAATCTCCCCTTCCTCCGTTTGGTTTAAGTCCTGAAGTTTTAACGCAAGTAACACCGTGACGAAGGTGTTGTCCGGGTCCAGCTCTACCGCGCGCTTCAGGGGCGCTAGGGAGAGGCTCTGCCTCTTGAAAGGGTTTTCCAAGCGATACACCGTTATGGCGTAGCCGGCGTTAAACTCGGGGTTGTTTGGCTCCTGCCGCAGAGCGTTTGCAAAGCAATCATTTGCTCTCCTGTGGTATTTTCTGCCAAACTTTAAACATGCCCATCCTTCCTCAGCGTAGATCTCAGGACACTGAGCCTTCCATTGAGGAGTGCTTGGAAGGTTTCTGAGGCCGGTTTTCACTTTGCTGACGTAAGCTTCAGCTTCTTTGTACCTCTCCATGTGGTAATAGATCCAGGCGTAGTTCCCCCAGGTAACGAGGCTTCTCCTTGCAATTTCATCTGGATGCTTTCTTTTAACCTCTTCTTCAGCTTTGTGGAGATTGCTCAGGGCTTCCTCGTTTGAGTTGTTTAGGTGGCATAGATAGGACAGCAGATTGTAATTGGTGACCTTGGACTTTGTGAAAAACTCGATCTGATGGTTTACTTTCTCCTCCATCTCATCAAGATCCACATCTTCCTTCAGCAAAGTCCATGTGAAATAACATTCTAGCTTCAGCAGGGAACTCTTCAGGGAATTCTTGGGAACAGAACTAAAAACAAATGTCAAAATCAAAGATAAGCTTACTTATACTTGCTTGTTAAGCTTAAGCTTGCTTCTCTTACTTTTAAACTAGACCTCAAAACCAGACAATACCTCAGCAGCTGCCACTAGTCACAGATCACAGATTTGTCAGGGCTCCAAGGCACCTCAAGGATCAGCTAGTTCCAATCCCCCCATCCATGGGCAGGGACACCTCACACTAGATCATGTTGCTCAGAGCCATATCCAGACTGGCCTTTAAAATATAGGACATGGAACTGCTGGAGCGGGTCCAAAGGAGAGCCACAAAGATGATCAGAGGGCTGGAGCACCTCTGCTATGAGGACAGGCTGAGAGAGTTGGGGCTCTTCAGCCTGGAGAGGAGAAGGCTTCGAGGAGACCTTAGAGTGGCCTTCCAGTATTTGAAGGGAGCCTACAGGAAAGCTGGGGAGGGACTATTTGCATGGTCTAGTAATGTTAGGACGAGGGGGAATGGGTTTAAGCTGGAGGAGGGGAGATTTAGACTGGATGTTAGGAGGAAGTTCTTTACAGTGAGGGTGGTAAGGCACTGGCACAGGTTGCCCAGGGAGGTTGTGGATGCTTCCTCCCTGGAGGTGTTTAAGGTCAGGCTGGATGAGGCCTTGGGCGAGCTGCTCTAGTGGGAGGTGTCCCTGCCTGTGGCAGGGGGTTGGAGCTGGATGATCCTTGAGGTCCCTTCCAACCTAAACCATTCTATGATTCTATGATTCATTCTATATCCAGTTGTCAATACTTCAGACAGGCCCAAACTGTAGGAAGACAGGTCTCAAGAGCTGAAAAGTTATTTCAGTGATTCTCCTTGCCAGTGTATGAGTACCTGTTACACAGAGGTAGTGTTGTGGATGGCAAAGAGGAGAACATAGTCATAGAATCAGTCAAGGTTGGAAGGGACCACAAGGATCGTCTAGTTCCAACCCCCCTGCCATGGGCAGGGACAGCCTACCCTAGAGCAGGCTGGCCGGAACTGAATATAGTCTCTATAGTAAAGCTGGCTTGGACTGAGGAACAAGATTCCTGGGCTAGGAACAATTGCTGAAGCCTACATGGGCTGCCCAAGGTGGTGGTTGAGTCACCAACCCTGGATGTTGTAAAGGGTTAGCCCTCCCGGGGTGAATCTGAACCTGACCCCGGCTGTAGTGGTTAGCCCACTCCCACGCCCTGTCTAGGGCCACTGTAAAACCACAGGAACTTCCTCTTGCCTCCCTGCCTGCTAGCACCACCCTTATTCCTGCTGCTCCTAATTCACCATGTGGTCATCCCATGGGGGACAAACCCTTCCTGACGCTACCTCCATCCATCCACTGCCATCAATCTGGTTATACATATATGTATTTGTATCTTGTTTCCCTTCCCTATACCTCTTTGTAACTCCCCTACCTTAAACACCATTTATTTATTGTTAAAGTTCTTTTCCTTTTAACTTCCAAATTGAAGCAAGACTCTTTATTTGGGTGTTTTACCCTTTTCCTCTCTACATATAATTCCTTTCTTTCCAAAGTGGGGGAGAGGGGGAGGAAGATGTGTTTAAAAGTCATTTGTACAGGGTGCTTGGGGATATGGTGTCAATCTGTTGGAGCGTAGGAGTGCCCTACAGAGGGACCTTGACAGGCTGGATGGGTGGGCAGAGGCCAATGGGGTGAGATTGAACAAGGCCAAGTGCAGGGTTCTGCACTTTGGCCACAACAACCCCAAGCAGCACTACAGGCTGGGGACAGAGTGGCTGAGAGCAGCCAGGAAGAAAGGGGCCTGGGGGTACTGGTAGATAGTAGCTGGACATGAGGCAGCAGTGTGCCCAGGTGGCTAAGAGAGCCAGTGGCATCCTGGCCTGGATCAGGAACAGTGTGGCCAGTGGGACAAGGGAGGTTATTCTGCCCCTGTACTCAGCACTGGTCAGGCCACACCTTGAGTGCTGTGTCCAGCTCTGGGCTCCTCAATTAAAGAGAGATGTTGAGGTACTGGAAGGTGTCCAGAGGAGGGCAACAAGGCTGGTGAGGGGCCTGGAACACAAACCCTATGAGGAGAGGCTGAGGGAGCTGGGGGTGTGCAGCCTGCAGAAGAGGAGGCTCAGGGCAGACCTCATTGCTGTCTACAACTACCTGAAGGGAGGCTGTAGCCAGGTGGGGTTGGTCTCTTCTGCCAGGCACCCAGCAACAGAACAAGGGGACAAAGCCTCAAGCTGTGCCAGAGGAGGTCTAGGCTGGATGTTAGGAGGAAGTTGTTGGCAGAGAGAGTGATTGGCATTGGAATGGGCTGCCCAGGGAGGTGGTGGAGTCACCGTCCCTGGAGGTGTTGAAGCAAAGCCTGGATGAGGCACTTAGTGCCATGGTCTGGTTGACTGGATAGGGCTGGGTGCTAGGTTGGACTGGATGAGCTTGGAAGTCTCTTCCATATGGTTCAGGGTGGACCTTGTGGAGTAGGAATACGGGTTGGACTTGGTGATCCTGAGGATCATTTCTAACCTGAATAATTCTGTGATACAAAGGAATAAAAAACAAACATCCCAACTTTCCCAGCCCAAACTGGTGTTTATTAATGTTGTTAATTTATAAGTTGTTTGACAGACTTCTTTCCCATTCCCAAATAATCTCCTCTTCCTAAGCAGCATTTTTGATTGGCATTAATAACAGTTCCTAATTAAAAAACTGCCTGTGATGCAATTAACAGTTCTTCTGAGGTGAAAAGGAACCGAGAGTAAGTTTATGTTATGGAATCATAGAATCAGTCGGGGTTGGGAGGTGCCACAAAGATCATCTAGTTCCATCCCCCCCTGCCCATGGGCCGAAGCATCCTACCCTAGATCAGCCTGCCCAGATCCTCATCCAGCCTGGCCTTAAACACCTCCAGAGATGGGGCCTCAACCACCTCCCTGGGCAACCTACCCTAGCTCAGGATGCTATCTTGTTAGAAACCTTTGGCTACAGTTGAATACCACAGAAGAACAGAGCTCAGCTCCCAAGTCAGCAAACTGCAGGAATTAGCCTGAAACATTTAAGCAGTCCCATTCAATTCAAGACAAAATGTGCATTCTTTTTGCCTCATCTGGGAGCCATCAAAGTGTCCTGCTTAAAAACAACAATGGAGAACAATGAAAAAGCATTTTTTTGGAGGGAGGAAATGAACATTCGTGAATGTCACAAAACCAGACTGGGAGGCAAATTAAACACAGTTTAGCTTAGTTCAACATATAACCAGCACATGAAATCGACTTGCTTACAGCTCTAGTTGTATGTATGTGTTTGTCTATGCCTCCTCCGTGCACATGTAAGAGCCTTCAGACCCTGCATTCTTCTGCTCGCTGGTCCTTGTGTCACTGCCAGACATCCATTTTGCTGGATACCAGCTGCGGCTGCCGCCTGGATTGTATCTCTGAGCTGCACGCACGGAGTTTTCCTGGCTGTTAGTTCTGCTCACAGGCACCGACCCTTGTCAGAGAAGCAGTAACATTGCAATATTTGGTAGCATCCTTACTTTAAATACTGACATATTCGACAGAATTTCCTGCTGTTTCAAGCCCCAGAATCCCTCACTGATTACATTTCTGTAGCTAAAAAGCATTCTTTTCCTGTAGCACAGCAAAAAAAGAACAGAGAGAGCCTCTTTCAGAGGCTGATTTGTATACTTACTTCATGGTTTGCCTTCTCTACTTGTCTTCAGTTTGCTTCAAAACCGGAGTGCTGTGGTTGTTAGGACTTCCTTAGGACTGCCTTTTTATGTGCTTCAGCTCTGACATCAGCTGTGGGTAACATCCAGGAAATTGAAAGTGAAACTAGTGTCTGAAACTGGGACAGCTACAGAACAGAAACTGCTACAGAGCAGAAACTGCTACAGAGCAGAAACTGCTACAGAATAGAAACTGCTACAGAATAGAAACTGCTACAGAATAGAAGCTGCTACAGAACAGAAGCTGCTACTGAACAGAAACTGCTACAGAATAGAAGCTGCTACAGAACAGAAGCTGCTACAGAACAGAAACTGGAACTTTAAGAGCAAAACCCTAATAAATGAGACCCAAGAATGCAAAGGGTCACAGGGTGGCCACCTGTATTGAGTGATGTAGCTGTGTAGCAGAACAAGGGGGTCCTATGGAAACATAACATGTTCATTCCAAATCTTAATGCTTTCTAAATAATGAGGCTGTTGTTGTTGTTCCTGACACACCCCTCTCTACCACTGTGTGTTTCGTATCAGGTTTCTGTATGAACCTGAGCATATCACTGTGTAACACCTTATAGGATTGGATTTCATTTGATTTGCAGCCCCTCTTCACAAGCTAAGAAAGGAGGGAAGAGCCACAGAACCTCAGAGTGATAGGGATTGGAAAGGACCTATGGACTTCATCCAGTCCAACCCCCTTGCTAAAGCAGATTCTCCCACAGCAGCTTGCCCAGAATCACAATGTCTGGATGGGTTTGGAATCTCTCCTGAGAAGGAGAGAGTGCTCTGCAGAGCTGCTTTCCAGCAGGTCAGCCCCTCACCCTCACCTTCAGGTGCAGGACTTGACAGAAAACTTTCTATTTCCCCAAGGCAAGCTATTTAACACAATTAAGTGTTAGCAATTAGTTACTACAAGTAGTAATAAGTCCTTTTAATGACTCCAATAAATTGCACTTAGTGGCATTTCCACTAACAGTTGGGTACAGCCTCACTGCTCCACCTTATGGCTCTATGATTCTTCTACAAAGTAACAAGTCGTAGAGCAAGAGGACAGACTGAAAGAATTGGGAATGTTCAGTCTGGAGAAGAGGAGGCTCCCAGGTGACCTTCTTGTGGCCTTCCAGGATCTGAAGGGGGCCTACAAAAAAGCTGGGGAGGGACTTTTTAGGCTATCAGAGAGTGATAGGACTGGGGGGAATGGAGCAAAGCTGGAGGTGGGGAGATTCAGCCTGGATGTGAGGAGAAAGTTGTTGGGCATGAGAGTGGTGAGAGCCTGGACTGGGTTGCCCAGGGAGGTGGTTGAGACCTCTTTCCTGGAGGTGTTTAAGGCCAGGCTGGATAAGGCTGTGAGCAGCCTGATCTAGGGTAGGGTGTCCCTGCCCATGGCAGGGTGGTTGGAACTAGATGATCCTTGTGGTCCCTTCCAACCCTGACTGATTCTATGATTCTAGGAGATGGCTGAAAGCTGCACCAGGAGAGGTTTAGGTTTGACATTAGGACATTTTTTTTCCACTAAAAGAGTTGTCAGCCATTGGAACAGGCTGCTTAGGGAGGTGGTGGAGTCACCATCCCTGGAGGGGTTCAAAAGAGGTATAGATGTGGTGCTTGGGGATCTGGCTTAGTGGTGGACTCATTAGAGTTGGGTTAATGGTTGGACTCAATGATCCTAAACGTCTTTTCCAGCTTAAATGACTCTATGATTTAATGATTTGGGCTTTTTGCCAGTGGCTTCACTACTTGCAGGTTCCTTTCATCTTGTCTGTCTCAGGAGCTGACAGGGACTCTCAAAAGAAAGCCACTGAGCTGCCATCTGTACAGCAAGAAGCTGTTAGCAGCTCATCATTTCCTACCATACATGGGCTACAGACACAGAGCCAAGGTTGGCAGGTTCCCCCACCTTCCAGGAATGAGAGGAGGGCAGATTTAGAAGGGAATCACATTTAGATTCTTGTAAAACAAGCTTGTACAGAAAACAAGCAAGCAAACAAACATCATTTTCCAGAAAACATAAGCACAATATGAGAGAAACAAGAGATTTTGCTTTTCCCTAAGCAACTGCTTCCCTGCCTGTCTTGCAGCTGAGCTATGGCAATTTCATGCTGGTGCATGTGGCCAGAGAATGATGCTGAACAGGAACAGATGGGCAATGTATGCAAATGGGTCCAGTGGAATGGAGACTAATGAGTTTGTGCTGACCCAGGTATCCCACCACGGGCAGGCCTGGGGGTGGCAGGGCACATGCCAGAGCTCTCCATGCTGCCTCACTGATGGATGGGTGCAGGGAAGCGAAAGACTCCTCAAGAGGCTTTGCATGTAACTCGCTGGTATCCCAATGTTCCATGTGCCGCTCCAGATGCAGGGAGGAACTGTCTGGCTGAAAAGCAGAATGCAATATTGGCATTTGTGTGGCTTGCAGAGGCTCTGTCAGCACTCCCAGCACAGGCCAACCACAGATTTATAAAGCACAGCTCCCTGCAAGTGCACTCAGAGGCATCAGGATTTAACACTCTGTGACATTCACGTTAAGAAACTCCCATCTTGGCAAGCCAAGGGTCAGCAGCACCTTTAGGAGGGTCTGGTGTGCTTCTCCCAGTGCCCAGCAGGAGCACGTTGGTCTGTGTCCCAGGTTGAGACTACAGGGTTAAAAAGTGTTCTAGGGACTAGAAGATTGTTATTCAATCCCATAATTCTGCTATATCTTTATAAACTCACAACAAGACCAGCTCGTTCTCCTCTCCTCTTCCTCCTCCTGCCCTGTGTCTGGTGGGAGCCACTTTATTGGGAAGAACATGTAAGCAGCAGGCCTGTTTTGGGGCCTCCAGAGGCTTGTTTAGGCCTCTTGGATGGCAGAGGCATTGGTAGGGGGGGAGGACTGGAGCACTGGGGAGTGTAGATTCAGTTTTTTGGGCTGGGGGAAAATTCAAGGGGGTTTGCCAGGGATGTGGTAATTGCTTTGTAATGTCTGTCTCTGTATCTCTCTCCAAATCTAGATCTGTATTTTTTCTCCAATTTCATTTGAGAGCTACATTTCTGTCAGTTATCTCCTAAAACCCATGACAGTCTGCATCTCTGTTGACATCCAGCTCTCACTCGTCCTGCCCCAACTGTTTACATCTAGCTTTACAGAATCCCAGCCCAGTGAGGGTTTGAAGGGATCTCTGGAGATCACCTAGGTTGCCTTGCTAAAGCTGGGTCAATCACAGCAGCTTGCCCAGGATCACAATATCTGGATGGGTTAGGAATCTCTCCACAAGCTCTCTAACTCCAGCATCCTCAGAATGAAGAAGTTTTTCCTTAAGGTCAAGTAAAACTTGAGTGTTTAAGGAAATAATCCCAAGTCCAAAGCTTGTTCCCACGTAGTTGGTTTGCCATAGCAGTAGGATGACAATGGCATTGCTGGCTTCCATCTAGCACCCTCAGCCAGCTTCAGCTGAAAATAGCAGTGTCTACAGAAAACAGATTCCTTCAAAACCTGCCTGGACAGGATTGTGTGCATCCTCCTCTGAATAAACCTCCTTACCAGGCAATTGGACTGGATGATCTCCAGAGGTCGCTTCCATCCCCCACCACGCTGGGATTCTGTGACCATTCTGTAATTCACCCCTCTCATTACCAAGGGAATTTGAGTAGGTCTTTTGCTGGCAAAGAGCAGATAAGCTGGAGGAAACCATCAAGGCTGTTTTATCAGCTGGTGAATCTCCATTTGAATCGATGGGACCATGCCAGTTTGCATCAGCTGAGGATCTGCCCTCTGTGTTTGTAACACCAGTGTCAGCAAGGAGCAGTACAAAGCAGAGAGCATCTCTACCCAGAGGAAATATTGTTTCTCAAAATGCTGTCCACTGATACAGCCATAAAAGAGGACACATTTTGAAACTGCATATGAATTGGGACTTTATTATTCCTTATCTACTTTGTTATAGGGTGGATAAATTTGTTTGAGCCAAAATGTTGTAAAAACGCACTTTAAAGGCCTAATAAAAGTGGAGTTAACATTACACACAGCTTGAAACCTTGGGAGCTGGCTGTAAGGCAAAAGAAAGCTGCTGCAGCTCTCCCTCTATAAAGCTTGCTAGAATTAAACATACCCTTCAGCTTGTCTACAAGGCAAGCTTCAGCACACAAAAAGCACACCAGCCACCCTGCCGAGGAGACCAGGTCCTAGCATGCACTGTTAGCACCATTGCTAAGCAGAGGGAAGGTTGTCCCTGACCCATCTCTGAAAAGTATGTTCCCAGGAGCATGGAGCTGCCTCCAGCCCAGCTAACTTGCTGTTGAAAGAGGTGGGATGAATGCTCAGCTAAAACATGGGGAAGAGAAGGGGGGAATTAAGGGTTCAAGTGAGGGCTGCAAAAACTATCAGGAGGGAGGAACACCTCTGTTACAACAACAGTCTGAGGGAGCTGGGGTTCTTCAGCCTGGAGAAGAGAAGGCTCCAGGGAAACCTAATAGCAGCCTGCCAGTACCTGAAGGGGCTCCAAGAAGGCTACAGAGGGACTGTTTGCAAAGGCCTGCAGTGACAGGATGAGGGCAATGGTTTGGAATGAGAGCAGAGTGGATTTAGATTGGATGTGAGGAACAAGTTCTGCACCATGAGGGTGCTGGAACACTGTAACAAGTTGCCAGGGAAGAGAATTGAAACCCCCATCCCTGGAGCTATTCAGAGGCAGGCTGGACAATGCTCTAGGCAGCCTGATCTAGTGGAGGGTGTCCTTGCTGACTGCAGGGGATTGGAATAGATGACCTTTGGATGTCTCTTTCAACCCGAACCATTCTATGATTCTATGAAATAAAAGTAAGAATCTTTATGTGCCTTTGTAAGAGGGGAATGGGAGTGATAGAACCTTGTGGACCTATTGCTGTGTCCACCAGTCCCCTTCACATCCCACATTAGCCCCCATTATGCATCTGCTTCATTTATTTTTCAGCATCCCCACCACTGAATGTCTTGTCTAGAAGTTCCCTTCTGTGGAGAACGAAAACACCCTTTTAGCCTCCTGATAGTTTAGACTTATTTGTTCTCATGCCAGGATTGTCCATTAGCTCCAGTAGCCCTACTCTGGCTCTAATGTTTCCCTCTCCCATGTGTTCATAGCCAACAATCATCTCCCTGCCTTTGCTGCCTCTGAAACATGTTTTTTTTTGATGTCTGATACCAGAGCAAATGCTTAATGTTCCACTGTTTTCTTTGTCACTGTAATTGCTCCTGAGGTTTGAAATGGACACACTCATCATTGGGACCTCTGGATGAATATCCATCATTATTGTCCCTTCTGACCTTGCCTCCCATGGCAGAGCTTGCTGGAAAATCTGGCAGCCCCCTCCATGGTAAACTGCACGTCCTTGCAAGGTGCTTGTAGGACAGGATGTTGGACATCTGAGGCTTAGACTCCCAGTTTCACACAAAGCTTGGGCCAGCATGGAGCACTGAGTCACAGATGTCTGACCTTTGAGGCAGTTCCTGATCTCAGCTAACATTTCAGTTCTCGTGTCCTAACAGCAGATGAAAACATCTACCAAGAGCAACGAAAGGTCACTAAATCTGAACCTTTCATCTTTGCATTCAGAGGGCTAGAAACAACACATTGAGTAACACAGTTGTTAAGATGCTTTTAAATGACTTTTCACAGTTGTAAGTGACCTCTGGAGTTCCTTCAGTCTAACCTCCCTCTTAAAGCAGGGTCACCTGCAGCAGCTTGTCCAGCATCACAATGTCCTGGCAGCTTTGGAGTATCTACAGAGAAGGAGACTCCACAACCTTTCTGGGCAGCCCACTCCAGGGCTCTGTCACTCTCATAAGCAAAGCATCTCCTGGGTTCCAGTTAGTGCTTTTTGCCCCTTGTCCAGTTACTGGTGAAGATGACAGCTCATCCTAGGCTGCATTTCCATGGGAGGATGAGGCTGAGGGGGTCACNGGTCTCTTCCAACCCTGATGATACTATGATACTATGATACCATGTGCAAACCTCCAGATGATGGGCCCACTGTAGGGTGGTTGGATTAGATGACCTTTGAAGGTCCCTTCCAACCCAATCCATTCTGTGATTCTATGTTAAGGCAGCTATCACATGTCTGATTCACCCCAGCTGAGGGCATTTGGCCTAGGCTAAGACTTGAGGAGGAATACTCCCATTTGCAGATGTTGTGATGACTACCAAAATACCAGGAAAATAACTTGTAGGACTCCCACAGGGCAGCTTGCTGCATTGGTGGGATGAAGACAACCCTTCATCCCCCTCTCCCAGCTCTTTAGCACAAAAGCTAGGAGCAGGTGTGGATCTGTTGGAGGGTAGGAGAGCCCTGCAGCGGGACCTTGATGGGCTGGATGGGTGTGAAGAGGCTAATGGCATGAGATTGAACAAGGCCAAGTGCAGGGTTTTACACTTTGGCCACAACAACCCCAAGCAGTGCTACAGGCTGGGGACAGAGTGGCTGAGAGCAGCCAGGAAGAAAGGGGCCTGGGGGTGCTGGTAGATAGTAGCTGAAGATGAGGCAGAAGTGTGCCCAGGTAGCCAAGAGAGCCAATGGCATCCTGGCCTGGATCAGGAACAGTGTGGCCAGCAGGACAAGGGAGGTTATTCTTCCTCTGTCCTCAGCACTGGCCAGACCACACCTTGAGTGCTGTGTCCAGTTCTGGGCTCCTCAATTCAAGAGAGATGTTGGAACGTGTCCAGAGAAGGGTGACAAAGCTGGTGAGGGGCCTGGAGCACAGCCCTGTGAGGAGAGGCTGAGGGAGCTGGGGGTGTGCAGCCTGGAGAAGAGGAGGCTCAGGGCAGACCTCATTGCTGTCTACAACTGCCTGAAGGGAGGTTGTAGCCAGGTGGGGTTGGTCTCTTCTGCCAGGCAACCAGCAACAGAACAAGGGGACACAGCCTCAAGTTGTGCCAGAGGAGGTCTAGGCTGGATGTTAGGAGGAAGCTGTTGGCAGAGAGAGTGATTGGCATTGGAATGGGCTGCCCAGGGAGGTGGTGGAGTCACTGTCCCTGGAGGTGTTCAAGGCCACGGTGGATGAGGCCTTGCGCAACCTATAGAATCATAGAATCATAGAATCATAGAATCACAGAATGGTTTAGGTTGGAAGGGACCTCAAGGATCATCCAGCTCCAACCCCCTGCCATAGGCAGGGACACCTCCCACTAGAGCAGGTTGCTCAAGGCCTCATCCAGCCTGGCTTTAAACACCTCCAGAGAGGAAGCAAGGACCTGTTCTAGTGTGAGCTGTCCCTGCCTATGGCAGGGAGTTGGAACTGGATGATCCTTGAGGTCCCTTCCAACCTAAGCCATTCTGTGATTCTATATCAAAGTCAACCTGCCCTGCTCAAGCTCTTTGTCTGATCAAGCCCTAAACTCAATCCTAAAAGCTTCAAAGCAGAAATCACCTTTCCACTCTTTCTCCCTCCTTTGATTCCAGTCTTTGTTAGTATGGAAGAAAACTCTGGAATGTTTTCTGGGAGGTTTTATCTGCTTTCCATGCTCATTGGAGTGGGGTGGAAAAGGCATTATGGTAACTCCATCTCAGGATTGCTTAAGTGCATTTATGTTTTGGCAAGAGGTGGGTTTGGCAATTCGTATTTAAATGCTGATTTAAATGGAGTCTAGGCTGAGGAATTTACTGGTTATGAGCAATTTCATTTTAGTGTTTGCTTCTGTCAGTGCTGCTCTTGCCTTTATTGATGCTGGGAGAAGGCACAATTCTTTCTGGTGGCCACGGTGGTGAAGGAGATTGCCTTTAACTGAATTCTTCATGGCTGAGCATCTGCTTTGAGAGACTTGAGAGTAGCTTGGTGTTGGTGGAAACTTCTGGACAGCCAAAATCAGGAGGCTTTTAGAGCACCTCAGAATGAACATTTCAAATTAACAATCAAGCTGTGTGGAAGGAAAAAAAAAAAGACAAGAAAACCAAAATAGCCCCTGACAGTGCTGCCCTACCCAATCCCATCAGCTCCACAGCAATTTCCACTGGGAGATGGTGAGAAAATAAAAAGGGAAAACAAATTTCAGGTCAGCCCCAGGCATTTTGTTTTAATTGAAAATATTGAAACAAGATGTTTCAGCCTTGTTCATTACTCATTTTTATGTGTATTCGTAACTTCCTTCTTAGCTGAGATGAACAACAACTGCTGGAAGAGTAGAAATCCCTCTGGGAAGGTGATTCACAGCATCCCAGCATAGTGGAGGTTGGAAGGAACCTCTGGGGATCTTCTAGTCCAACCTTCCTGCTAAAGCATGGACATCCACAGCAGCTTGCCCAGGATCACAATGCCCAGCTGGGTTTGGAATCTCTCCAGAAAAAGAGACTCCACAACCTCTCTGGACAGCCTGCTCCAGGGCTCCAGCACCCTCACAGGGTCACAAGATCACAGGACTTTGGAAAGGGCCCAAGGAGATTATGAGTCCAACCCTCCTGCCAGAGCAGGACAATACTATCTAACCAGTGCTCTTTAATGTCTTTGTCAGTGATATGGACAGAGGAATTGAGTGCACCCTCAGCAAGTTTGCAGATGACACCAAGCTGTGTGGCACAGCTGACTTGCTGGAGGGCAGGGATGCCATCCAGAGGGACCTGGACAGGCTGGAGAGGTGGGCCCAGGCCAACCTCATGACGTTTAACAAGGCCAAGTGTAAGGTCCTGCACCTGGGTCGGTGCAATCCCAGGCACAGATACAGGCTGGGTGGTGAATGGCTGAGAGCAGCCCTGAGGAGAAGGACCTGGGGGTCTGGGTTGATGAAAAGCTCAACATGAGCCTGCAGTGTGCACATGCAGCCCAGACAGCAACCCTGTGCTGGGCTGCAGCAAGAGCAGTGTGGGCAGCAGGGCAAGGGAGGGGATTCTCCCCCTTTACTCTGCTCTCCTCAGACCCCACCTGGAGTACTGTGTGCAGTTCTGGAGCCCCCAACACAAGAAGGACATGGAACTGCTGGAGCGAGTCCAGAGGAGAGCCACGAAGATGCTCAGAGGGCTGCAGCAGCTCTGCTATGAGGACAGGCTGAGAGAGTTGGGGCTCTGCAGCCTGGAGAGGAGAAGGCTTCGAGGAGACCTTAGAGTGGCTTTCCAGTATCTGAAGGGAGCCTACAGGAAGGCTGGGGAGGGACTATTGACAAGGTCTGGTAATGTCAGGACGAGGGGGAATGGGTTTAAACTGGCAGAGGGGAGATTTAGACTGGATGTTAGGAGGAAGTTCTTTACAGGGAGGGTAGTAAGACACTGGCACAGGTTGCCCAGGGAGGTTGTGGATGCTTCCTCCCTAGAGGTGTTTAAAGCCAGGCTGGATGAGGCCTTGAGCAGCCTGCTCTAGTGGGAGGTGTCCCTGCCTATGGCAGGGGGTTGGAGCTGGATGATCCTTGAGGTCCCTTCCAACCTAAACCATTCTATGATTCTATGATTCTATGAACACAGATCACAGAGGAGCACATCCAGACACCAAGGAAGTTTCTCTTCCTGTTCATGCTGGGTTCCAGTCTGTACCTGAGTGGAGCTGTGAGAGGGAGATCAGTCCATCACCTACCTACAAGACTCCAGATGAGCGATTGAAATTCCTCCATTGGACATGATTCACTTCTAATTGTTTGTAGGAAGGAGAAGAGAGGTGGAAATGTCATTACCCTGCTTAATGACTCAAGCACAGAGTCCTCCTGGGCATTTCTCTTTCTTTCTCCGTATTTTTTGTCTTTTTTAACAAACAAAAATGTGCTTGATTGAGACATTTAAATATTTAACGACATGTACTTGCAGAGCATTTAGCAGCTGACTTTTCAACCTCCTTCTCTCTTGCCCGTTTTAATTCTGTTTGCAGTTTCAGAGGAGCACTAATCCTTCCTTAATGTCCCTCCTGGCTTCTCCTCCCTGTCTCCTTTCCCCCCTCTGCGTTGTTTGGAGGCTGCAGGAATGTCTCACACACACGTCTCTGGTTTTCCAAACTCATTTGCTTATACAAGGCTGTAATGAAAGGGTTTCCAGGCACATTAATCAGTTTTAAATAATCACAGGCTGCTCCTGACCAACTGCATGTAGAAAGAGAGAGAAAAGTCATTAATGAGCTGCTGGGCTGCCCTTAGCCCAGACACAGGGAACATCTGGATTTCAGACTTTTCCAGACTCTATGTGTGTTGCCTTCTGCTTCAAAACCATCAAATGTCCTTCTCATTCCTATAAGGACAATGGGCTGGAGCTGCTGGTGCTGTGCTTTGAGCACATGGTCATGGTCAACCATACAGCTGTGACTCTGGAAAACCTCACTGACTGCTGAGAACTTCCCCTCAGTTTTCTTGAGAGTCACTGGGAATGTGTCTGCTGCCTGACCCAGCCCTCGCCCTCACTCCAACGAGGACATAGAGGTGTTGGTGTGAGTCCAGAAAAGGGTAGTGAAGCTGGTGAAGAGTCTGGAGGACAGGTCTTGAGAGCAGTGGCTGAGGGAACTGGGGTTGTTCAGCCTGGAGAAAAGGAGGCTGACAGAATCATAGAATCATAGAATCAACCAGGTTGGAAGAGACCTCCAAGATCATCCAGTCCAACCTAGCACCCAGCCCTCTCCAGTCATCTAGACCATGGCACTAAGTGCCTCATCCAGGCTTTTCTTCAACACCCCCAGGGACAGTGACTCCACCACCTCCCTGGGCAGCCCATTCCAATGCCAATGACTCTCTCTGGCAACAACTTCCTCCTAACATCCAGCCTAGACCTCCCCCAACACAACTTGAGACTGTGTCCCCTTGTTCTATTGCTGGAAGAACTCATTGCTCTCTAACTCCCTGAAAGGAGGTTGGAGCCAGGTGGGGGTTGGTCTCTTCTCTAAAGGAACAAAGAGAAGAGGAAATAGCTTCAAGTTGCATGAGGGGAAGTCTAGGAATGGACAGTAGGATCAATTTCTTCCCCAAAGGGTTGTCAAGACCTGGTGGCCCAGGCCAGTTGTGGAATCCCCATCCTTGAAGGAATTTAAAAGTTGTGTAGATGTGGTGCTGAAGGTTATGGTTTAGTGGTGACCTGGCAGTGCTGGGTTGATGGTTGGACTTGATGATGGCAAAAGTGTCTTCCAAACAAAATAATTCTATGATTCTGTGGTTCCTGTCCAACCTCTGATGATTGTCCCTCTGCCTGAGAACCACCCACTCCCTTACTTTGCTCACCAATAACCATTTCTGGGGAAGGTGTAGGCTGGATGTTAGGAGGAAGTTCTTCACAGAGAGAGTGACTGGCATTGGAATGGGCTGCCCAGGGAGGTGGTGGAGTCACTGTCCCTGGAGGTGTTCAAGCAAAGCCTGGATGAGGCACTTAGTGCCATGGTCTGGTTGATTGGATAGGGCTGGGTGCTAGGTTGGACTGGGTGATCTTGGAGGTCTCTTCCAACCTGGTCTATTCTATTCTATTCTATTCTATTCTATTCTATTTCGATCACAAAGTTTCAGGCTATCAGGATTCCCAGTTCATTGCCTGCTCTGACCTTGGGCAGGCCTCTGTTTCTCACTTTCCCCACGACTAAAACAGAAATAGAGCTTCCATCCTCTCTGGCCCCCTTTGAAACCTGCAGTACAAAAGCTTAAGTGCACTTCTGATGACAATGGATTATTTATTATTCCCCCCAGGAAGTTGTCCCTCAGCCTGATACTTCTCCATGTTAAAAAGCTATTCTTGACATTCAGCAGGATTTCTCTCCCTCCCCAATTCCATCCCATTACTCATAGTAATATCCCTTCTCTGCTTTCCTTTCCCAGGGGGAAAGGAGAGAGTTGGATTTGTAAGCAGCAGCATTTCATGGCTTGTTTTCTTTATACCAAATAAACCTTTCCTGAACACAACTGCTGGGCACCTCCAGTGGCTTTGGAAATGATAGTGAAACCCATTCTCTGAAAGCCACTCTGGCCACAGAAGTAATTAACTTGAGGGATTAGAAAATAACACAACGTGGAAAAATTCATTTGCCTCTTCCTTTGCTTTGTTTGAACACAGAAATGATCTACCTCTGCCATCCTCCACTTTATTACACATCCTCCTCCATCTACTACAGAGAAGGAAGGACTTTGGGTAGATTGTGCTGCTAGTTTTTAATCAAAGCAGTATCAGGAGTAAAAGCTAATGTATTAATTAAATAAACCCACAACTGCTTCCCTTTCTGATAGCTTTTCTTTTTTCAACTCACTTTGCATTCAGATGGAATCATAGAATTCTAGAATGGTTTGGGTTGGAAGGGACCTGCAACATCATCCAGTTCCAACCTCCCTGCCATGGGCAGAGACACCTCCCACTAGAGCAGGTTGCTCAAAGTCCAACCTGGCCTTGAACACCTCCAGGGAGGGAGCATCCACAACCTCCCTGGGCAACCTGTGCAAGTTTTTCGCCACCCTCACTGTAAAGAACTTCTTCCTAACTCTCCCCTCTACCAGTTTAAACCACTACTCCTCAACCTGTCATTACAGGACCTTAGAGTCATAGAATCAGTCAGGGTTGGAAGGGACTACAAGGATCATCTAGTCCCAACCCTTCTGCCATGGGCAGGGACACCCTACCCTAGATCAGGCTGCCCATGGCCTCATCCAGCCTGGCCTTAAACACCTCCAGGAATGGGGCCTCAACCACCTCTAATAGCCATCTTGTCAGTAGTCCCTCCCCAGCTCTTCTGCAGGCCCCCTTCAGATACTGGAAGGCCAGTCCAAGGTTTCCTGGAAGCCTTCTCTTCTCCAGACTGCAGAACCCCAACTCTCATAGCCTGTCCTCACAACAGAGCTGCTGCAGCCCTCTGAGCATCTTGGTGGCCTCCTTTGGACTGGCTGCAAGAGTTCCATGTCCATCTTGTGTTGGGGGCTCCAGAACTATCCACAGTACTCCAAGTGGGGTCTCGTGAGAGCAGTTTTTGGGAGAATCCCCTCCCTTGCCCTGCTGACCATGCTTATCTTGATGCAGCCCAGGACATGGGCTCTTTCCTAAGTGTTCTCCATCCTATTTCCATCCTCAGTGTTGCTTGAACCCTAGAAATGCTTGAGATCTGAATCACACCATTTGCCATTAAAGTCTTTTAAGCATGGCTTTATGTTGGAAAGCTTGGCTCTAGCCTCAGCTCAGACATAGCTACTTGAGTGCTCACCATGCAAGGTGGTCATGTCTTTTGTCCAGATCAGTGCTGTGGTTCTTCCTGCTTACATGGAGGCAAACTCTCTGTGGATGCTTTCCTCTAGAGAAAGACTAAATCAGGTTCAGCCTGAGCAGAGGCTCAGGTACAAGTCCTCAGAGGGTATTCCTGCTACCATCCTTATTGATCTACAGAATCCTCTTCTGCTGCAGAAGGTGAGCTGACTTAGGGTGAGCTGACTTAGGGTGAGCTAACTTGCAGTAGCTCCAAATAGAGAGGTTTGCCTCCCAAGGTCCCACTGAACCAAGCCTACAACTTAGTAGCTGCCCTTGAAAATCCTCTGTATCTTTTTAGCAGTAAAGCTCTCCCTTAAAGCAGGCTTGTGCCATGAGACAGGCCATGGGAGACTAGCAGCCATTCAGGAAGGGCTCAGGTTCCCTCTGACAATCCAAACGTGGCTGAAATTACCCAGGGAGCAGGATGAATACTGGGAAAAAATTCTTTCCTGTAAGAGTGGTCAAGCACTGGAATAGGTTGCCCAGGGAGGTGATGGAGTGCAAGAAATGTGTGGGCATGACACTTGAGGACATGGTTTAATGGCCAAGGTGGTGTTAGTTTGATGTTTGATGATCATAGGAGGTCTTTTCCAACTGAAACAGTGCTATGGCTCTGCGATTCTGTGGTTCTATGACTCTATAGTTCTATGAAAGTAGGATCTGGCAGCCTCTGGCCCAGGCTCTGCACAGCCACCTCATTCAGCAAACATATCTCACTGTCCCTCCAGTTTCCTCATGCTCTCTAGGGAACCAACTCACTGAGCAAAACTGCAAAGAGCATCCTGATGGCCTGGAGGAAGCAGAGCTGGGCCAGCTGGGCACGCATCTCCTGTCATCCCTCCTAGGGTGGGAAACGCTCCCTGTCTCTCTAACTACACTCCAGGCTGGGCTTGTGCATTAACATTATTATTTGTGCATGACACAGAAAATGTAATCCGTGGAATAATGGGCTGCACTTAATAACATTTTCCAAGCTCGACTGAAATCACATCATTTTCTCCTGAGTGACAGCTCAGCAGCACAGAGGAAACACTCGGTCCCTCCGCTCACCCTCACCGAATAAAACCAGAGAGCTTTGTAGGGACCTGCTGGTGCATGAACGAATTTGTTCCAACCTCTTGAACATGTCTGCCATGGGCAATATTTTATTTTCCACATGGTAGCAACTTTTCTCTTTGGAGATGAGCAAGGCACCAACGTAACAGAGCTACCCTGCTTACGACAAAAGAGAACTGCCTGGAGGGCTTGGATGCTATCAATAACGTAATCGATGAAGGGGTGGCTCCATCCCAGGGGTGCTGCAACACAGAGGGTGTTGCATGCACACAGGGATGGATGTGAAATCATTTTTCATGCTTGAGGACAGAGGAGAGCTTCTTTAAGGGGAGTTTGTTACACATAGAATCATAGAATCAACCAGGTGGGAAGAGATCTCCAAGCTCATCCAGTCCAAACTGTCACTCAGCCCTGTGCAGCCAACCAAACCATGGCACTAAGTGCCTCATCCAGTATTTGCTTGAACACCTCCAGGGACAGCAACTCCACCACCTCCCTGGGCAGCCCATTCCAATGCCAATCACTCTCTCTGGGAAGAACTTCCTCCTAACATCCAGCCTAGACCTCTCCCGGCACAACTTGACAGGGATGGATGTGGAACCACTGATTGTGCTTGAGGGCAGAAGACAACTTTGTTGGGGAGGATCTGTAACAGAACAGGTCTGTTGTTCAGTTGAGACATTTCCCTGTTTTTGGTGAGATTTCCCCTCTGTGTGCTCTCTCAAGGTGGAATCATCCATTTAGGTCAAGCAGTAGAGGTGAGTGCAAAGGTCTCTGGTGCAGCATTTCTGTTGCCCTGTGGGACATAAAGTATTTACTGTCCATTGACAAAGCCCTGATTTTCCATTGTGTGATTGAGGTCCTAAATGATTTAACTCTCCTAAACCTGCCCATTTGCTCTGACCAGGCTGAAGGTGGCACTGTGCACCCCATGGGAAGAGGCCATCCCATCTCCTGTAGCTGGTGAGCTCTGAGCCAGGGTAGTGACTGTGATTTCAGCCCTCCTCACTGTTCTAACAATGCCTCCTTTGTTAGTTTTTTTCCTTAGAGAAAAGCTGCTAAGAGAACTCTAATATCGGATGCCAGAGGGGAAAGTTTAGCAACACAGCTTAATTAGGACTAGAAAAAGCTTCCTGGATTCCCTTAACATTAGGGATTTGCCACACTTAGTTTCTCCTGAACCACAGAAATATCCTTTCTGGAACTGAGTGAATGGTAAAAGCAATTTTCTACAATGAGGCACACACTTGACACCCCAGGGCTCATAAACAACAATTCTTACATGATAAACCCATTTCCAGGGTCTGCAAACTCCTCCCTCTAGCCAGCAGAACCCTGATTTTCCATCTTCACTAAGATCTTTTCCATGAAAATGAAGGAATATGGTAGGTAGGAATGGAGCATCTCTGCAAAATAATCACTTATCTGCCTGGAAAGAGGTTCTTGGGCTACTGGGACCTGATTCCCAAACCTTTAGCTCTGTATTGAGCCCTTGCCCATTGAAACCAGGTGTCAGGATTGTAAACCTTAATGGTCAAGCACTATAGGAGCTGTAGCTCCCCAGCAGAAGGTACCAATAGGCTGATGGGAGAGGTGGGTGGGTATATAATGGGATGCATGGCAGGCAAGAAGAGGTTTGCAGGTGGTGCATTGTCTCTGAGGTGGCTGATTAGGAGCTGGTTTGCTGCATGGAGCTGAGGGTTTTCATGCTGGTGACACTGGAGAAGTGATGCCTGCTCATGTCTGGTGGCTTTGAATGAATGAGAAGAAACATTGCTTCGCTTCTTAAACTGGGAGGAGAGCGTGAAGAGGATGAAGAGTCCCAGAGGAGAAACACAGGTTGGTTTGGTACCTTTGTGGCCAGAGAGTTGAAGGAAAGAGTAGTAGGAGTTTGTCTTGCCTGCAGTGTGTATATATGTTCCGTGTCTCTCCGGGGCATATGACCAGTCTTGTTCAGCATCTGTCAGTGCCATGGACAGAAGCATTGAGTGCACCCTCAGCAAGTTTGCTGATGACACCAAGCTGTGTGGTGCAGCAGACAGGCTGGAGGGAAGGGATTCATCCAGAGGGACCTGGACAGGCTGCAGAGGTGGGCACAAGCCAACCCCATGAGCTTCAACAAGACCAAGTGCAAGGTCCTGCATCTGGGTTGAGGCAATGCCAAGCACAAATCCAGGCTGGGCAGTGCCTGGCTGGAGATCAGCCCTGAGGAGAGAGACTTGGGGGTGCTGGTGGATGAGGAGCTCAACAGGAGCCAGCAGTGTGCACTTGCAGCCCAGAGAGCCAAGCAGAGCCTGGGCTGCATCAGGAGAAGTGTGGCCAGCAGGGCCAGGGAGGTGATTCTCCCCCTCTACTGTGCTCTGCTAAGACTCCAGCTGGAGTACTGCATCCAGTTCTGGAGCCACTATGACAAGAGGGATGTGGAGATGCTGGAGTGTGTCCAGAGNTCTAGGGTAGGGTGTCCCTGCCCATGGCAGGGGGTTGGAACTAGATGATCCTTGTGGTCCCTTCCAACCCTGACTGATTCTATGATTCTGTGATTCTATGGTCTTGAAAATTCCCTTCCCATCCAAACAGCCTTTGCTTACCTCACTCTGTGTGACTGTTCCTCATGTACAGTCTTCAGAACCTCAAGAAGCTCAGGGTTTATTTAAGCATTTGTGACCAGTTCCCTTCTTATCTGCCAGTTAGCCTGGAGCCAGATGTAACTGGGCTGAGAGTCTGGAGGGTTGTTTTCCCATTCAGTGTTTGAAAAATGATTTTGTTCAGGTCACTGATGGCTCTTTGAACACAGTAAATATTTGCTGGTGGCTACTGCTGCACAAATACATGCTGGATTTTGGTTGTGAAAAGTGGTTTTATTTGAAGTGTGCAAACTCAGAATGTCTGAGCTGCCTCCTGGGGAGGTGTTTTGGTCATAGTTGAGAGGGTTGATGGCAGAGGGAGGAAAATAGGAGTCTCCTCAGACTTGAGCTGCTTGGCATCATCCCTGAATCTTATTTCAAATACTATAGACCAGTTCCAGCTGCCTGCACACCAAGGTTTGGCTAGCTGGCTCCAGCAGCTCCGTCTCCTGCAGATATCCATCTGCAGAGGACTCAACTCTTCCTGCCCAGTGAGTACCAGAGCTGGAGAACAGCTCCAGAACACACACTGTATGGTGCACATCAAAACAGATGGTTTTCATTTTCAGTTCTTACCTTGCAACAGTCTGCTGAGCTTGAACTCCTCAGGATGATCTTCTGGAGCTATACTGGTGGGATGTGAGGCAGCAGAGAAGTTCTTCACAGAGAGAGTGATTTGCCATTGGAATGGGCTGTACAGGAGGTAGTGGAGTCACCATCCCTGGAGGTGTTCAAGAAAAGACTGGATGAGGCACTTAGTGCCATGGTCTAGTTAACTGGGTAGGGCTGGTTGATAGGTTGGACTGGATGCTCTTGGAGGTCTCTTCCAACTTGGTTGATTCTAATCTATTCAATGGACCTGGTCATGGAGTTCGTGCACCTCTGATGCCTTTCCCAGCCTCTTATGATACCCTATCAATGCTGAGGTGGCTGTACCAAAGCCCTCCTGCTCTGAGAGCTTGTTATGAACTTTCCACACACTGCAGTCCTGGTGCTCCTTTCCTGCCCATGATGGCTTGGGAAAACCTCTCTGGCTATTGCACATCAGAGGCTATGAATAATAGAAAGTTTCTTCCTTTAAATGTGGAACTTGTCTCGTGAGAGGATACCCTGAGTCTGAAAGCCTCTTCTGTAGGACATTAGGCAAAGTGTCCTTATTTGCTGACCCTTGCAAGCTGTTTTAGATGCCTGTGTCCTTTTGATCCTCCCTAGTTTGGGACAGTATTCTGTAAATAACCATTTCTGAGCTGAGAATCTTGGACATCCTTTAGTTTCCCATTGCTAGAACACAGTCTAGAAACCACTGAGCAATCAGTCTTCGCTCCTTACTGAACCATCTTGCTGTTTCAAGAGTCTTTTCTCCTTTACAACTTCAAAACCAATTTGCTGCAGCCAGAGCTTAATGCTGCATTAAATGAGGTTTAAATGTAGAGAAAAATGCTAAATGAAGTCTAATCCTTTCCTAGCATATATAAATATTTTTAAGTAGCTGAGTATTTGTAGCAAATTACTTCCCTGGAGACTTTCTCCTGGACCACAAGCACATACACACTTCAAAAGCTTCTAACATCAATTGAACATGAGAAGAAACTACCTGTAAGATGGGGAATGTCATGACACTTAACCTGCTGCTCCAAGTCCCAGATCTGGATGGATGCTGTCTGCTTGAGCCTCTCCAGCCATTGATCCTTGTGCATATTGCAAAGGGCTTGGAAACAAAAGAGACAGCAAAGGTGCAGGCAGGTGATGGAGTCCAGCATCACTGGAGGTGTTTAAAAAGATGCTTGGGTGAGGAGCTGAGGGACAGGGTTTAATAGTTAATGTTCCTCATTAAGTGTATAGGGAGATGTTGGGTTATGGTTGGACTTGATCTTAGGTGTTTTCCAGCCAGGTGATTCTGTGGTGCTATGGGCAGTATCAGACTAGAAAGATGCTCAGTGTAGCTTGCTACAGCATGCAGTGAGACAAGCATCCACCTGTTACTTCAGCTGGATGGAGTGAGTGAGATGTGGCCACTGGGCTTGTTCTAGCTGAACTATCTTGATGGATTGCCTGAGATCAAGATCACTTCCCAGAACTTTCTGGTACCTTTCTGGCCTTTCAGTACCTGAAGGAGGCCTACAAAAAAGCTAGGGAGGGACTTTTTAGGCTAGGAGGGAGTGACAGGACTGGGGGGAATGGAGTGAAGCTGGAGATGGGTCAGTTCAGACTGGACATGAGGAAGTTCTTCAGCATGAGAGACTGGAATGGGTTGTCCAGGGAGGTGTTTGAGGCCCCATGCCTGGAGGTGTTTAAGGCCAGCCTGGCTGAGGCTGTGGCCAGCCTGCTCTAGGGTAGGATGTCCCTGCCCATGGGAGGGGGCTTGGAACTAGATGATGCTTTTGGTCCCTTCCAACCCTGATTGATTCTATGATTCTTTATAAAACACAAGGGCATGTGGTGCCAGGACAAGGGACAATGGCTTTGACCTGAAAGACTTAGATATGAACCAAAACTTCTTCACTATGAGGGAGGTGAGACACTGGAGCAGCTTGGCCAGAGAGGTGGTAGATGCCCCATCCCTGAAAGCATTCAAAGTCAGGTTGGGCAAGACTCTAGGCAACCTGATCTAGTTGCAGGTGTCCTTGCTGGCTGCAGAGAGGTTGGATCTAGATGATCTTTAAAGTCCCTTCCAACCCAGTCTACGATTCTATGAATATTCTGCTGCATCTGTTTGAGTTACAGCAGCCTCTTGCCTGTAACATTTGTCTCATCATGTGAAACGAGGACACTGTGCTGCTTAGCTCAGGAACAGGCTTGCTCCTCAGCAAAGAGAACTTCATCAAACTCTGCTGAAGTCTCTCTCTAAAGCTATTCTGCTGCAGAAACCAAAAGCCATGTTCTGCAGTTGTAAAAGGAGCAGTAGCAGGTGTGGGTGGACAGCACACTCCAGCTGGTGGAGAAGAACAAGTTGCTTCCAAAGGTGGAGGGAGAAGACCCATGTGTCCTTGTAAGTGAAGTACCTGACAGCTTAGGTGTTATTTGTGCTTGCAACTTTGGGCAACAGTTCTCAACTTGTAGAAATGAGTGTTGCCTTCACAGGTGCCATGTCCATCATTATGAAGGCCAAGCTGTGTAACTGCAGTGCGCAGGGAACCTTCCCTACACCGGTATGGATACAGAATCATGGCATCAGTTTGGTTGGAAAAGACCCTCAGGATCACTAAGTCCAGCCTATAACCCTACTCTCTACAAGATTCACCTTAAACCATATCCCTAAGACCTATAAGGTCATCGAGTCCAACTGTTATCCAACTCTAAGTCTGGTGCTAAACTATGTCCCTCATCTCTGTGTTTTAAAAACCTTCCTGTTCCAGTCTTTGGGAACCCTTTCAGTGAAGAGTTTTCTTTTAATGTTACACTGGTTAGGCCACACCTTGAGTACTGTGTCCAGTTCTGGGCCCCCCAGTTTAAGAGGGACATTGAGATGCTTGAACGTGTCCAGAGAAGGGCAACAAGGCTGGTGAGAGGCCTCGAGCACAGCCCTACGAGGAGAGGCTGAGGGAGCTGGGATTGTTTAGCCTGGAGAAGAGGAGGCTCAGGGGAGACCTTATTGCTGTCTGCAACTACCTGAGGGGTGGTTGTAGCCAGGGGAAGGTTGCTCTCTTCTCTCAGGCAGCCAGCACCAGAACAAGAGGACACAGCCTCAAGCTAGGCCAGGGGAAATTTAGGCTTGAGGTGAGGAGAAAGTTCTTCACTGAGAGAGTCATTGGCTACTGGAATGGGCTGCCCAGGGAGGTGGTGGAGTCGCCGTCCCTGGGGCTGTTCAAGGCAGGATTGGACGTGGCACTTGGTGCCATGGTCTAGCCTTGAGCTCTGTGGTAACAGGTTGGACTTGATGATCTATGAGGTCTCTTCCAACCTTGGTGATACTGTAAGACTGTAACCTAAATCTAATGTTCAACCTAAATCTCCTTCTGGTGCCTCTTAAGGCCAGATGCTTCTGCCCATCCTGGAGGAATGTCTTAGTTTGTCCAGCCTGCTCACAGAGGATGCCTGGGTACTGCAATCCTCAGCTGGCTCTGCTCTTAAGGACATTCTCATCAGACCTGGGGGCAGAGCTGTGGCTGGAAAGACCAATTTAAACTCCAATTCCTTTCCCAGACTGACCACTAGCATGAGAAAGGTCACAAGGATTGTTGTCCAAGGTCAACAACTCTGTTACCAAGCCTCATAGCCATCTGGGCTGGAAAAGGCTTGCTTTGCTGGGAGGTGTGGCATGGCTACAAGCTGATCTAACCACCAGATTTAGTAGCTTTTAATCTGTTGGACTGATACACAGGGGTTTTATTCTTTCCATTTTAGAGCATCTCAGACTACAAAGGAATCTGGAACGATTTGATAGCTGAGGCTTTTCTTGTCGCAAGAACAAAGGGGAAGCAGCTATCTCTTTCAGCAGCCTAGAGAGGCTCCTAGCCAAGACTGAGAGATTAGCTACCTGGCATGCAAGCTGGCTTTTAAAGGGATAAAAAACCCCAGGCTTTTAAGTCATTGAGACAAGGGAGAGCTGATCTGAACACACAGGAAGCAGCGAGCAGAGCAGAGGTGTTTAATATGCTTTGCTGGTTGTGAAGGTAATGGAGTAGGAAAGAATTAGCAAAAGCCTTTTGTGTTGCTTTTTTGGACTCTTTTAGCATAACAAGGAAATGTTGTGTAGTCTGTTCTGTAGACATCTTCTAATTGCTCTTGAGCGTTTCTGGCTTTGCTGCCTCATCTATTTTCATTGCAGTGAGGAGTTTACCTCTCTAAGTGACCTCAGAGGCTCGTCTGGCTCCACCTTTGTTGGTACATAAATATTTTAGGCAGGAGGAGCACAAAGACCAGGCACCTTGCAGCAGCAGGGGTGGATGGATGCTCAGAAGTGCCTGAGTAACTTTTTCCATGAGCTTCATTTGCTTTCATCTGGTTTCATGCTGCAAAGTCACTGGGATGCTCTCAGGACCTCAGTGCTCTGTAGTGCCCTGCACGCAAGGACTGAAACTCCCTGGAGAAAGCTGGCTCTGGAGTGAGAAGTGCAGCTTGTTCAGCATTGATGTAACAAAATAGTTTTTCTTCTTCTGTAAATCCTGCATGCCTTGGAAAATCCTTTTTCAGGTTCGTGATTGCTAAGGGAGTTCCCTGGCTTTGCGTCACTGTCATGCTGGAGCCTCTGGGGAGCGGCATCCGGGTTGGCTGGCCATGCAAGAAAGCTGATCTTGCGCAAGACATCCTCCTGCCCGCCCTCCTCATACTCACCTGGTTTCACATGGTCCTGAGCAACCACAATTAGCTGCCGCAAGGGTTCAAGCACTCCCCCTCAGCTCATTTCCTCCTTGTAGGGGAGTACAAGAAAACTGCAGAAGTTGAAATCCAGTCAGTTCTGTCCTTCTGCTGTGCAGTCTCCTTCCAAGATGCTTTCTTTTCCTGTGTCCCCTACCTTGACTGTGCTCATGCTGGATCAGGGACTGAAGAAATGTTGCTGTGCCTTCCCTGGTTGCTATCTCTTGCTTTTGAGGTCCTTTCATTGTGGCCAGGGAAAGGACCCAGCAGAGAAGTGCCCACATTGCAAGTGTTGTGGGGTGGTTGGATCAATACTTGGAGCTTTTGTGCAGGTAGGAACTGATCTAACCAGGGGTGGAGTGGGATCTGTCCCCTTAACCAAATAGTTTGGTTAAGCCCCTGAGAGGTGGTGTAGTAATTCCAGCACTGCCTTCAAAGAGCAGAGCCTGACTGCTGCGGTGTTGAGAGCCTGCTGAGACCAGTGCTTTGAACACCAACTCAGGTGGCCTGAAGCACAGCTACCATGAGCACAAACTCGATGCTGCACCCAGCATTTGCCTCATCTTTGTCAGAGCTTAGCTTGAGGATACCCAGATTCCTACTGGAAGGAGTAGGGATAGAGAGGGAATATATCTTGTCTCTGTCCTGTGCTTACCCAGAGACTTTTGCTGCTGTTAATCCAAGTGGCACTGCAGATGTTGCAAACTCCTTCTTTGTCTTTTCTAGGACAACCTTGATTTGTGGCAGAACACTTACTTGCTGTCTGTTGGTGCCTCAGAAAACAAGCTGTGCCAAGACCATGGGTACCAATAACCTTCCATCAGGAGGTAATTGCTTGTTACAGCTCTGAAGAACATAGGCTTGATTTTTTTTTTTTTACTTCAAGAGTTATTGGCTGAGGAAATCAGACTGGGATCACAAACTGCCAGGTGAGACCTGGACAAAGTTGGTGCATCAATTTATATCAAAACACATTTCTTCTCCTTTCCTCTTTTGTGATGCATTAAGAATAGTTTGGTTCTCCTCCTGCTCTGTTCTGCCCTAGCCGGGTCACATCCGGAGTATTGTGTCCATTTCTGGGCTCCCCAGTTCAAAAGAGACAGGGAACTAATTTGTAGCCAGTGAGGGCTACAAAGATGCTGAGGGGCCAGAAGCATCTCTGTGAGGAGGAGAGGCTGAGAAACCTTGGGCTGTTGAGCCTGGAGAAGGGCAGCCCCAGAGGGGATCTGATCAATGCTCAGCAAGAGTTAAAGGGAGGGGGGGCAAGAGGATAGGACTAGACTCTTGTCAGTGATGATAAGCAACAGCATAAGGGGCAACAGGCACAAAGTGGAACCCATGAGGGTTATCTGAACAGAAAAAGAAACTTCTTTGCTGTGACAGTGCTGGAGCCCTGGTGCAGGCTGCCCTCTTTCAAAGAAGAGAATAAATCTTCTAGGCAGCTACCTCTGGGGTTTCCAAATGGTGAAGTCAGGTCTGCAAGCTGCTCGCTGGTGGCTATGTAGGATCAGTGTGGCCAGTAGGACAAGGGAGGTTATTCTGCCCCTGTACTCAACACTGGTCAAGCCACATCTTGAGTACTGTGTCCAGTTCTGGGCTCCTCAATTC
>WAAF01014232.1:213656-295251 GCA_013400475.1 Tricholaema leucomelas | reverse complement strand
GTGCTAGGTTGGACTGGATGATCTTGGAGGTCTCTTCCAACCTGGCTGATTCTATGAAAAAAGGGAATTTGTTCTTGCTATTACACGAGGATCCTCTGAGGCCTGTGCACTCAGGTCTCCCTGTGCAGTGAATGCTGCACAGGCTCCTTGATCTCCTGTCCACCTAATTAGTCCTTTACAAATTGGGTTTTCTTCAGGATCATTTACATTACATGTGTCCAACACTGGTACTCAGTTTGGGGAACACTTATTAGGATTTAAAGCAATAAGCTTCTAATTATCTCTTGCTCCAGGGGTGAGTGGGGGATGCAACCTCTTGTCTCTCCTCCTAACTGAGGGAGCTGAAGGGCAGTGCAGGGAGCTGTGCTCTGCTGCTTGTGAAACTGCTTTGCTCTCTCCTAGGACATCCATTAGCTTATGCTTTGCTGCTCTTCCTCCTATGCTGAGTAAGTGGTGGCTTAAATGCCTCTTCCACTGCAGAGATGCTTGTTCAGGAGTCATCCTGTGCCCTTGGGCAGAAGATCATGGAAATGAGGTAGAAAAGATACTTCTGTTTTATCTTCCAGTGAGATGTGGCTTTACTTATGAGCACAGGAAGGTGCTGACATTTTGAAAGGGTCAGCAGAAAAGTAACTTTTCCCCCCTCATTTTGTTCATTCTCTTCAGCCAAGCTGATTTTTCATACTGATGAGAGCCAAACAGCTGAAAATCTGAGTTGCTCCTTGCTCTTGCTTCCTTTTCTTGGTAGAGCTGTTGCTTAGATGCTTGCTGATCCATGCCTGGAGCCTGTGAATTAATGGTGTATCATGGCCTGCAGAAGTAGGAACCAATTTAGTAACTGGGCTTTGTGCTGCAGGAGTTCAGCTACAGGTAGCAAATGGCAGTGGGGAGATGCAGCAGATGGGACTTACACAATCAGAATCATTTTGGTTGGAAGAGACCTCTTAAGTCCAACCTTCAACCTAATGCCACAATGGCCTCTCAACCATGTCCACAAGTGCCATGTCCATATGTTTCTTGAACACTTCCAGGGACAGTGACTCCACTACCTCCCTGATCAGCCTATTCCAATGCTTGAGCAATTGGACTTAGCACTGGGGCTGCTGTGCCACCTTACAGCTTGTGATGGGCACAACCTCTCATGATCAGCTCTGCCCAGCTGAGGGCTGTAACTGCCCTGATGCAGAATCAAGCCTTGGACCTTGCTGACTTCAGGAGAAAATGGATTTTTTTCTTGCTACCTGTACATAAACTCCTAAATTCACCACAAGGGCCATCTTGTCCATGAGATGCTTCAGCCACAGTAGAGATCAGAACACTATTATCATTATCCCTGTGAAACAGGAGTAGGTGAGGAACCTTCAGCCAGATTGATGTCTTTATTTATGCAGAGTGGTACTTTGCACCAGCCTGCTGAAGCAAATCACCATGATTAAATGTCAGAAGCTGGTTTCTCATAACCTTTGAGTAGGAAAACTTTCCTGTCTAGAGGAGTGTTTCAAGGATGAAATACTCTCCAGAGCAGTGTGTGAGTTTAAACCCTCTTAAAATAAAATACCCTCAGAATAGGCTTTAAATACAAGTTGGATGATGTGCAGACAAGCATGTCTCCTGTCTGGGGAAAAAAACCTTCATCTCAAATGGGTAACTAAGCTCATTTCATGCTGAAAATCCTTTCTCCACCCCCAGATGCCATGGCTAGAAATTTCTCTGAAAAAAAAGGCAACTTTATGGTCCTTTCTTGGCTGTCCCTGATGTCTGGAGCAGAAACCTGGTTCTGCTGGCTTTATCCTGCCCTGGTTCACCAGACAGCAGCTCAGAGCTGTGGAAGCTGCTGTAGATCCAAGGAAGTTTCCCTGTGGTTGTTGGGCAGGAATTGCAAGGATCAAGCCCTTTCTGACCCCTGTATGGATGAGGATCTGTGACCATCGAAGGTGCTGACTCCCACTGGGCTGTGTGACTCTCTGAGGCAGCCAGTTGGTTGGCCTCTCACTATGCTTGGGTGACAGTTTAGGACCCCTTGTGCCACAAGGCTTTGGAAGTGACAAGATGAGGCTGCCGTTAGGAACTGTGAAGTGTAATCAAGGAGAAGTGTCCCTGCCTGTCAAGCCCATCATCTCAGCTCCTGCTGAGCTGCTTAAACAGCTGATGTGTGAGCTATTGCCTTGGATTGTCACCTCTCTTTTTTCTCTGCCTTAGACATCAGAGATGTTAAACTTCATCACATCCCACAGATTGAGTCTGTTGCTACATCTTCTGCCTCCCTACGATTGGTCAAATGTTCTCTAGGTCAAGCAGAATCCCTTTTGCCTTTTAAATTTCTGTGATTGGCTGCTAACAGGTTACAGTTCCTTGGTCACTGGAAACCACAGTTCTACCAACTCTTGTTCCTTTTGCCTTTCTGTCCTTTTGAATCTTTCCAGGAATCAAAAGCTGTATCCTGAGCTCCCATAAACCTGCACACCCCTGTTAGCTCCAAGTAGGACAAGCAACCCAGCCCACTTCCTTACCTGTTCTCTGGATCTAAGTAACAAAAAGATTCAAAGGCCATCTTTGCTTTGCAGGTCACACTTCAAAAATAGCTCTTTTGGTCTCTCCAGGAGAATCAAAGTTAGGAGAGAAGAACAAAAGGCACCTTGCAACAAATGACAAAGACATGACAGAAGCTGCCCAATGGGGACATGTTATTCATAGGATTAATGACACTTCTCTAGCAAGTTGCTTTATCTGGAAAAAGCCACCCTAAAGTTGTGGAATCACAGAATCAACCAAGTTGGAAGAGACCTCCAAGCTCATCCAGTCCAACCTAGCACCCAACCCTCTCCAGTCAACCAGACCATGGCACTAAGTGCCCCATCCAGTCTTTGCTTGAACACCTCCAGGGACAGTGACTCCACCACCTCCCTGGGCAGCCTATTCCAATGCCAATCACTCTCTCTGCCAACAACTTCCTCCTAACATCCAGCCTAGACCTCCCCTGGCACAACTTGAGACTGTGTCCCCTTGCTCTGTTGCTGGTTGTCTGGCAGAAGAGACCAACCCCACCTGGCTACAGCCTCCCTTCAGGTAGTTGCAGATAGCAATGAGGTCTGCCCTGAGCCTCCTCTTCTCCAGTCTAAACACCCCCAGCTCCCTAAGCCTCTCTTCACAGGGCTGTGCTCCAGGCCCCTCACCAGCTTTATTGTCATTCTCTGGACACATTCCAGTATCTCAATATCTCTCTTGACTTGAGTAGCCCAGAACTGGGCACAGGACTCAAATTTTTGTTTAATTGTTTAAAGTGGAAAAGCCTTCCAAGATCATTGAGTCCAACCATCAACCTAACACCACCATGGCCATTAAACCATGTCCCCAAATGCCGTGGCCGCATGCTTCCTGAACACCTCCAGGGACAGTGACTTCAGCACCTCCCTGTGCAGTCTGTTCCAATGTTTGATTACTCTTGCAGCAAAAGAAAATCTTCCTAATATTCAATCTAAACCTTCTCTGGCACAATTTCAGGCCATTTCTTCTAGAGTATCTAGTGTGTGTGTCTGGAAAAAGCCTCCTCAGATCTGTCATGGCTGAGTTCCAGGCAACATTGGCTTTAGCTTGTTTCCAATATTTGACCTGTTGATGGTGATGATCAATATTTAAAGATCATTGCTGGACAACAACAGGGAGAGACTTTTTACAAGGGCTTTTTAGAAGTGGTAAGATGAATGGGAATGGTTTAAGCTGGAAGAGGGGAGTTTTAGACTGGATATTAGGAATAAATTCTTTGCAGTGAGGGTGATGAGGCAATGGGACAGGTTGCTCAGGGAGGTTGTGGTGGCTTCAAGCCTGGAAGGCCAGGTTGGATGTGGCCTTGAATGACCTGGTCTAGTGGAAGTTGCAGGGGGAGTTGGAACTAGATTATCTTTAAGGTCCTTTCCAACCCAACCTGTTCTATGAACTAATGCAGATCAGCTGGTGCCAGACTGTTTTCAGGACCAAGAACTGAACAGGGCAGGTAAGATGGTGGCAAAGCAATGATGTTGTGTAGAACATCTCATCAGAAGATGTGCTACCTGTCACTATATGCAAACCTGCCTTGGTGTCCCTCTTCTCCCAGGAAATGGTGCTGTAGTGACAATTTCCAGAGCACTGCAAGGCTGGGGAGTTCCCATGGCACATCTTGGCTGCCTTCCTGCCAAGTTTGGATGTGAAAATCCTCATCAGTCTGGGAAGGTTTAACTCGTGCAGCTGAGCCACCTCTGAGAGTCTGCAGGATTAATCAGGCAGTTGAACCAGAAGTAAGACAAGCCAAGAAGACTATTAGGCTATTGATTCAAGATGCTGTTGGGAAGGAGCCTTCAGCCAGGCTATGTTAATAAAGCTGCATGAGCTGATCAATCACTGTCAGTAATCTTGGTCTAGGCAGGAGCTTGGTGATTTCTGTTATTTGAGTCAGCTTGGGTTTGAAGCATTTCCTTATGAGACATTGAAGCAGAGGAGTTGTTATTAGGTTGTTGGCCCTGGAGTTGTGTGTGGAGATGGAGAATCAACAGGATGGTCTCTGGTCAAGGGATGTGTGGGTAAGTACAAGTAGTTGTTAGAATGTTGGGATGCCAGCACAAATGGTTTAGGCTGGAAAAGATCTTTCAGATGTTTGAGTTCAGCCATAAACCCAGCACTGACAGGTGACCACTAAACCATAGCCTTCAGCACCACATCTCCATGGCTTTGAAACCTCTTCAGGGATGGGGACTCCACCACTGCCCTGGGCAGCCTGTTGCAGGCCTTGACAACCCTGCTGGGGAAGAAATCGTTCCTCATGTCCAACCTAAACCTCCCCTGGTGCAAGCTTGGCCTTTTTCTCTCGTTCTGTCACTTGTTTCTTGGGAGAAAAGCACAACTCCCACCTGGCTTCAACCTCATTTCAAGGAGTTGTAGAGAGCCAGAAGGTCTCCCCTCAGCTTCCTTTTCTCCAGGTTGAACAACCCTAGTTCCTTCAGCACAAGGCCTGTGCTCTAAACCTTTCACCAGCTTCGTTGCCAGTCTCTGGATCTGCTCCGGCACCTCATGGGTGAGAGACCCCAAACTGAACCCCCTATTCAAAGTGTGGTCCAACCAGTTTTAGGCTGAACTCCAAAATGAAATCTGCTTTCCAGCCATGGGCCAGGCTTCTCAGGGAGAACACAAACAGGACTAACTGGCCCTTCACCAACTTCATTGCCCTTCTTTGGACCCACTTCAGCACCTCAGTGTCTGTCTTATAAGTGAACTGAAGCCAGTATTTGAGGTATGGCCTCACCCCTGCTGAGTACAGGGTAATATGGGACTTGACAGTGCTGGGTTAAGAGCTGAGCTTGATGATCTTTAAAGGACTCTTCCCATCAAAGCAATTCCATATTTCTGTGGTTTTATTAACTCCACTCACTCCCAGTTCTGCTCCTCCCACCATCTCCCCGTCTCCAGGTGGCTCTGCTCGGACAACTGCAGCGTCTGACAAGCTGTAAAACTTGCGTGACTGTCAAAGTGAGGACTTGTCAGCTTGTCACTGAAGAGCAGTTGGAGAGGCAGCAGATGTCTACAGCCTTGATGTGGAGTCTGAGTGGCATTGCTGCGGAAGACGACGAAGAGAAGAGCACAGATCCTGGCTGAGGAGGAAGAGTGGGAACAGGACACGCTGAGATCTGGAGAGTACCGTGGTTACTGCAGCTACCTGAAAGGGCATTGTGGAGAGGTTGCTGCTGGTCTCTTCTCACAGGTAATTAGTGGTAGAACAAGAAGGAATGGCCTCAAGCTGCCACTGGGTAGGCTTAGGCTGGATATTAGGAAGAATTTTTTTTTCCCAGAGTCCATGTCCAAGTGGAGTTCCTCAGGGATCAGTCCTGAGACAAGTCTTGTTCAACATCTTTGTCAGTGATATAGACAGAAGCATTGAGTGCAGCCTCAGCAAGTTTGCTGATGACACCAAGCTGTGTGGTGCAGCAGACAGACTGGAGGGCAGGGATGCCATCCAGAGGGACCTGGACAGGCTGCAGAGGTGGGCACAAGCCGAGCTCAGGAGGTTCAACAAGACCAAGTGCGGTGTCCTGCATCTGGATCAAGGCAATCCCAAGCACACATCCAGGCTGGGCAGTGAGTGGCTGGAGAGCAGCCCTGAGGAGAGGGACTTGGGGGTGCTGGTGGATGAGAAGCTCAACATGAGCCAGCAGTGTGCACTTGCAGCCCAGAAAGCCAACCAGAGCCTAGGCTGCATCAGGAGAAGTGTGGCCAGCAGGGCAAGGGAGGTGATTCTCCCCCTCTACTGTGCTCTGCTGAGACCCCACCTGGAATAATGCATCCAGTTCTGGAGCCACTATGACAAGAGGGATGTGGAGATGCTGGAGTGTGTCCAGAGAAGGGCCATGAGGATGCTCAGAGGGCTGCAGCAGCTCTGCTGTGAGCACAGACTGAAAGAGTTGAGGCTGTTCGGTCTGGAGAAGAGGAGGCTCTGAGGTGACCTTATTGTGGCCTTCCAGCATCTGAAAGGGGCCTACAAAAAAGCTGGGGAAGGACTTTTTAGGATATCAGAGAGTGCCAGGACTGGGGGAATGGAGCAAAGCTGGAGGTGAGGAGATTCAGACTGGATGTGAGAAGGAAGTTGTTGAGCATGAGAGTGGTGAGAGGCTGGACTGGGTTGCCCAGGGAGGTGGTGGAGTTGCCAGCCCAGGATGTGTTTAAGAGCCGTTTGGCTGTGGTGCTCGAGGATGTAGGTTAGAGTGTGTCTTGTAGAGTAGGGGTATTGGTTGGACCTGGTGATCCTGAGGGGCTTTTCCAACCTCAGTGTTTCTGTGATTACTGCTCCTAAGTCCACTTGCACTGACTCTTTAGGGATGAAGGCTAGAAATAAAGCAGTATTGTGCCTCTCTTGAATTAATAATAACTGATCCCGTGGACAGAAGATCACAGAATCATTTAGATTGCAAAAAGCCTTCAAGATGGAGTCCAACCATTAACCTTACTCTTCCAAGTCCACCAGATTGTCTGATTCCCATCACAAGGTCTTGAGGGAGGCAGAGTTTATCAAGCTTTTAGGACAACAAAGGGCTTATTGCCTGTCCTATCGCTCACCCAGCTTCTTTTGCTGAGCAAGCCACTGAATCTCCCCAGACCTCAGTTTAATAACTCCACAGAGCCATCCTCTCCTAGAAGGCTGCAGCATGTTCTGCCCGCTGAAACCTCTTGGGGCAAGGCTTTTCTCCATCCAAGCTTTTGTTTGCTTGACAATGCATCGTTAAGCCACCCTGATTTAGTACTGTAACACAACATTTTAACAGCTGAGCTCTCTTTTGGGACTTTATAAGGTCTTCTCATACATATTGTGCTAGCTCTATGAGCTCCCACATCTGTTACTGAATCAAGACTTCTGATGGGCAACCTTAACGTGGGGCTTTGTTCCAAAGAGGGCTAAACAGGATTTCTTTTAACAGCCACCTGGGTTTCCTCTGGAGTGGAAACTCTGATGTTCAACCAGCAGTGCTGAATACATTGATGGAAGTTCAGCACAGCAGGTTGCATTCTGTGCAGTGTTCACATGGGTGTTATCCATAGGATTCTAAAGTAAATCCCTTGACTGCTCAAGCTAATGTGCTCCAATTTCATTGGCACTCAGCCTACTATTTCAGAAAGAAAAAGATGTCACTGCTGACCTAAATAGGATTTGCTTCTAAGAGGCTCTGGGGTAAAAACCTTCCTCCCTTGAAATCTAGACACAGTCCTTGTATGGGATTAGAATTGAGCTGGCTCCATGATTTCAGTGCAGCTCTGTGCCAATTAGCAGTAACAGGCTTCCAGGCTAGTACAGTCAGTAATGAAGGGTGAGCCTCCAAGTTTCAGAAGGTCTGTTTTTAATGAGCCCTTCAAAACATGGACTAGTTGTGGAACACCTTGTGTCTGGGCTGAGATTGTGATGGGAACAGGTTTCATTCTGGATACCTTTTTTCCTCTCTGAGCAAAATCCTGGGAGCAGATGCTGCCTTTCAGCTTTTCCAGCTGAAAGCAGAACCCCAAACTATGAAAGGTGGAGAAAAAGAGGTGGGATTGGTCTGAGAATTAAACAGAGAAGCAAGGATGGGTTTCTCTAATCCTGAGCAAGCCTGGGGAGAAACCTTCACTGGTTTATCCTTGCATAATATAAATATGCCTCTTTCTGTAACATCTGTTTAGAATCAATTATTTCATTTCATACCTTTGCTTTGAAACTTTGTTTCAAAAACCCTTTTGAGCGTAGATATGGGAGCCAGGATGCCAGGTTCAGCCTCTGCCAGCCTGAGCAGTGGACAGAATATCCCTCTGCATTCCTAGTCCTGAAGCAGTGGGTAAAGAAAACCTGCTCCAGAGTAGCAAGCAAAACAATTCTTAGGTTCAGGAGGGGTTCTGGAATGTAATCTGTGGAGCAAGTAAGCTTGAGGAGTATTTGGTGCCTCTTCTTTCTTACTGGTCTAAGACATAAGCTGCATTTTGGTGGGGAAGAATCTCCTCCCCTTCCTGAAAACCAGCTCTTCAGGACTGGCTTTCAACGAAAGAACTGAGAAGATAGGGGTTGGTGGTGGCTGGTTTAAAAGGATAAACCTAAACAAACTACTGTTCAGGCACAGATAAAAGAAACGTGGAGGGAAAGGAGCAAAGACAGAATAGAACTTGGCTTAGAAATGTTAGAGCCTTCTAACTCGCAGCTGGGCAGCCCAGCTGCTGTCTTCAAGCTGATGATGGTAGTGATGTCCCTCCTGCTGCTCAAGGGAATGACATCCCAAAACTCCCAGAGGAAACTGCTTCATGGAGTGGCAGGGACACGAAGCATGGAAAGGAAGCAAAAACGAGGCTGGGTTGGGAGGGAAAGAGTGACAGCTCCTCTCCGGATGTGACAGAAAGGGGCCAGGCACACACACCACTGCACTTAACCCCTTTCGTTGGGTAAAACTGAAAGTATTTCTCCCAAATGTGCTGAATTTCACTTTTTCTTTTCTGAAAGCTGGCTTAGGAATAACACTTGGACCATTTTAAAAGCTGACATGCTAATGAAAGACTACTAAATCCTGCCACTTCTCTGCAGAGCAGGAATAAGTTAAGACAGACACGACAGCAGAGAGGGGGGAAAGGCTCTGAATGTGATGGTTTATTAAGCATTTCACCCTCAAGGTGTTTAATATGTATGAGGCTTCTGTCACTGTCCTACTAATGCTCCTTGGGACCACAGTGGCAACAGAAAGGAGCCTCAAAGCTAATCGAAACACTTCCCTGGCAGTGGTACCTGCTTGGGAGGCTTCTCTGGTTGTTGCCCTCATAGAATCGTTTTAGTTGGAAAAGAGCTCCAAAATCAAGCCCAGCTGTCAACCCAATACCACCATGGCCATTAAACCATGTCCCAGAGTGCCACAGACACACTTTTCTTGAGCACTTCCAGGGATGGTGACTCCACCACCTCCCTGAGAGGCTTGTTCCAATACCTGACCACTCTTGCAGGAAAGAAATTGTTCACAACATCCAACCTAAACCTCTCCTGCTGTAACTTGAGTCCATTTCTTCTCGTGCTGTCACTAGGTACTTGGGAGAAGAGACCATCAGCCACTTCTCTTCAACTGCTTTTTGAGGAGTTCTGGAGAGAGACGTAAGTGATGAGGAGCAAGCCAGACAGCTCTAAACCCACAGTCAGCAGCATCGAGATTCCCTTCTGGTCCAGGATAATGCCTTGTTTGGGGCCATCCCTCATCAGGTGGGTCTGACATTGCATCTCCTGCTTTCTGTGCTGTTGTTACCTTTAACAGAAGGATGCTTTGGCCAAGAACCAGAGCCCTTCATAGAATCAACCAGGTTGGAAGAGACCTCCAAGCTCATCCAGCCCAACCTAGCACCCAGCCCTAGCCAATCAAACAGACCATGGCACTAAGTGCCTCAGCCAGGCTTTGCTTGAACACCTCCAGGGACAGTGACTCCACCACCTCCCTGGGCAGCCCTTTCCAATGCCAATCACTCTCTCTGGCAACAGCTTCCTCATAACCTCCCCCAGCACAACTTGAGGCTGTGTCCCCTTGTTCTGTTGCTGGTTGCCTGGGAGAAGAGACCAACCCCCACCTGGTTCCTGATCCAGGCCAGGATGCCATTGGCTCTCTTGGCCACCTGGGCACACTGCTGCCTCATGTTCAGCTGGAACTGAACCTACTGGGGACTGCTCTGTCCTCAGCCTGTAGTGCTGCGTGGGGTTCTTGTGGCTGAAGTGTAGAACCCTGCACTTGGTCTTGTTCAGTCTCATCCCATTGGCCTCTGCCCACCCATCCAGCCTGTCAAGGTCCCTCTGCAGGGCTCTCCTACCCTCCAACAGCTCCACACCTGCTCCTAGCTTGGTGTCATCTGCAAACTGACTGATGCTGGACTCAATCCCCTGGTCCAGATCATCAGTAAAGATATTGAAGCCACCACTGATCCCTGGGGCACACCACTAGTGCCAGCTGCCAACTGAATGTGGCACCATTCACCACCCTTCTCTGGGCCCAGCCCTCCAGCCAGTTCTTGACCCATAGCAGAGTGAATCTGTCCAAGCCACAAGCTGCCAGCTTTGCCAGGAGCTTGTTGTGGCAGATGGTGCCAAAGGCTTTGCTGAAGTCCAGGTAGACTACATCCACAGCCTGCCCCACATTCACACTCGCCTTCCACATGTCCACACCACGCAACACATAGCTGAAGTGGGGACAGCCTTGCAGGTCTCTCACCCCATTTCTTAGGGTCACAAAATAATTTTGTTCCATTTGACTCATTCTTGCTGCCAGTGTTCAGAGATAGGCACCTCAGCACAATTATCTGTGGAACAGAGGTTTTTGCTTGCTGCCAGCAGAAGGCTTTGCAGATATTTCCCAGTTGCCTTGGATTGATAATGCAGGCCTGTAGAGGAGGCAGATGGATTTGCTGCCTAACAAAGATAAATTGAAAGTAGATTATGCTCAACTGCCCATCCAGCCACCACAAGAAGTGTTCTTCCCTCAACTCATCCTTCTAGATTATCTGGAACAAGCATGAACTTGCCAAGGGCTGGTAACCCAGCTTAAAAGGGTTTGTGACCCCCATTTCAGGTTGAAAACCTTAGTTTGAGAAGTGCTGAGCTTACAGAAAAGTTACTGAAAAGTCATGACCTTGCTTAGAGTGGTCTGAAGTGGAGCTCTGCTCAAGAAGATGGAGGCACAAAGTGTCTTCCAAGGTTACATAAACATGGAGTTTGGATGAGTTGAAGGGAATTAGACAAGGCAAAAGATTTAGCCTCTCACACCTTTCTGTAGTCCTTTTCAACTTCCAGTCTGTCTTGATCCTGATAGCTCCAAGGTGGCCCATGCAAAACCTCCCATCAAAATGCAGGTGTGTGAAGATACAACTGTTCATCCTTGCTCTAAGTGTGTTCCAGTTCTGATGTTTTTGCAAATATCCCAAATTCCCTGTTCCTGGAAGCTCCTGGGCACCTGCTGCTCTTGGTGGAGGTCTGAGGACAGGTAGAACATTGCAAGGTTCAATCCTCAACGTGCTGAAAGTCAGCAGAGCTTTAAACCCCAGCTGTGTTTCTCCCTATGCCACAAAACTCTTGGGGGGTTTTTGGTCTCCTTTTAATTTTTGTTTTGGGCCTTTTTTTTTCCCCCTCATCAAATTATTCTCTTGTTGCACTGCCTGTGCTCGTTAAAGGTCACCAAACCCATCCTGTGCCACTGCCTTGTGTATCAAAGCTGCTTTCTACGTTGCTTTTCATGTGTTTTCAGACCATTAAAACTGTCTCCTTGCTCTTCGCTTTTGTGATCAAAGCAGCATTCATGCAGCAACCTCACGCAGGATGTGCTTTATCTCTCCCAGCAACTATTGCTTCCTCCTATGATGCTGCTGCTCTTGGAGGACACTTCTTGTCCTCCAAATGGCTTTTCCTCTCCTCTCCCTGCTCTGCTGCTGGTTGTTCAGTGCTCTAACTGCTGGAGAAGGGGAAATAGTTAAGGGTTTTTATAAGAGGGAGGGGAAAATGATAAAATGGACCTTATTTGTTCCTTAATGGGGCTCCTGGTACCACCATGAACAGTTAGTGACTGTCAGCAAGGCTTGCAACTAGGAAATTGTCTTATAAACTGTTTTTTTTAAAGGCTGAAAGGTCATAAAAAGGATTTAGCACTATCACAGGAGACAACTTTGTTTAAACAGTGTCATTAGCCTCTTTGTAGCCCTTTTTATAGAGCGTTCTCCCTTGCTCATTGCTCTCTTGTTCTTTTTTTTTTCCCTGAGGTTTCTGTTTCCTTAGTACTGAAGCTGGAATCTCCTGGAAGCCAGCAGGGCTGCTCAGGATGCTCAGCTTAGGATGGGGCTCTGCTGTGTGACAGATGGAAAATGAGGTCTTTAAGGAAAACGGAAACTCAGATTCCTGAGGTGATGTGGTTGAGGCAAGGAAAGTTCTCAGCACTTTTGGGTCATGTTTCTCAGAGTTCAAGAGAGACCAGGAACTGCTGGAGGCTACAGAGATTCTCAGGGGCCTGGACCATATGTGTAAGGAGGGAAGGCTGAGAGACATGGGCTGTTTAACCTGAGAGGGGATCTTCTCAATGCTCAGCAAGAGCTAAAGGGTAGGGGGCAAGAGGATGATGTCAGAATCTTTTTGGTTGTGCTGAGTGACAGGATGAGGGCAGCTGGCACCCAACTGGAACCCAAGAGGCTCCATCTGACCAGGAGGAGAAATTTCTTTGGTGTGAGAGTGTTAGACCTCTGCAGCAGGCTGCCCAGAGGGGTTTTGGAGTCTCCTTGTCTGGAGAGATTGCAAATCCATCTGGCCGTGGTGATCCTGGGCAAGCTGCTGTGGGTGCCCTGCTTTAGCAGGGATAGTTGGACTGGATGATTCCCAGAGGTCCCTTCCAACTCTCACCATGCTGGGATTCCTGTGAAATCCCAAGAGCTTTGTGAAAGGAAGAAATGTTGGAGAGACTCTCATGGTGGTTATGTGGACTTAACCCAAATGCTTCAGAGTTTACACAAACTCACCCAGTTTTCAATAACAAATGATGCTACAAGGGGCAGGAGCCATAAAAGATTCAAGCACAGAGGCATGGTTTAGTGGTGACCTGGCAGTGCTGGGTTAATGGTTGGGCTTGATAATCTTAAAGCTCTCTTGACATATCTATAATTCTGCTGAAAATAATTCAGGTTTGAAGCAGACCTCAGTGTGTTGCTGACCTGGAAATGAGAGAATCTCTGTAGAGGAGCTGAAGTTCAGGTAGTGACAGAACTAGGGGAAATGGAGCAAAGCTGGAGGGGGTAGGTTCAGCCTGGACGTGAGGAAGAAGTCGTTGAGCATGAGAGTGGTGAGAGCCTGGACTGGGTTGCCCAGGGAGGTGGTTGAGGCCCCGTGGCTGGAGGTGTTTAAGGCCAGGCTGGATGAGGCTGTGGCCAGCCTGATTGAGGGTAGGATGTCCCTACCCGTGGCAGGGGGGTTGGAACTGGCTGATCCTTGTGGTCCCTTCCAACCTCGACTGATTCTACAATCTTATGATTCCAAGTTAGAAAAAAACCCCAAACAAACCCCCAAACATCAAATGACTACAAGAAGAGTCTGTTGGCAAAGTGTTTTCACAGATGTGCCACTCAGGAGCAGGCAATATAGCCAAAGAGTGGCAAGCAGAGTACTTTGCTTTTCCTTCTCCTTTCATACAATCCCAACAGCTGCTGGCCTTTCAGAGCTAGCAAAGCTCTAGACAACTCGTGAAGGAAAGAAGAATGGGATGAAAATAGGTCCAATCCAGACTGACAGAGGCACACTGAAGCCACTTGTCCTGAATTTCTCTTCTTCCCTTTTATTTTTGGTAAGGAAACTGCTTTTATTACACACACATAAGAGAAATAAAAAGGTAAAAATGCCCCTTTTTGTTCTTCAGCTGGCTCTTGGTTAACAAATATTTTGGGGCTATTTCAGTGGATGAAGAGCCGTGAAGATGCTCAGAGGGCTGGAGCAGCTCTGCTATGAGGATAGGCTGAGAGAGTTGGGGCTCTTCAGCCTGGAGAAGAGAAGGCTTCAAGGAGACCTTATAGTGGCTTTCCAGTATCTGAAGGGAGCCTACAGGAAGGCTGGGGAGGGACTATTGACAAGGTTTGGTAATGTCAGGATGAGGGGGAATGGGTTTAAGCTGGAAGAGGGGAGATTTAGACTGGATGTTAGGAGGAAGTTCTTTACAGTGAGGGTGGTGAGACACTGGCACAGGTTGCCCAGGGAGGTTGTGGATGCTTCCTCCCTGGAGGCATTTAAAGCCAGGCTGGATGAGGCCTTGAGCAGCCTGCTCTAGTGAAAGGTGTCCCTGCCTATGGCAGGGGGTTGGAGATGGATGATCCTTGAGGAACCATTCTATGATTCTATGAAATGAATCACCTGTGCTCAAAGACAACTCTGGGGCATGAAGGAAATAAACATTAATAGGTGACTGGGTGTGCTAGTTTGAGCCTAGCTAGCATGTTTTGGTGAGAAGAACTAGATGATAGGCTGTAAAATGAGAACAATGGTGAGGTCTACTTCCCTCACAGTCTTGCTGGGATGTGTAAAGAAGAAAGGCAAAACAAAGATTAGGGCACTTGCTTCTTCTCTTTACTGGGGAGCTTTGCCTGCTGGGGAGAAGCTAAGGCTGCTGGCTGGACTCCATCTTACTTTCCAACCTCACCCTTCCTTTGCTTGGCTGCTTCACCTTGCTTTTTAACCCTTTTGGCCGAACCTCCATTCTTCCTTAGGGCTGGGGTAAGGTTGAGAGGGGTAGGGAAAGGTGAGGGGTGGTTGAGAGCCCCTCCTGGGGACTCAGGTTTCTGGGAGGGGAATTGTGTCTGTATTACCTTTTTTACCTTGTATATTTCTGTCTATAACTGTATATACTGTAAATATCTGCTTGTAAATTGTGCCAGCTGTAAATATAAGCTTCATTCACATTTCCAGAGCTGACTGAGTCTAGTCTGGGTAATTTCTGAAAGTGTGGGGGGCGGGGGACACCCAAACCATCACACTGGGGGGGAAAAATGAGCCTGGAAAACAGATCCTTAGCAGTCATGTGAGATTTTGGCTAGGGGTGAAGACCCTGTTGGTAATAGGTTTATGTAAAGCTTTGGGTCACAGCAACAGCAGGAGCAGCAGCATGAGACTGCACACCCCAGGACCTCTGTCTAGCTCCCCAGGTACTGCCCAGCTGAGGGAGGCTTAGCAGGATAGAGCAAAGGCAAACCTGCTGCAAGTGCAATTTTTCACATCAATGAAATCTAAGTGACCAAATATTTGTAGTGCAAAGCTCCCCTCAATTCAAGAGAGATGTTGAGGTGCTGGAATGTGTCCAGAGAAGGGCAACAAAGCTGATGAGGGGCCTGGAGCACAGCCCTGTGAGGAGAGGCTGAGGGAGCTGGGGGTGTGCAGCCTGGAGAAGAGGAGGCTCAGGGCAGACCTCATTGCTGTCTACAACTGCCTGAAGGGAGGCTGTAGCCAGGTGGGGTTGGTCCCTTCTGCCAGGCAACCAGCAACAGAACAAGGGGACACAGTCTCAAGCTGTGCCAGGAGAGGTTTAGGCTGGATGTTAGGAGGAAGTTCTTCACAGATAGTGATTGGCATTGGAATGGGCTGCCCAGGGAGGTGGTGGAGTCACCGTCCCTGGAGGTGTTGAAGCAAAGCCTGGATGAGGCACTTAGTGCCATGGTCTGGTTGATTGGACAGGGCTGGGTGCTAGATTGGACTGGATGATCTTGGAGGTCTCTTCCAACCTGGTTGATTCTATGATTCTAAAGTTGTGAATGCGACTGAAATGACCTTGGTGAACACCAAAGCAGCCTGCTGCTGGTGCTGCATAGTCCTCTGCCAGCTCTGTCTGTTCAAAGCTGTGGAGATTTCCATCTGACCTATGCTTAGCAGCAACAAATCTGGGATGCAAGCTGTGACACTGCTGAATGTGGGCATCACCTGACAGGTAGTGGGATAAATCACTCAGATGTCTGCTTTGCCCTCAGTTGTTTCAGGACGTGGTCATGTCAGGAAGCCTGCTCATTGGAAGCAAAGTCTGCCAAGCTGTTGGTCAACAAGAGATTGGATGCAGGAGCTCCTGCAGAAACCAGCCAGGTCCAAGGATGACCAGAAGAGGCTGAATCTCATTCCCTGGTACTGTGCAATGTGCAGAAGTTAAATCTTTTCTCTGCTGCTGACATATGTTGTGTCTAATCATTTTTCTTCATCTGAAGGAAAGACCCAGGTCCCACCAGGCCTCTGCAGGGTTCTCCTGTTCTCCTGCAGAAGGAGGCCGCCAGCAGAGGGCACACAGTATATGAAGATGTAGATCCCATACAGGTCCTGACACTTCTTGTTTCCCAGTGCCACATCCTGAGCTCCTCTCTGAAAGGAGAAAGGGACAGAGGGAGGTTGGAGATCATCAAGAGCAGGATGCCTGTCCTGCATGGCAAAGCTTGTCACAAACAGGCTTTGATTTGGTTTAATTTCCTTCCCTCAGGCTCTGTTCCTGGTGTTTGGGGCTTCTTTTGGAGTTTCTCCTCTTGCCTGAAGGAAGGGGACTGAGGATGCATGCTGAGGCCATTAAAGCCTGAATTTTCAGTGGCCAGTGGAAATTTACACTGAAGGTGATGAAACCCTCTCCTAGGTTGCCTAGAGAAGTGCCTGATCCTTGAAACTATTCCAAGTCTGGTTGTCTGGGCCTCTGAGTAACCTGCTCTAGTTCCAGATGTCCCTGCTGATGACCTTTAATGGTCCCTTCCAACCCAAAGCAATCTGATTCCAAGACATTTATTTTCCAGTACCCACCCCAGAGATCTATGAAAAGACAGAGGTGACCTCAATGAAGCCTTCCTCCTCCTAGTTATTGCATCCTCATCATGGAGGGGCTTGAGTGCAACAGTGGAGAGTTAAACAGGAGGATCTACTGACCTCCTTCATCCTCTGCCAGGATCCAGAAGTCCTTGGCCAGGAGCTATCTTGCGGTGTGGCTCTTCAGCCCTGCCTGTAACACTGGGACGTGGTGCTTAACCTGGTACCCACCATATGGATGCTTAATCCTTCCTCAGCTTTGATACCTTCATGTCCTCTCTTAGCACAAGCACCAAACTGCTTTTTGTCCTTAGAGGCAGAGGTGCCCCTGAATCACATGTGTCTGTCAGCTCTTACCTCCTTTCTCAACAGCTCCAATCAAAAGCAGTTTTAGTGCACCTCAGCCTTCCTGAATGGAAATTTCCCCCATCTCCTCCCAGGTCCTTAAGAGTTTCCAAATGTCAAGCTGTCAGCTGGAAATGCTGTTTGAAAATGCTTAGCAAGTTGTAGTCTGCTGGCATCAGTCAGTCACCAAAGATAACCAGCTTGTTTTCTTGCTCTTCTCTTTAATATTCCCTCCCAGCAAAGCTCTGGAGACGTCATTAAGAGCAGTGAGCTCTTTGGAGCTGGGCTAACAACTGCTGAGTAGGTCATTCCTGTGTAAATAATTTGCTTCTTGTTTTTTTTTCTGTGCCATGAGCTGAGGGCAGCAAGTCCTGCCTTGGCTGTTCAGAGGTGGAGAAGGTGATGGCTTGGAGCATGTGAAAATGGTGCTGCTCCTTTTGCACCAGCACTTTCCAGAGGGGAAGCAGCAAGTGAGTGGATCTGGCAGTGACCTCCAAAAAGCTTTGCACTATTCTCCAGGGCTGCCTATGCCGAAGTAGAGGTGAGAGGAGAGGGAGGGAATAATAATGCTTGCAGCTCTACCAGGCATAAAGCCTCAGAGCTAGCACAAACAGAGCTGTGACGGGCTCTAAGCCCTCTTCTCCCTTGCCATGGTCGATAGGGGAAGCTCATAGAACCCTAAAATGATTTAGAATCATAGAATCATAGAATGGCTTAGGTTGGAAGGGACCTCAAGGATCATCCAGCTCCAACCCCCTGCCACAGGCAGGGACACCTCCCACTAGAGCAGCTCGCCCAAGGCCTCATCCAGCCTGACCTTAAACACCTCCAGGGAGGAAGCATCCACAACCTCCCTGGGCAACCCATTCCAGTGCCTTACCACCCTCACTGTAAAGAACTTCCTCCTAACATCCAGTCTAAATTTCCCCTCTTCCAGCTTAAACCCATTCCCCCTCGTCCTAACATTACTAGACCGTGTAAATAGTCCCTCCCCAGCTTTCCTGTAGGCTCCCTTCAAATACTGGAAGGCCACTATAAGGTCTCCTCGAAGCCTTCTCCTCTCCAGGCTGAAGAGCCCCAACTCTCTCAGCCTGTCCTCATAGCAGAGGTGCTCCAGCCCTCTGATCATCTTCGTGGCTCTCCTTTGGACCCGCTCCAGCAGTTCCATGTCCTTCTTGTATTGGGGGCTCCAGAACTGCACACAGTACTCCAGGTGGGGTCTGACGAGAGCAGAGTAAAGGGGGAGAATCACCTCCCTTGCCCTGCTGGCCACACTTCTCTTGATGCAGCCCAGCACTCGGTTGGCTGTCTGGGCTGCATGTGCACACTGCCGGCTCATGTTGAGCTTCTCGTCGACCCAGACCCCCAGGTCCTTCTCCTCAGGGCTGCTCTCCAGCCATTCATCACCCAGCCTGTATCTGTGCCTGGGATTGCACCGACCCAGGTGCAGGACCTTACACTTGGCCTTGTTAAACGTCATGAGGTTGGCCTGGGCCCACCTCTCCAGCCTGTCCAGGTCCCTCTGAATGGCATCCCTGCCCTCCAGCAAGTCAGCTGTGCCACACAGCTTGGTGTCATCTGCAAACTTGCTGAGGGTGCACTCAATTCCTCTGTCCATATCACTGACAAAGATGTTAAAGAGCACTGGTCCCAGCACTGACCCCTGAGGAACACCACTTGTCACCGGTCGCCAGGTGGACATTGTGCCATTGATCACCACCCTCTGCATGCGACCATCCAGTCCATCCATTGGGTTGGAAAGGACCTTAGAGATCATCTAACTTCAGCTTCTCTGCCATGAGGCAGAGACACCTCCTACAAGACCAGCTTCCTCAAAGGCCTCACTTCACCTGGCTTTTAACAATTCCAGGATTGGAGGCTCTACAACTTCTTGAGATGTATGCAATCAAAATGACCTTGGTGGGTCAGGAATGGGCCACACACTGCTTGTGTGACAGCTTTCAGAGCAATAATCAGGCCCTGTTAATAATGTCCTTTTATTTACCCACTCAGAATCTCTCTAGAGGGCTCTGGTTTTCCTTCTCTCCCCACTACAACCTCTCTCCCAGGTCCCCTGCATTATTGCCAAGCCATCCCATTAAATGCTTTCAGAAGCCCTGGAAATTGTACATTGGCCTTGAAATGAAGAGCTGAAAATGTCCCTGGGAGATCCTTACACTTGTCACCTGAAAATAATAACTCCAATTAGTTTCTATGCCCACATTTGGGTCCAGCCTAATACATTCAAATGAAAGTAGCTAATTGAAGTAGATCATAGAGTCCTGGAGTGTGTTGGGTTGGAAGGGACTTCTAGAGGTCAACTACTCCAATCCCCCTGCAGTGAGCAGGGACATCCCCTACTAGATCACTTTTCTCAGAGTCTTGTGCAGTCTCACCTTTTAATATCTGCAGGGATGGGGCCTCCACCACCTTCCTGAGCAACCTATTGCAGTGTTCCACCACCCTCATAGCAAAGAACTTCTTCCTAACATCCAGTCTGAATCTACTCTTCTCTAATTTAATATCTGTTACTTAAAACAATGGGGGCTCCACTCCAAGGGAGCAGTTAAGGATGTTGGCTGGTCACTGGCTGACCCTCTTGCAATGGAAGAGGAGGGATATTGGAAGAGCAGAGGCCTGATGTGTTCTGTGGGGCCTTGGGGTATGTGAAATGCTGACTTGTGTAGCAGTGATGAAGCCTAAACTAGTAGATATGTCTCTGTCTGAAGGTCTTCAAGGCTTTTGCTGGTGGTTACCAAATAATCTCACTGCTTAAAATAGCAGCAAGGATGAGGCAACTCATAGGGCTGGAACCAGGATGTGCTCAGTTCACAGGCAGACATGGGCCAAGGGAGAAAAGAATCACAGAATCATTTTGGTTAGAAGAAGCCTTTAAGATTATCAAGCCCAGCTGTTAAACCAGCCATACCAGGCCAGCACTAAACCACATCCCTTTGAAACCCCTCCAGTGATGAGGACTCCACTGCCCTGAGCCTTGGCAACCCTTCTGGGGAAGGAATTGCTCCTCATGTCCAATCTCAACTTCCCCTGGTGCAATTTGAGACTGTTCCCTTTCGTCCCGTTGCTGGTTCCTTGGAAGAACAGAGCAACCTCCACCTGGCTCCAACCTCCTTTCAGGGAGTTGTAGAGAGTGGGAAGGTCTCTCCTCAGCTTCTTTTTCTCCAGGCTGAACAGCCCCAGGACAGAATGTTGTAACTGGCATGATGGGAATGAAGAAGTTATGGATTAAAGTGGGGTAAGAGGTGGGTTTATTGTGAATTACCCAGCTGGCAGCAACTGTCCATGCAACACACATCTCAGCTGCTTGGCAAGTGGCCTTTCCCCTCAGCCTCTACAAACTGCAAGTTGTACCTCTTGTCCTAAAAATCCAAGCTTTTGGATTTCCAGGTTTTCAGCAAACTGGATTTCCTTTAACATGAGAGATTTTACTGGTAAAAGCATCTGGTTTTGTTAGAGCCATTTCTTATTCTCTGTAGGAAGGCTTCAGGTGACACCACCAGTGCAATGGACTGAACTGTGGCCAGAAGACCATGGTTGCACCCAGGGAAATCTACCTGTAGCAAACACTTCTCAGACAACTCACAGACTTGGACGTGCTGGGGAAATGGCTGTTTCACAGGATCACAGGATGTCAGGGCTTGGAAGGGACCCAAAGTGATTGAGTCCAAGCCCTCTGCCAGTGCAGGACCATACAATCTAGCTCAGGTCACTCAGGAACACATCCAGACAAGTCTTCAGAGAAGGAAACTCCATAACCTGTCTGGGGAGCCCTTTTCAAGGCTCTGTGAGCCTTACAGTAAAGAAGTTCCCCGTTGTGTTGAGGTGGAACCTCCTGTGCTGCAGCTCACATCCGTTGCTGCTTGTCCTATCCCAGGGAGCAGTGAGCAGAGCCTGTCCCCCCTCTCCTGACCCCCAGCCCTCAGATATTTGTAGACATCGATTAAATCCCCTCTCAGTCTTCTCTTCTCCAGACTAAACAGCCCCAGGTCCCTCAGCCTCTCCTCATCAGGCAGTTCTCCCATAATCATCCTCGTAGCCCTCTGCTGGACCCTCTCCAAGAGATCCCTGTCCCTCTTAAACTGGGGAGCCCAAAACTGAACATAGTGCTCACATTTAAACACAGAAATCAGTCTCTCCCTCTTGGTGCTGCTCTGCACCTGGGCTGGATTACTCAGAAATAGGGGGTTTTGTGCTGCATCCTGATGTCTGCTTAGCTGCCCCCACCAAGCTGTTCTTTGTCCTGCAGATACATTTAACCTATTACTTCCAGCTTGTTTGCACCTTTATTTACTTGCCTACCTCCATGGATCTGTAAATAAGAACATTTTTCACATCCAGAACTAATGAAAGGGCAAAGGTGAGCTGGAGTTGGTCTTTTAACATCCATTTATCTTTGGCTTGCAGAGAGCTTGTGCTCCTGCTCGGTTTTTGATGCAGATTAAAGTGTGTGGCTTCCATTCGTGCTAGCCAGAGTCTGGCTTCTATTGGCATGCTTTGTCTGCTCAAGCTTCATCTTCCCTTCTGTGTCTGTCCCCCCACATCTGCTGGAACCCTGTGACATCCAGGATATGGCTGATGGAAAACTCCAGCGTGCCACTGGTCAGTACATGGCCATCATGGCATTTCTCCTTAATTGGGACCCTGGTTTTCATAGAACCATGAAGATAGGGAAAGACTACTTGCATGGTTAAGTCCACTTCTGAATTACCCAGAAAATGAGATTTTACAACTTCCTTCCCTTGTAGGGTTCCCATAAATAATTCCTATTTGCTGAAATCTAAAGAATAGCTGGAGAACAGGTCTTGTGAGTAGCAGCAGAGAGAACTGGGCTTGTTCCACCTGGGGGAGACCTTCTCATTCTCTACAGCTCCCTGAAAGAAGACTGGGGTGAGGTGGGGGCTGGTCTGTTGTCCCAAGGAACAAGCAATAACAGAAGAGGAAATGACCTCAAGTTTCAGCAGGGGAGGTTTAGATTGGGTAGCAGAAGCAGCTTCTTCACTGCAAGGGTTCTCAAATGCTGGAACAGGCTGCATGGTGGTTGAATCCCCATCCCTGGAGGTGTTTAGAAGTTGCAGAGATGTGGTGCTGATGGATGTGGCTTAGCACCAGGCTTAGCAGAGTTGGATAACAGTTGGACTTGGTGCCTAAAGGTCTTTTCCAATCAAAATGATTCCATGATTTTAAGAGCAGCAAAGCAAAGAGAGGCAGAGCTCTCAGATGGCAGCTCTGCTGTACTTGGGTACACTGAGGCTTTTGCTTTGTGGTTGCTAAAAACCTGCTACTGCCTTTTCCAGCAGCTCCCCTTTGATGTTGGGAGCACAGATCCCTGGAAGCAGCACAGCTGTTCAAACACAGGCACCTTTGACTGCTGTGGGGACGCAGCCACCTTCCTGCTTATCTAAAACCTTGCTGCTGTGAGCAGCTGGTGACACTGACAGAAAATCTGTTTGACAGCAGACATGGGGAGATCTTTCAGAGACACTTTTGTCATCTGTAGACATCTCCATGGCAAAATTTTGTCATCCCTAAGGCTGTTGTTAGTCTGGATTTTCTCGGGGGCTTTATCTGGGTGTTGGCTTTAAAGCTCTGGGGTCTGGAGTTGCATCTTCAGCAGGACTGCCAGGTGTGCCTATTGCATTGGGATGCATTAGTTCTGGAGCTCGTGGCAGCAGCAGGATGTGGCCACATTGGATTCCCATCTGACCTTGGACCTGTGTGATTTAGTTCTGGCAATTAACAAGGCAGGAATTATAAAATATGTAGTTAGTTCTATTTCCAGAAAGCCACACCACCAAAGTGGTGGGAAGCCACCAAATTAGTTACATTTGGGTTCTAGTTCAGCCAGGAAAATCTTCCCAAGGATGCTTATGGGCAATTCATTCATTTAGGAGACTCAGAAAAACTGGAAAAGTTTAGCTACAAAGTGGCTTTACCTCACTCACAAACAGGCAGCCTGGAGCCCTAGGGAAAGTCTGTGCTACTCATTGCAGTGGAGTAGAATCATAGAATCAACCAGGTTGAAAGAGACCTCCAAGGTCATCCAGTCCAACCTAGCACCCAGCCCTGTCCAGTCAACTAGACCATGGCACTAAATGCCTCATTCAGTCTTTTCCAGATAGTTCCTGGCGCCTTTGTGGCAGTGTTGGAACTGTTTGGCTGTTGAGAGTCTTCTAGATCTTCCCAGGGTGCTGGGAAAGAGGCAGACAGTCTCTGAGCTGATCCTGGTTCCTCCTGGCAGGGAGGTTTGCAGAGCTGCAGGCAGCATCTCTTGCAGATGTGCAGAGAGCACCATGTCAGTGGCACTTCTTGCCACGTCGTGAGGCACTTAAATGTCTTCTCCTGGGAAACTGGAGGCACTTAAGTTTCCAGGTAGTTCAAGTCCAAAATATCAGGGCTAAGCTGGTCTGAAGCACAAGACAGAGCAGAACACGTTGTCCAAGAGCAGTGAGGCAGAGACAGCCAGGCAGAGGCAGGTTAACTGCTTGCAACTTAGCTCAATTTCCTTGCCCAAGTGCAATGGCTCCTTTGGCTACAGAGATTCACCAATCATAATGGCATTTGCCAAACTGACCAGATTAGGTGAAACCAGGACTTGCTCACCCTTATATGGGCAAGACACCAACAAGAACCTAAACACCTGTGGGTACCTGTTTATGACTTTGGGAGGGGACACAATGGCCCAAGCCTTTGTTTTGCTCCATCAGCAGAAGGGTAGGGCAAGCCAGGACACCTATTAGTCTTCCAGGACACTGTGTTAGAGTATCACAGAATTGTGGGAGTTAGAAGGGACCTCTGGAGATTATTATAGTCCAACTTACCTCCTAAAGCAGAGTCACTCAGAGCAAGTTCTCAGGATCACAATGTCCAGGTGGGTTTGGAATCTTTCCAGAGAAGGAGACTCTACAACATGTCTGGGCAGCCTGCTCCAGGTCTCTGGCACCTTCACAGTGAAGAAGTTTCTCCTCCTGTTCAGGTGGAACCTCCTGGGTTCCGGTTTGTGACAACCAAAGAATGGCAGGGGTCGGAAGGGAATTGTCTTCACCAGCATCTGCCTAGGAATCCCTGGAGTTCAGGGAGCAGAAATAACTTCGGCTCTGCTTGTGCATTTGTCCTCCACAGCTGTCACTGTGAACTTTTGGGTCCTGTGAGTCTTGGAGAAGGCAATATAGTCTTGGAGATGATGGCAGCAGAGCTCTGCACCCCTCTGTGGAGCTGGCCATTCATACCAGCACACTGCATTGGTGCCATGGCACAGCAGGGGAGGAGAGGACCAGGTGTTTTAGGCAAGGTTTGGGAACGGGGAGGTGGCTGCGCTCGGCCTGGGCTTGACATGTGCAGCTGTTCGGTGTCTATGTGTGGGATTAAAATAGCCAACATGCTCCTCGTGTCCCACCACACTCTAGCTGCTGTGTGTGAAGCAGGACACTACAGCAATGTCTGTGGAGGGAGGGGGGGGAGTTGATGTGGGACAAGCTCTGCCCAAGGGCACCACGACAGCTCTTTTATCCAGACATGCTTGGTGGGGCAAGCGGTTGGATGGGGACCTACAGAGCTCTGTGGTACAATTGATGGTACAGGGCATGTTACTTTATATACTTCATTTTTCTTTTGAAAGGGGGCTTGGGGGGAGCTACTGGGGTTTCATCAGAATGGTTTCTGGGTTTCATGTTCATTTGGTCCAATTCTTTCTAAACCAGTTACTCCTTTAACTTGGTTTTGTGTAAAAATACTTCTCTAGACAGAATTCTTGGCCTTCCAGCAGTAAAATCTTTTCAAATACTGGCCAAGCTGAACTATTTATTTTTGGCTTTGTTGGCTCTCTGAAGTGATGAAGGGATTCTCTCAGGCAGCTGTTCCTTATGTCTTGTATTGTTGGCTGTCCCACAGAAAGCGAGGAGAAGATGCTCTCCTGACTTCCAGATGCTCTCCGTGGATTTGCCTACTTGTGCTTCCCTCCTTGGAGCTGTAAATCACTCAGATGTTGCCAGCATCGATTGTCTTCTTGCAGTGTGCCCTAATGTCTGAGGTAGGAGATAGTGATGTTGTAATTAGTATCACAGTCTCACAGTATCACCAAGGTTGGAAGAGACCTCACAGATCATCAAGTCCAAGCCGTTACCACAGAGCTCAAGGCTAGACCATGGCACCAAGTGCCACGTCCAATCCTGCCTTGAACAGCTCCAGGGACGGCGACTCCACCACCTCCCTGGGCAGCCCATTCCAGTAGCCAATGACTCTCTCAGTGAAGAACTTTCTCCTCACCTCAAGCCTAAACTTCCCCCGGCGCAGCCTGAGGCTGTGTCCTCTCATTCTGGCGCTGGCCACCTGAGAGAAGAGAGCAACCTCTCCCTGGCCACAACCACCCCTCAGGTAGTTGTAGACAGCAATAAGGTCTGCCCTGAGCCTCCTCTTCTCCAGGCTAAACAATCCCAGCTCCCTCAGCCTCTCCTGGTAGGGCTGTGCTCGAGGCCTCTCCCCAGCCTCGTTGCCCTTCTCTGGACACGTTCAAGCATCTCAATGTCCCTTCTAAACTGGGGGGCCCAGAACTGGACACAGTACTCAAGGTGTGGTCTAACCAGTGCAGAGTACAGGGGCAGAATGACCTCCCTGCTCCTGCTGACCACACCATTCCTGATGCAGGCCAGGATGCCACTGGCTCTCTTGGCCACCTGGGCACAGTGCTGGCTCATGTTCAGGGGGGTATCAATCAGCAATTAGGTCTTGGGGAAGTCTGGATCTACTCTTGGCTCTGTGACAAATGTGATGCCCACAGGTAGATTTTGGTAGGTACAACACTGCTGTCTCTTTGAGGGTGCTTTTGTTTACCTGACCTCTGCCTCTGCAGGCTGTCAGCTTTGGGAGGAATCCTAGAATGGCTTGAGTTAGAAAGGACCTTAAAAATCATTTAGTTCTGTGGTGGGCTTACACCACTTAGGGTTTGGGATTTACCTCCCAAAGGTTAAGTTACTACAGCACTCAGAATTTTGGAAGCAAAATGAAATAATTAATTACAAAAGTAAGGTGAATATAAAAGGTCATAAACATATACAAATATATATGAGGAGAGCCTGAGGGAGCTGGGCCTCTGCTGCTTGGAGAAGAGGAGACTGAGAGGTGACCTCATCAGTGGTCTTATAAGTATATAGTGTATAAGTGGTCTTGTAAGTATGTAAAGGTGAGTGCTAGGAGGCTGGAGCCAGGCTCTGCTGGGTGATGCACAATGACAGGACAAGGAGCAATGAGTGGCAGCTGAGGCATAGGAAGTTTCCTGCAAATATGAGGAGGGATTTTTTTCACTCTGAGAGTGACAGAACAGTGGAACAGGCTGCCCAGGGGGGTTATGGAGTCTCCCTCTCTGGAGGTATTCGAAACCTACCTGGACGAGTTCCTGTGTAATCTGGTCTAGGTGATCCTGCTCTGGCAGGGGGGTTGGACTGGATGAGCTTTGGAGGTCCCTTCTAGCCCCTGACAGTCTGTGATTCTGTGATACATATACACACACATACACAACTAGACAGTAGCCCAGCTAACACCCCTAGGCAAAGCCCTGGGACCCCCCCTAGACAAAGCCCAGGGGCCGTTACCACCTAACACAATGTTCTCCCTTCCCCGCTCCCAGGCAGTGTTCTTACCAGCCTAAACAGTCATCATCATCGAGAAGCAGTCAAGGCCAGAGGGGGAGAGACAGTGAGAAAAGCAAGCCAGAGAGCAAAAGAACACTCCAAACTCTCAGCTCTGTAGAAAAATAAGGAACCAATGAAATGAGATAAATCTACCTCTTGTGTTCTCTTCAGCCCCTTTTGGGATGTGCCCTCAAATTCTCTCCAAAACTTTATTTAGACTTTACAATTAAGGCACTTGTCTTCAACTGTAACAAGTTCCAAACCTTCCCCTGCCATAGGCAGGGGCATGTCCCACTGGACCAGGTTGCTCAAGGCCTCATCCAGCCTGGCCTTGAATACTTTCAGGGATGAGGTGTCCACAACTTCTCTGAGCAACCGGTGTCTCACTACCCTCATGGTAAAGAACTTCTTCCTAATGTCCAGCCTAAATCTCTACTGCTCCAGTTTCAAACCATCGCCTCTTGTCCTGTCTCCACAGACCCCTGGAAAAAGACCCTCCCCAGCTTTTTTTGTAACCACTGGAAGGCTGCTTTAAGATCTTCCTTCTCTTCTCCAGGCTGAACAACTCCAAATCCCTCAACCTGACTGAATTAGGACTCTGTGCCAGGAACTGTGTGGACAGCTGTGGAACCATGATCTCACCCAAGACCTGAAGGAGCCACCATAGAATGGTAAGGTAAAGGATAATAGGAGTGGCCAGAGGAGTGAGTGGGCTCACTGTCCCTCCTCAGAGCAATGGAGAAGTGGAATCCCATGTCCTGTAGAGTGTGATACTCAGCACATTGGCTTGGCAGTGCTGGACTTCGGTGTGCTGCAAAGAGAGGAGGGAAGCAGAGCAGTGCTGACCGCTGTCTCTGGGCTCAGGTCACTGGCCAGGGGCTCACAGGAGCCTCAGCATCACATGTAAACTTTGGATACAGGAACCTTCAGTCACAAGGCTGCAAACTCCAGGTGTTCAGTCTTTGATTAAAGCCCATAAAGACAGGACTGTTGCCTTGCCCTGTACGGTAGCAATGCAATAAATCAAGATAAAATCAGCCGAGTGTTAAACAAGCCATGAGTGATTTGCAATAAATTGTGCAAAGAACACTATATGGCTTTCATAGTGTGAGGAAATTACTGCTGGAGAAGGATGTGGCAGTGCTTGGGTTTTGTTTCCTGTTGTATTCAGAGCAAGGTTTTTGCTGACTGCCTCAGCACCATCTTCCTGCACAGCATCAAGCCCAGGGTGAGGCAGAGTGGCCAGTCAAGTGCAGTATCTCTGTGATTCTGCATCCCTCAGGTGTTCTGGCTGAATAGCCAAACCTGTACAGCAGTGGCATGTAAAGCAATAGTTTGCCTCTTTGGATACACTCTCTTAATTTGCATGGTTAAAATCATAGAATCATAGAACTGGTTTGGTTGGAAAAGACCTCTAAGATCACTCAGTCAGCCTAACGCCTCCATGACTGTTAAACCATGTCCTGAAAGTTTCATGTCCACACATTGCCTGAACTTCTCCAGGGATGATGGCTCCACCACCTCCCTGGGCAGCCTGTTCCAATGCCTGACCACTCTTGCAGCAAAGAAATTTTTCCTAAGCTCCAACCTAAACCTCCCCTGGCACAATTTCAGGCCATTTCTTCTTTCTCTGTCACTTGATATGAGGGAGAAGAGACCAACTACAACCTCCTTTCAGGGAGCTGTGGAGAGCAATGAGGTCTCCCCTCAGCCTCCTTTTCTCCAGACTAAACAATTCTGGTTCCCTCAAAAGTCTTGTGCTCTAGATCCTTCACCAGGTGTACAGGCTCACAGGATGTTAGTGGTTGGAAGGGACCCAAAGAGATCATCAAGTCCAACCCCCATGCCAGAGCAGAACCACACAATCTAGCTCAGGTCACAGAGGAACACATCCAGACAGGCCTTGAAAGTCTTCAAAGAAGGAGATTCCACAACCTCTCTGAGGAGCCTGTTCCAGTGCTCTGTGAGCCTTACAGTAAAGAAGTTCCCCCTTGTGTTGAGGTGGAACCTCCTGTGCTGCAGCTTACACCCATTGCTCCTTGTCCTATCCCAGGGAGCAGTGAGCAGAGCCTGTCCCCCCACCCCGACCCCCAGCCCTCAGATATTTATAGACATTTATTAAATCCCCTCTCAGTCTCCTCCAGACTAAACAGCCCCAGGTCCCTCAGCCTCTCCTATCAGGCAGTGCTTCAGTCCCATAATCATCCTCCTAGCCCTCTGCTGGACCCTCTCCAGCAGATCCCTGTCCCTTTTAATCTGGGGAGCCCAAAACTGAACATAGTACTCAAGATGAGGTCTTACTAGGGCAGAGCACAGGTTCATTGCCCTTCCCTTCATTGCCTATCCCTGGTCAGGCTCCCATTCATTGAAGACAAGACCCATCTAACACAATCACAGCTTCAGTAGAGCTGTCAATTAACTGCAGTGCTTAGGAAGAGTCAGAAAAGGACTTCAGAGGGTGGCAGAGTCCCAAAGGCTGCTCTGTACCACCCAACACGAACACAGAGGTGAGGGTTGGAAGAGAAATGTCAAACATTTCATATGTACAAGAGTTATTTGCTTGTTTCCCCTCTATGGGCCTGTGCCAGCAGAAGCCTGGAGGTCCCAAACTGCATTATTTCTCATGCAAAGCATCCTCTAATATATTCAGCCCATATATTCTGCGTACATCCCCTGCTATGTTAAGCCCTCTAATACATTCAGCTCTTGCACATCATCATCTTGGGTAACTCATTTAAACAATTAGCAGCTACTTAAAAGACTTTCCTCCCATAAGGTTTGGTTCTCAGTGCAACAAAGGTCATTTTTGTCCAGTAAATTTAGCTAACCTGCCCCATCAGCACTTTGCCTCAGTGATTTCAAATGCTCTGTCACATCACAAATACATTTACCAACAACATAATCAATTAGAGTAATTTCTACCTTTGAAGGGGACCTGACCCACAGTGAAGTCCTTTAAATGAAAAAAAGAAGTTAATTCATTTTGAAACTGCTCTGGTGCCTCTTTGGTTAAATTGACTTTTATTTGTCTATATTTTTTTGTTGTCTTCTCAGTAGAAGAGATAAATTTTCAGCAAGAAATCAGATTTGTGCAGCCTTTATGCTTTCAGATCTCCTCCCAAAGCATTTTTTATACTGGTCACAGAATGAAAATTCATTATTTTTTTGTCTTGTGTTGCTCAGCTAATAAACAAGTGGGAATGTGCCAGGCACCTGGAGAAGTGAACCTCTTCTCATTCCCACTAAAACTGGAGAGCAAACAATGAAATTAAAGGATATGAAATTCCAGCTCTGTTGAAGAGGGGATGATGGCCATGGATTCTTAGCAAAGGGATTGGGAAAGTGGTGGTGAATGGAACATGGTACTCACATCAATTCCTCAGCCTCGGCAATGAATCTAGTTGCAAACCTAAGTGTGAGCTGTGTCCAAAGGCCTGACCCCCAAGAGACCTGGGTAGATGACATTTGGAGGTCCCTTCCAACCCAAGCCTTTCTGTAGTTCTGTAGGAGCTTTCTTGAAGAGAGATGCTTCAATCCTCAAGTCCACAGGTGAAAGGTACCAGCAAGAGTTTGACTGAAAGCTTGATTAGGGAGGCAGAGAAATGAAGTATCAAGCCACCAGCTGGCACAAAACACATCTGCAGCTTTTGGCTTCCTTGATGTTGCCTCCTCCTTGTTAAGCAGGTGTCCACATGGAGGAGACGAGGAGGAGGTAAGGCAAAGGCAGGGGGACTCTTTCAATATGTTTGGGGAACTTTTTCAGGGATGCATCAAATGTCACTGCCAACCTGGCAGCTCCTTTCCTGCCTTTTTTGGGGCTGTTGGCTAAGAACTAGCTTCACATGGGAATTATTTTTATCAAACCTTTATTATGGAAATATTCTATTTACAACATGTGCTGGAACCACAAAACAGGAGAACACAGAGCTGAGCTATACAACTGGCTTCTTTTTTTTTGCTTCTCTTCTTCTTCCTTCTCCTCCAGGACTTTGGAGAATATTTTGCACAGTTATTTTGAACAGGCTTTATATTTAGCAAGTCTAAAGATGATATGAGAAGTAAATAAATCGAAGCAGCAAACACAAGAGAAGAACAAAAGAAAGAAGTCACCGTGTGGGGTTTTGAGCCTGTCCAAAATCATAGAATCAGTCAGGGTTGGAAGGGACCACAAAGATCAGCCAGTTCCTACCCCCCTACCATGGGCAGAGACACCCTACCCTAGATCAGGCTGGCCACAGCCTCAGGCAGCTTGGCCTTAAACACCTGCAGGGATGGGGCCTCAACCACCTCCCTGGGCAACCCATTCCAGGCTCTCACCACTCTCATGCTGAACAACTTCCTCCTCATGTCCAGTCTGAATCTCCCCACCTCCAGCTTTGCTCCATTCCCCCCAGTCCTGTCACTATCTGAGAGCCTAAAAAGTCCCTCCTCAGCTTTTTTGTAGGCCCCCTTCAGATCCTGGAAGGCCACAAGAAGGTCACCTGGGAGCCTCCTCTTTTCCAGGGTGAATGTGTGGGTTTGAAATGTGCTCGCTCAGGGATGGGTTCGGAGATGCTGCACGTTCAGCTGGGAGATGGACGAAGCGCAAGGTGGGAGAGTGGTGGGATATGTGCAAGGGTTATGAGAGTGGTGAGGCCCTGGAACAGGCTGATCAGAGAAGCTGTGGAGGCTCCAACCTGTTCAAACCAGGCTGGATAGGGCACTGAGCAATCCCATCTAATATGAGGTGTCACTGCCCATGGCAGTAGGAGTTGGAACTAGATGATCTTTGAGGTCATTTCTAATCCAGACCATTCTATGATGCTATGACTGAAGGGTTTTGAGAATGGTTGGCTTGGGGCTTCTTTAACAATGTCAGCAGCAGTCAGGGGACACTTTCTCCTGAAAATATGATGGCTTTCTGGAAAATAAAACATGAGCACCAGACTTGATCTCCAAAGCATCATATTGGTTGAGGCATCATCCAAGTTTTTTCTCAGGATTTAGGTGAGACTTTAAAGCCTTTGCACTCCATCCCTGGAGGTGTTCAAAAAGACTGGATGAGGCACTTAGTGCCATGGTCAAGTTGATTGGACAGGGCTGGGTGCTAGGTTGGCCTGGATGATCTTGGAGGTCTCTTCCAACCTGGTTGATTCTATGATTCTAAGGAAAAATGAGAGGAGGAGAAAAAATGTAATAGGTGTAATAGGTTTAACTGTGAGAGGAGAGATTTAAACTGGATGTTAGGAAGAAATTCTTTCCAATGAGGGTGGTAAGACACTGGTACAGGTTGCCCAGGGAGGTTGTGGCTGCTCCCTTCCTGGAGGTGTTCAAGGCCAGGTTGGATGAGGCCTTGAGCAGCCTGCTGTAGTGGGAGGTGTCCCTGCCTATGGCGGGAGGGGTGGAACTCAATGATCTTTGAGGTCCCTTCCAACCGAAACCATTTTGTGATTCTAAGAAAGGATTCAGGACCAAAATGTTAAGTAAAAGGTGCAGATTGCAGGTGGGAAGGGAGTATGTGCAGGTTGGCATTCTGAGTAATGAAGGTATGTTGAGTGCAGTGGAAGGACTAGCATAGGAGTAGAGAAGCATTTTCTTCTGCTGAGGAAACGGCAAATTATGGATAAATATGGAAGTCATGAAAGTAAATATGCAGTTTTGGCTGGGAACCTGATTGTCTGCATGTTAAAATGCATTTCACATCTGGGCATTTTAATTAACAATACATTTTAGCACCAGCACAGCCAAACTGCCACGGTGCCAATGCCCTTTTTGGGAAGTTTCTCTGTAGCATTTTGCAATTTATTATAAATTCACTGTTTCTAATACCATTTCCCCCTCCTCTTCTCTCACCAATTTATTATCTGTTTTTCATTTCCCTTCTCTTTTGTTAATCTTTCCATATAACTTTAAAGTGGTCCTCCATCTATTTAGCTAAATGAATTCGCTCCACAGATACTCATTTGTTTGGAGGATGATTTATGCAAGCTCTATTAGCAAGATTGTGTCTTGTTTGAAGGCTTCTCTGCAATAAGGAGGGGGGGCAAAAAAACAACCCCAAACCCAAACTCAGACCCCACCAAATTCAAGTCAGCTGGAATTAGATCCAGTAAAAAAGAATAATTAAAAGTTAATAACAAATTGTTGCATTAAGCATTCAGCATCTCTGTCAGATTTCAGATAGAAGGAGTCAGCTTAAGAGGCACTGAAACACAGAGGCTTTAAAGTGTGGGGTTGATCTGCTGATTTCAGCTTGGGAAATGCTGCAGCATCAAACCCCCAAAGTTAAACAAGATTTTTATTGCTTTGGGGTTCCCCCTGCCCTGTTTTTCTCCCCCCCCCCCCCCCCCCCCAGCTGATCCTGTGGGAGCAGGCTGTCCACCATGTACAGTCACAGAGTGGAGCATTAAGCTGTGCTTGATTTACTGGCTGGGTTTCATCTGACACTACCATGGCACACCCAGCACATTTCAGAAGTGCTGGCAAAGGTTCCTCTGAGCTTTGCTGGTTGTGCAGGGCTGCCTGGTCCTGCTCTTCACCAGGCCTGTGACCTTGAGAAATTGATTTTTAATCCTGGTAGGCTGTCACCTTGTCAATAGGTCTTCTCCAGGTTGCTCCTGACTCAAGGTAGTCAGGAGGAGCATCTTGCTGTCCTCAACTAGCACCAGGCAGGCTGCGGGGCTGGAAATGCTGCTCCCTCCGTGGTTGCTGGAAGGTTTACAGCTGTTGAGAGGCTGTAGGCAAGTTCAGAGGAGGATTATTAAATAGAATTTGGCTGCTTTATTGAATCATAGAAATGCTTCAGTTGGAAAAGCAGTCTAAGACTGAGTCCAACTGCCAACCCAGCACCACTGTGGTCATTAAACCATGCCACAGATTGCCACATCTACACATTTTTTTGAACACATCTAAGAGTGGTGACTCCTCCACCTCCCTGGGCAGCCTGTTCCAATGCCTGACTATTCCTTCAGAAAATAATGTTTTTCCTAATATCCAACCTAAACCTCCTCTGAAGCAAATCGAGGCCATTTCTTCTTAATCATAGAATCAACCAGGTTGGAAGAGACCTCCAAGATCATCCAGTCCAACCTAGCACCCAGCCCTGGCCAATCAACCAGACCATGGCACTAAGTGCCTCATCCAGGCTTTTCTTCAACACCTCCAGGGATGGTGACTCCACCACCTCCCTGGGCAGCCCATTCCAATGCCAATCACTCTCTCTGCCAACAACTTCCTCCTAACATCCAGCCTAGACCTGCCCCTAGCAGAACTTGAGACTGTGTCCCCTTGTTCTCTTTCTGGTTGTCTGGCAGAAGAGACCAACCCCACCTGGCTACAACTTCCCTTCAGGTAGTTGTTGATGCTAGGGAGAAGAGACCGATCCCTACCTGACCCCAACTTCCTTTCAAGGAGTTGTAGAGAGCAGTAAGGTCTCCCCTCAGCATCATCTTCTCCAAATTAAACCATCCCGGCTCCCTCAGCTGCTCCTCACAGGACTTGTTCTTCAGACCCTTGATCAAAAAGAGCTGAGCCAACCAGGGGTTATCCTGTAAAGTCCTCTCTTGTCTTTCTGTGACAGTTTGCAAAAGGCTGCTGCGTGCTAAGTAACATCAAATAGGCAGGGTCAGGATGATCTCTAAAGTCTCTTTCAACCTTGACAGTTCCATGAAGTTGAAGTTAGATGTCCTCAGTCCATGTTCTGGCTGTCATGGCGGGACCAGATCTGGTTTCTCAGCTGTTGACACCATTGTCCTTCTGGTAATTTTAGTAGCCCCTTGAATTTGCTCTTCCATTCCAATGACATTGCCCAGCAAGTGGCACCCAGCAGCACTGCTGCCTACTCAATGCTCACACACCTCACTTGAGCCCAGAACAGGGATCCCAGCTGTCCTCTCTAGGCTTTATGATTTGAGGGAACATCTCCAGCTTTTCCACCTTGCATGCAGACTGGACTACATGTTGGGTGTGTGCCAGGAGAGAAGAGATGATTTATTAGGGCCAGTTAAGAGCATTACACATCCCATTATGTCAGCCGGGCTCTGGCAAGCCAAGTGCCCATTCAGGGGATGCTCTGTGCCCTCAGATTGGTATTGATCTCTTCAGATTTCTGGTGGCTTATTAATGGCAGAAATGCTGTGGACAGATCCTTCTGATTCATGTAAATGTGAAGGACTCTTCCTGCTGGCAGAGCAGGGAGCTGGAGGAAAAGCTGGAGTAAATGGAGCAGATTCTGGCCAGCTCTTCCCAATCACTGTGTGGGGGTTAAGCAAGACCTACAGGAGGACACAAATACCTTTGCCAGCAAAAAGTTAGAATCACAGAATTGTTTCAACTGGGAAAGACCTTTAAAATCATCAAGTCCAACCATCTACCTAAGACTACCATGGCCATAAAACCATGTCTTGAAGTGCCCTGTCTGCAGATTTCTTGAGTATCTCCAGGGATGGTGACCCCAACACCTCCCTGGGAAAATCTATTTCTATGCCTGACCACTCTTTCTGTAAGGAAATTTTTCTTAATATCCAATCTAAACCTCCCCTGGCACATTTTCAGGCCATAAAGTCGTCTCTTTTCACTAACAATCACCTTTGGAATTAATCCTGATCCTCTGCAGGAGCCATAAACCCCCCACTGGGTCAGGACTGGGCTTGTTCTTTGCCAGGCTTCTTCAGAATCCTCTCTTTTAAAGTCTTTGATCACCCTCATTGCTTGGAGTTTATTAATAAGGCTCTTGACTTTAGATGCTGTCCATCAGGCAACAGGTTAAGGCCTGGAAAATGCCAGGCTCTCCATGCTATGTCTGCCTTTGGAAAAGATGTCTGCAGCCCACGACAGCTCTGAACTGCCTCCCAGGCTCTGCCTGGAGCCAGTGATCTGGGCCAGCCAGTGTGAGAAGAGCTTTGAAAATGGGTTTGTAAGTCACAGGAGCAGCATCCTGCTCTCCTGCCATTGAGTCTGGAAGGGAGGCAGACAGGAAAGTTTATTGCCTGGGCAGTGCTTGGCCTTTCCTTCTCCCATCTCTCATTTTAGTAAACCTCCATTTCTTCCTGGAAAGGTCATTTTTCCTGAGCAAGACAATTTATGAGTGGAAGACTGTTTTGCTGAAGGAGAGTTCCACCAACTCACAGGCAAATCTTCCCCGCAGTAATTTATGATTTGCCCTAGTTAGCTTCTATAAACTCCTGGAACCTCCAAGTACAACCTCTTGGTTGGCTTTGCAGGCTGTGTCCAGCTTGTCAGAGGCATTGTTTTCTTCAGCAGTAAAATTGCCACGTACTGCTAATCACAACCTGCAGATAACCCGATAGAACAACCATCCGAGGTGTGTACGTAGAAGCTTCCCTTCCCTAGCCTCATTTAGACCAGGCTTTTTTTCTGCTTCGAGAGCTGCATGACCTCCCTTTTCAATCAATTCCCAGTTATTAACCATGAGGAATAGCACTGGGGAGCTGCATTTGCAAACTGCCAGTGGTGGTGGATAATGAACTCGCTCCTTAAAACATTCCGGTCCAGGGGAATGCATCTTGCTAACGTTTTTTTTCCCCCTAACCTCCACCTGCACTGCATTCAGCTGGTATTCGAAATCACTCAAAAGAATAAAACTTCCTAAGCAGAGTTTAAGGGGATGGTGCTTGTAACAACTTTCTGTGATCTGTTTATTCTGATCCCTCCCAGCTAAGCCCTTGAGCAGATTAGCTACTCAGCTCCAAATCGCTGCAGTTTAAGAGCCGATCTTTCGTTATTGAAGCGCTCCGACCTCTCGTTTGCCTTTATACATTTGTATCTTGAAAGTAATGAATTAACACCCAGGAGACGGTGAGGGGCAAGTGGGGTTTGCAAGAGGCTCAGCCTCGTATTCCCTCTGTGGGAGCATCACTGGGGGCTGCGTGCGGAGTGGCTGGATCGTCTTACCCACTCAGTCCCCACCGTGGGAGCATCGCTGGGGGCTGAGTGCGGGGTGGCTGGATCCTCTTACCCACTCAGTCCCCACCGTGGGCGTGTCACTGGAGGTTGAGGAGGGGGTGGCTGGACCCTCTTAACCCCTCAGCCCCTCCTTTGAAGCCCAGGCTGGGGAACTGCATCTTCTTTTTTGGGGTGCACGGAAGCCCGCAGGGAGAGGAGGGGGCAAACCCTGTGTCTCGCACCTCTGCCGGCTTTGCAAAGTCTTTTCCGCCTGCCTCGGTGGTGGTGGGGGAGGGAAGGAGCGATATGCACTCCTTTTCCCACAGCCTTGCCGGGTGACCTGCCCTTCAGCAGGCATCTCCCTCAGCCTGAACAAAGGCAGCGTGGCTGGGGGTGGGTTAATGGGTGGATGGGGGCCATGCAAGCGGGTCCCACCCCGACCCCCCGGGGTTGCCCCGGCTCCTCCCGGCTGCCCGCCCCCGCCGGGTTCCCAGCCCCTTCCTCCTCCTCCTCTTCTCTCCTCCCCTCTCCTCTCCCTCCTCCCCCGGTAAATCCGAAGTTTCCTGTTAAGCACGGGCGAAGCTTTAGCAAAGCTGCTTGCGGAGCTGCCTGCTCGCTCCTTGGGATTTACCGTCGGGAAAAGGCTCGGCACGGCTCGGGAAGGGCCCCCACCCCCGCCGCCACCACCTCTCTTCTTCCTCGTCCTCTTCCATCCTCTTCCTCCTCCCCAGCCTTCCTCCATCCTTCTCCTCCCTAACCCTCCTCCATCCTCCACCCCCGCGGGCGCTGCACGCCGAGCCTCAGCCCGCCCCCCCTCCCCCCCACCTCACTGGATTTACTGGGTGGTGGTGGTGGTGTGTGTTTTGGGGGAGGGGGGAAAGATCCGTTACCCCAGTTGCTGTCTGGTCCCATGTGAACTGGAAGGCACGGCTATGCTCCTGGGGATACTGCGCTCATCCAAACTAAGGTAGGATCCACAAACCACCCCCACCCCCCCATCCCCCCATCGATTTTTCGCTCAAGGTCTCCCTATCACTATTCCATCCCCCCGAAATTAAAAGGGAAGAGCAGGTGGGTGGCTGGGAGCTCCTCAGTGAGGAGCAAGGGGACGACACCTAGTTTCTCCAGGGGAGTGGGAGTGGGAGCGGCCGCACCCGGGAAAAGGAGGAGGAGGAGGCTTGACCTCCCCCCCATCCCAGCCCGTCACTCGTCTTTGTTGCTTCTGGAGCTCCAGGTAGGAGCCGCGCCGGGATGTGCCCCGCTGCCGGGGTGGAGGTGGAGNCCCCAACCCTGCAACCCACACCCCCACCCCAGCCGTAGGTACTGGCCGCTACCATGACTGATGGCGAGAGCCGAGAGTCGCTGCCGCGCCCGGCCGGGGGCGAAGTGCGGGTGCCCATCACCGCTGCTCCGCGCCGCCCCGCCGAGCACCCATCACCGGAGGATGCCACCGGTTCCGGCCCCTCCGGTTCTCCCTGCCGCGATCCACCGCCCGACCTGGCCTCCGAGGAGGAGGAGCAGGTGCCTTACCCGGCGCTGGCACCCACCGCTTTCTTCTGCCTCAAGCAAACCACCCGCCCGCGCAGCTGGTGCCTCAGGCTGGTCTGTAACCCATATCCTTTCCCCGAAGGATACTGCAGCCCCCTCCCCCGCTAGGTTGGGAAACCCCCTCGACTCCGAAACCTTCCCTATGCCCAGAGTTTCCCGTCGGGGTTCAGCTTCTCCGGGGCTCTGCTTCCTTCAGCTCATGGTGTGCTACAAAGCCTCCGTGGTCCCCGGAGTGCCCCAACTCTGTGCTGTCCCGATCTCCGATTTTGGGGAGGGGGCTTTGTAAGAGTGAGACAAGCGGGGAGAGTCTCCCTGCTGTGCATATCCCACTGAGCTCAGTCAAGGGGCACACACACCAAGGTCCCTTCGGCTCCACCAGCATCATCCAACAATCTGATGTGGGAGCAAGAGGGACACGGTGACAGGACGTGGTGCTCAGCGTGGCATCACAAAGTGATGGAGGATGCTGAGTTGCAGCCCCCCCCGAGAGAAACCCCCTCCAACTTCACTTTAGGGTGGGAAGAAGCGAAGTTTAAAGACAACCTCACGTTTATTGTAGCCGTGGTGGGGAATTTCAACCCGGTGCTGACCCTCTTGGTGTTTATATAAGAGCTGGGAGTCAATGTGCGTGTTCTGGGCATGGAAAAATGGAGCGGCTTGGAGTTGGGCTGAGGAAAGCACATGCCTTGCTCACCTCCACTCCCCAAAACCTCCCCTTTGCTTTTGTTCTTTTTGCAACTTGCAAGTAGGGGAAGGAAGAGGACGGTCAAGCCCCTAAACTTCCTTCTGTTCCCCTCATCCCCTGCGTCCTTTAGCTGGTTTATTAACGCCGCATGCAAAGGAGCAGTCCTGATATCCAGAAAACTGAATTTTCCCTGGAATGTTGGTGTGTGAGTGGAGAGTTGTTGGTCTGTCTTGATGCATCTTCAAAAAAGTGAGCTCTGAGCTCTGCTCTGGCAGTTTCGGAAGCGCTGGGGTTGTGTGGATAATTAATGCTTTTACCTCACCCTGATACCTGCCTGCAGTTTGCTGCCTGTATCCTGCCACTGCTATTTAAAAGCATTATTTATTAATGTGGTTATTATTGAGCTGGCTTCAGTTAACCAAAGAAACCCAGGTGCAGCTGAGATCTCTGTTTTCCTTCAGCAACAGCACCAAGTGGAGTGTTGTCATTAGGAATTGCACAATCCTCCTCAGAACGCTGCCTTGGTCTGGGGGTTAGGTGAAATGCTTGGTGGGAAAGCCCTTAATTTTTGGGTCTCCTCTGGTTGGAAGCAGATTTCCACCAACTATTGACTTTTGTAGGGGTATTTGTGCTTCACATCATTGCAAGAGAGGAAACAACATCCTCTGACAGGGAGAAGTAAACAAGTAGTTGATCTTAGCTGATGCTTTTATAGCCATGTAAAATATGACATGCCAAGGATGGTTCCATAACAAAAAAGTGATGTTCCAGGTGCTGGAGGGGCTTGGGGGACACCACCACGTTCCTTTTACAGCTGAGAGTCAACCAAGACAGATCTCTTATAGCAGATTATTTAGTGTTTCTGAACTTTGAGGGCAGGCAGGAGGGAGAAGCCTTCTCCTATTTCTTTGGTGGGGTCTTGCCCTCCATTAGGTTTGATATTGCCCACAGCTGATACCACTGATGAACTAACCTGCACCTGGAGAAAAACAAAGCAGGGGGAGCAGCAAGGATTGTGTGAGAGTGGGTCCAGGTGTTGCTCATATAGGGTGAGGTTGTGCCTTCTGCTTATCTCCCCTTGCAACTTGGATCGGTTCCTTTGCAAAACTTAGCAGTTGGGTGGAACTTGTGACAGTTGGGCACCAGTGAAGCAGAAATGTAATAAAACTCCACAAGCTCTCTGCTGCAGCATTATTGCTGTCAGAGCTGTTGTGGTTTGATTGTAGCAGAACAAAGCTCGTGATGAAGCTCAACAGTAGGGATGAGCTCCTTGATGGGATTTTTTCCCCCCTTCTCAGCGGGCTGCAGTTGGCATAAATCCTTTGGTGGTAAGTTTGTCGGTGAGAGTGTTTGTGTTGCTGCTGGGTGTGATGTCTGAAGCTGTGTTCAGCAACCTTGAAGGTGTGTTTCTTGCTCAGGATCTGGTGCTGGGTATGTGTCAGACCTTGGGCAGCTTGGGGATGAGTGCCACTACTGCAGGGCTGGGACGCTAGGAAGGCAGCTAGATGGAAAGACAGCTCAAGGAAGAGTGTGGATGGGTCAGTGTGATAAGGACTGAGATTCTCTAGTACATACCTTTGATGGTGGTTTTTCTTCCTGGAGAGGTTGTCCTTTGCTCTCATTAGGGTCTGTTTGGGAGGGGAACAGAGAAGGTCTCACTCCATGCACCCCAATGCCTGTGTTCCCTCCTATCCCAGTGCTCTTTGAGAGTTTTCTGGTGTGGAAAAGTGTTTCTGTAGTGTTTCATCTCCAGAACTTGTGCTGGCTTTCCTCACTACCAAGCAGAAAGATTTTCCCCCTCTGTGTCCCTGGGCTTCACACAGAGCTGTTTGCCTGTCCAGCATGCCTCAGAAAGTCAGTTTGCACCTCTCTGTAGGGTCTGGTTCCTGGCAAATCATAGAATCAATAAGGTTGGAGAAGACTGCTAAGATAATTGAGTCCAGCCACCAACATAACACCATCATGGCCATTAAATGTACCCCAAGTGCCATATCTACGTGTTATTTGAACACCTCCAGGGATGGTGACTTCATCACTTCTCTGGCCAGTCTGTTCCAATGCCTGCCCACTCTTGCAGGAGAGAATTTTTTCCTACTATCCAACCTAAACCTTCCCCATTGGTTCTGGGGTCTGTTCCCATGAGACACTGCCAGCAGAGGCAGGGGAGCTGCATCCCACCGTGCCACAGAGTTTGCACCATGGACCTAGGCACAGCCAAACCACCAATTTCCAGCCCAGTTCAGCAAGTTCCATGGAATGCATCTTGTGTGGGGCTCCTGGCAGATCACTTGAACAACGAAAGCCCCCCAGCCACTCTGAATGGTAGCAGAGACCACGCAGACCTGCAGCCTGGAGCAGGTGGAAATCCTCCAGGGGTGGGCCAGAAGCACGTTTTGCCTCTGTGGGTAAGCAGGGTGGGGGTTACTGCCAGGCTTAGAAATAGCTAAAAAAAGCTGGTGCCTGGTTCTCAGGGGGACAGGTGGGATGGGGATCAGCTTACGGGGCCGGGAGCCTGCCTTAGCTGGAGGCATGCACCCACCCGAAGGGCCGCGCATCGCGGGGGGAAGTGAGGGAGCGGGCAGAGGGAGGAGATGTGCCTTTGTGTTTTTAATAGCTGGGCTGCCTATGGGAATGTGGAGAACAACCAGGGAAAAAAAAGCAATCCCATCCATCGATTTGTATTAATAAACCCAACAAACTCCTCAGTTCTTGAGCAACTGAAAGCAGCAAAATCGACCAGGAGCTAGATTTTCAGGTGTAGGAGCAGTAAGCAGAGAGTTGCGTCCACTAAGTTTGATCAAAGGAGCAGAAAGTGTTTGGACAGGCTCTGGGTGTGATTTTCATGGTTGACTTTGGTCAGCTGTTTCCTGTGTAGGCTCATGCCTCAGCTTTCTGAAGGAATGACTGGACAAGTGACAGGACGAGAGGAAATGGCCTCAAGTTGTTCCAGGGAAGGTTCAGGTTGGATATTGGGAATAATGTCTTCACAGAAAGGGTTCTCAGGCACTGCCTCAGGCTGCCCAGGGAGGAGATGGAGTCATCATCCCTGGAAGGATTTAAAAGATGCAAGTCTGTGCTGCTGAGGGATGTAGTTCAGTGGTGGTGGCAGCTTAGCAGCAGTGGTGGGATTGTGAGGTCCAGGCAAGCAGCTGGACTTAATGATCTCAAAGGTCTCTTTTCAACCTCAACAGGTCTAAGGGTCTATGACTCCAGCACACGAGTCTCTGTCTGAGCTCCAGGGCTATGACTCCAGCACAGGAGTCTCTGTCTGAGCTCCAGGGTTACATCCAAACCCAGCATTGACCAGAAAGTCACTCGTACAGATGGTTTAGAGCAAATAACCTGAACCTAGTTCTCATGATGTGGACGATGCTTGAAATGGAATTTTCACTCTCAAGTCAAATTGCTTTGTTGGGTTTTTTTTCCCTCTGTTTTTACAGATTTAATTTGCCCCCTTTTTTTTTAAAGCTATATATTTGGAAGCAAACTTACTTATTTCTTCAGTCCTGGATCTCCTACGTGGGTTTATTTATAGAGGACTGTGGGTGGGACGTTGTGTACTTGGTGTGCACGTTGGGTGGTATAGAGTAGGATTTGGGGTTTTGCCATCCTGCAAGGTCCTTTCCTGGCTCTCCTCAAGTGCTGCAGGTAGTTAACAGCTCGACAGAAGCATGGAGCTGTGCCTATGTCAGCTGGGTCTCATCTTCAATTTATGGGAGTGTGTCCAGAGAAGGACAATGAAGGTCTGAATAGGTCTAGCGAGGAGCAGCTGAGGGAACTGGGGTTGTTCATCCTGGAGGAAAGGAAGCTGAGGGGAGATCTTCTGGCTCTCTATGACTCCCTGAAAGGAGGCTGGAGTGAGGTGGGTGTTGGTCTCTTCTCCTTAGTATCAGGTGAAAGAATGGGAGGAAACAGCTTGAAGTTGTGCCAAGGAAGGTTTAGGTTGGATATTAGGAACAATTTCTTTCCTGCAGGGAGTGGTCAGGCATTGGAACAGGCTACCCAGGGAGATGGTGGAGATACCATCCCTGGAGGTGTTCAGAAAATGTGTACACAGAATAATCTGGGACATGGCTCTCTGGTCATGGTGGTGCTGTGTTGATGGTTGGACTCGGTGACCTCACAGGTCTTTCCCAGCTGAAACAATTCTGCAATTCTGCTGTTATTTGCTGGTTGGAACATCTGATCAGCAAAGCCTTGAGTCACTTTCTGTCCATCTCTGGATGCCCTTGCACCTTGGGGAGAGTATGCATGAAGCTCCTGGCCCTTGCTAGTCCATGGATGCGTGATGCAGCCATAGGCTGGGGTGACAACTGGCATCTGACACAATCCATGTGCCTCAGATGGAGCAGTTGGGAGGAACCTGTGTCTGCCACCAGCATGTGAGGGGGTTGCCCATACAAGTGCCTGGAGACAAGGGGCTGTAACCCAGGACATAAGGCACGGAGCCATCCAAGCTGCTTTCTGTCACCGTGCTTTGCAGCATGGCTTTGAGAAGGCTGGAGCAACTTTGCTGGTTATTTAGTGATTCAGAAAAACATGCCATGATTCATTACAAGTTGAATTCTGCCTGCCTTAGTCAGAAAAAAAAAATATTTTCTCAGTCAGATTTGTTTTCTCAAGTGGCTACAGAGCTCATTGGTGCCAGCTGATCTCTGGGGGGCTTGGCTCTGGGCTCTTGGTTGGGTCGAGTTGCTGCTTGCATCAGATCTAGGGTTTGGGGTTTTTTGATCTTTTTCTTTATTTTCCTTGAAGTGCTTTCTGCAGCACTTGCTTGTTGCCCTCACAAACACTTCAGGGACAGCCTACCAGCCACAGTAACATCCTGTGTCTCCTTTTCTAAGCGTTCCTGAGTCTGGCTTTAGAACTGAATGGTTGAAAAAACACCATTCTGCACTTAAATAGCTTTATCTGCTCTGTTTTCAGTGCTATGGTTTTCACTCCACCACCCTGTTTTTCATACAGGGCTAAGATCATAGACTAATAGAATGTATCAGATTGGAAGGGACCCTCAGATGTCATCTGGTTCAACCCCCTTGCAGTGAGCAGGGGCATAGAATGATAGAATGGTTTGGGTTGGAAGGGACCTTAAAGATCATCTAATTCCAACACCAGGCCATGGACTGGGACATAGAATGATAGAATGGTTTGGGTTGGAAGGAACCTTAAAGATCATCCAATTCCAACACCAGGCCATGGACTGGGACATAGAATGATAGAATGGTTTGGAAGGGACCTTAAAGATCATCCAATTCCAACACCAGGCTATGGACATTGACATAGAATGATAGAATGGTTTGGGTTGGAAGGGACCTTAAAGATCATCCAATTCCAACACCAGGCCATGGACAGGGACATAGAATGATAGAATGGTTTGGGTTGGAAGTGACCTTAAAGATCATCTAAATCCAACACCAGGCCATGGACATTGACATCTTCCACTTCCAGGTTGCTTAAGGACCTATCCAACCTGGCCTTGAACACTTCCAGGGAGAGACCATCCACAACTCCCTCAGGCAACCTGCTCCAGTGTCTCACCAGCCTCACTGTGAAGGTGTTTGCCTGGTGGGGTTACAGATTGTTCACCGACATCAAGCTTGCAGTTCTCTTATTTCTTAGTGCCCAACTGATGATGCCTTTTGGCTGCTGCAGCTGAGGCACCACAGCCATTCGTGATTTCAAGCACACAGAGATGTGGGCAGAAGTGACCAGATTTGGGCTCCCATCCATTTAACAAACATTATTTGATTGTCCTGTCATAAGCACGTCTCGGATTTGAGGAGCTTTGTCAGAAAGCCTTTGCTTTTAATCTGTTCTTACTCAGGCTGTATCCCAACAAGTGCAACGAGAGCCTTTGACCAAATTGTAATTTGTCATCTCCAGATATAAATATTGCAGCAAAAATATTTAGTGTGCTGTGGAAAAACCCATTAGTGAATAAATGTATTTCTGGTCTCATGCTTGGGAAGCTGCTGAACATCCACAACCTAAGTCTGGTGCCAGGTACAGGTGCTGAATGACAAGAGATTAGGAACATGAGGAAGAAAATGGAACTTATCTGAAAATATGTTGTCCACATGTTGGTTTAGCTGCTTTGATTTCAGTGTTGGGTTGACTCAATGCAACCAATTCATGCTTTGGTCCTGAGTTCCCTCATCGATGGCAGCTGCAGTGATCTCTGTTGTCTCGGTGTGATTGCTGCATCTAAACCTTGTCATCTCTGAGCTTAATATTGCACCCTGGGTTCTTGGTTACTGCTCATGGATCTCACAGAGAAACGACCTCTTTGAGTTTAATCTTGGGTTTTGTCTTTAACCTCAGCAGCAGTTCCCCATGTTGGCTTGCTCTGGCCCCTGCCTTTCTGGCACCTCCAAACCTCATCATCTCTGACCTCTGCATCACATCCTCGGTTCCTTAATCACTGCTCACAGGTTGAATGTCTGTGAAATGCCTTTCAGTTTAACCATAGAATCAGTCAGGGTTGGAAGGGGCCACATGGATCAGCCAGTTCCAACCCCCCTGCCATGGGCAGGGACACCCTACCCTAGATCAGGCTGCCCACAGCCTCATCCAGCCTGGCTTTAAACACCTCCCGGCATGGGGCCTCAACCACCTCCCTGGGCAACCCATTCCAGCCTCTCACCACTCTCATGCTCAACAACTTCCTCCTCATGTCCAGCCTGCACTCCCTGCCTCCAGCTTTGCTCTGTTCCCCCTAGTCCTGGCACTCCCTGAGAGCCTAGAAAGTCCCTCCCCAGCTTTTTTCTAGGCTCTCTTCAGATACTGAAACGGCATCTGGGAGCCTCCTCTTCTGCAGACTGAACAGCCCCAACTCTTTCAGTCTGTCCTCATAGGAGAGGTGCTGCAGCCCTCTGATCATGAGTCTTGTCTTTAATCACAGTAACACCTCTCTTTGTTGGCTTGTCGTGGTCACTGCATCCAAACTCCACTATCTCTTGTCCTCTACACTGGACCCTCAATTCCTTAAGCACTGCTCACAGGTTGTACCTGTCTGTGATTTCCCCCCCCCGCCTCCCCTTGACTCTGCTCTTGTGAGAATACTGCGTCCGGTTCTGGTGTCCTCAGCATAAGAACAACACAGAGGCGTTGGAGACCAGAGGAGGGCCACAAAGATCATCCAAGGGCTGGAATGCCTCTGCTATCAGGATAGGCTGAGGGACCTGGGGTTGTTCAGCCTAGAGAAGGCTGCAGGGGGGCTTAGAGCTGCCTTCTGCTACCTGAAGGGATCCTGCAGAACCGTTTGGATGCTTTCCAGTGTGATCTGCTCTAGGTGATCCTCTGGCAGGGGGACTGGACCAGATGATCTTTTGAGGTCCCTTCCAGCCCCTGACATTCTATGATTCTACAGGAAGTCTGCAGAGAGACTTTTCATAGGGATGTCTAGCAACAGGACAAGGGGGAATGGTTTGAAGCTGAAGGACAGTAGGTTTAGACTGACTCTGAGGAAGAAGTTCTTCAGTATGAGGGTCGTGGCACCGAAATAGGCTGCCCAGGGAGGTTATGGACTTCTCCTTGAGGATATTCAGAGCCAGACTACATGAGGCCTCGAGCAGCTGAGTCTAGTGGAAAGACATCACTTCCCATGGTGGGGAGGTTGGAGTAAATGATCTCTACAGTCACAGAATCAGAGAATTTCTTAGATTGGAAAAGACCTTCAAGATCCTCAAGTCCAATTGTTAGTGTCATACTGACGAGTCCTTGACTAAAGCAAATCCCTCAGCACAACATCAAATCGCTATGGTTGGAAAGGACCATCAGGACCATCCAGTCCAGGTCCCTTCCAAGCTAAGCCATTCTATGAAATGTCTTTCCTCCCCTCTCCTCTAGCCAAAGGCAGGAGCTGGAAATCCCTGCCCCGTGGGAAAGCTGCTGGAGCCTGTGATATTTAGGAAGAATGTCAGTGTGAGCGGCAGCGTGGGCAGGGGGTGGCTGGTGGCTCAGTGCAAGGTGTTAAGCTCTCTGCAGACTCAAGCAGGCATTAGCTGCTGCTTGGCTCCTGTTTGCAAAATGACTTTTGCAACAACAACAACGAAGGAGGAAAAAAAAAAAAGAGGGGGGGGTGGTGGTGGTTTAGAAAGCTAATTACAAAAATCCTTTCAAAGCTGAGAAGGTTTTGCTGTGGCTTTTTGTAGCAAGGACTGGTGACGTTCAGGGAAGCGCTGGAGAAAGTCCAGAAGAGGTTACAGGGATGCTGAAGGGCTTGGAGCATCTCTGTAAGGTGGGAAAGCTGAGAGCCCTGGGGCTGTTGAGCCTGGAGAAGAGCAGTCTGAGAGGGGATCCTCTTAATGCTCAGCAAGAGCTAAAGGTTGGGGAGCAAGTGGGTGGGACCAGATTGCTTTCAGTGGTTCCCAGTGACAGGACAAGGGGCAGAGGACACAAACTGGAAGCCAGCAGGTTCCATCTGAACGTGAGGAGAAAATTCTTTGCTGTGAGGGTGTTGGAGCCCTGGAACAGGCTGCCCAGAGAGGTTGTGGAATTTCCTTGTTTGGAGAGATTCCAAACTGGCCTAGGCATTGTGATCCTGGGCAAGCTGCTGTGAGTGCCCCTGCTTTAGTAGGAGGGCTGGGTTTGATCACCCCCAGGGGGCCCTTCCAACCCCCACCAAGCTGGGATTCTTTAGGCTAATATCTCTCTGTTTTTAGAAGTGTGAATCTAGGGAAATCATGGAGAAGAGAAAAAGAAGGGATGCTGGTGCCCAAGAAGAAAAATGTGAAATTGTCTAGTGAAGTGATCTCAATGATCTGAAAGGTCCTTTCCAACCAAAACAATTCTCTGAAATGACATTGACTCATAATGAAACAGAACTAAAAATCTGAGCAAAGTGCATAAAGTAAATCAGAATTAGAGGTAATGAAAATAGAATGAGATCTTTTACTTTAATGAAATATAATAGACAGCAAATAGAATCATCTTTAACTCCTCCTCACCTCCACTTCTGAGCTTTCCTGTGGTACTCCAACCCTGTACAGTGTGGCTGGAGACCTTGGTGCCCCATTCAGCTCTGAGTGTGCAGCTCATCAGAGTTTTAGGGCTCCATTACAGTGTTGTCCCAGGTCAGGACTGCAGCAGGTAGCTCTGAGCAAGTTCAATTCACAAATGCACTTAGAAAAGTGCTGCCTGCCTCATTCTTCCTCACCTTTTTATCTACTTAGTCTTTTTATTGCTATGATACCTTGGGGTTCACAAAAAAAAAAAAGAGTAGATGTGACAACCTCAAGGGAGGTTCTTCTGCCCCTGTACTCAGCACTGCTCAGGCCATATCTTGAGTCCTGTGTCCAGTTCTGGGTTCCTCTGTTCCAGAGAAATGTTGAGATGCTGGAATGTGTCCAGAGAAGGGCAGCAAGGCTGGAGAGAGGCCTGGAGCACAGCCCTGTGAGGAGAGGCTGAGGGAGCTGGGGGTGTGCAGCCTGCAGAAGAGGAGGCTCAGGCAGACCTCATTGCTGTCTACAACTACAGGGAGGCTGTAGCCAGGTGGGGTTGGTCTCTTCTGCCAGGCAAGCAGCAACAGAACAAGGGGACACAGTCTCAAGTTGTGCCAGGGGAGGTCTAGGCTGGATGTTAGGAGGAAGTTGTTGGCAGAGAGAGTGATTGGCATTGGAATGGGCTGCCCAGGGAGGTGGTGGAGTCGCTGTCCCTGGAGGTGTCAAGCAAAGCCTGGCTGAGGCATTTAGTGCCATGGTCTGGTTGATTGGATAGAGCTGGGCTCTAGGTTGGACTGGATGATCTTGGAGGTCTTTTCTAACCTGGTTGATTCTATGACACTTCAGGACATGTTCCAGTGGTCGTGGAGGTGTTTGGTTGATGGTTGGACTGGATGATCTTAACAATTTTCTCTATCCTTAGTGATTCTATGCAACTGATTTAAAAATTAACTCTTTCTGCACCCACTTATCCATTTTTTTCCATACAGAATTTCACTGAAAACAGTAATCCAAAGTATTTTAGGATGCTTTTTGTGTACTTTTCCTCTTCTACTGTTGGGGGTTTGGTTTTGATAGTTCCATACTGGTTATTCCTCTGCAGTAAGGTACTGAGAGCCGTGAACATATTGCATCACTTTTTACTACAGATTACTCCTGTGAAATGAAATATCTACTATGAAATACCTGCAAACTACTTGTGGTTTTCAGGCTCTAATTCATAACCCTTCAGAGCAAACTGTTTGCTGCTTTTCAGGAAGATGCATCCCAGCCTCCACTTTGTAAAGTTTTTTTTTTCCAGTAGCCTGCAGTTTTTCTCACCTCTCTCAAATCTGGTGGGAACCAGGAAATGCAGTTTCAATTTGCAGTTTGTTTGCAAGTTTGGTTTTTATGTATTGAGCCCATATGTATTTTATTTCTTTTTTTCACCCAGCATGTTTAGATGACAAATGCCTCTGAAACAACATAAAACAACATATCACATGAGTTGAATAATGGGAGCAGAAGATCAGAGCCTACAGTTGATCTCTCTCTGTGCTAGGGATGGCTTTTATGCAGTGTGACCCCATGCTGTGTAGAGATGTTTTCTGCATGATCCTACAGCTGTCTCTAAGATGCTTTGTTGTTGACCACATCCTGGTCTCTAAGCTGGTGAAACATGAGTTTGATGGGTGGACCACTAGATAGATAAAGAACTGTCTTGATGGCCACACCCAAAGAGTGGCTGTCAATGGCTCCATGGCCAAGTGAAGGCCAGTGACAAGTGGAGTCCCTCAGGGATCAGTCCTGGGACCAGTCTTGTTCAATATCTTTGTCAGTGATATGGACACAGGCATTGAGTGCACCCTCAGCAAGTTTGCTGATGACACCAAGCTGTGTGATGCAGCAGACAGACTGGAGGGCAGGGATGCCATCCAGAGGGACCTGGACAGGCTGCAGAGGTGGGCACAGGCCAACCTCAGGAGGTTCAACAAGACCAAGTACAAGGTCCTGCATCTGCATCAAGGCAATCCCAAGCACAAATTCAGGCTGGGCAGTGAGTGGCTGGAGAGCAGCCCTGAGGAGAGGGATTTGGGGGTGCTGGTGGATGAGAAGCTCAACATGAGCCAGCAGTGTGCACTTGCAGCCCAGAGAGCCAAGCAGAGCCTGGGCTGCATCAGGAGAAGTGTGGCCAGCAGGGCCAGGGAGGTGATTCTCTCCCTCTACTCTGCTCTGGTGAGACCCCACCTGGAGTACTGCATCCAGTTCTGGAGCCACTATGACAAGATGGATGTGGAGGTGCTGGAGCCACGAGGGTGCTCAGAGGGCTGAGGCAGCTCTGCTATGAGGACAGACTGAGGGATTTGGGGCTGTTGAGTCTGGAGAAGAGGAGGCTCTCAGGTGACCTTCTTGCAGCCTTCCAGGATCTGAAGAGGGCCTACAAAAATGCTGGGGAGGGACTTTTTAGGCTCTCAGGCAGTGCCAGGACTGGGGGGAATGGAGCAAAGCTGGAGGTGGGGAGATTGAGACTGGATCTGAGGAGGAAGTTGTTGAGCATGTGAGTGGTGAGAGCCTGGACTGGGTTGCTCAGGGAGGTGGTTGAGGCCCCATGGCTGGAGGTGGTTGAGGCCAGGCTGGATGAGGCTGTGGCCAGCCTGATCTAGGGTAGGGTGTCCCTGGCTATGGCAGAGGGGTTGGAACTGGCTGATCCTTTTGGTCCCTTCTGACCCTGACTGATTCTATGATTCTAAGATTTTTGGTGAGTTTCTTTTAAGATATAAAAGTAGATTTAGGTTTATTCTCATTGAGTTGAAGGTTTTTTTTTCCCCATGGTGTTTGTAACTTGGTGCCTTGGGGCTCAGGCTGGCTCCTAGGGGACCAATCAACAGCATCCAGACGGGTTTACTTGGAAGGCAAACCTTAGCTTGATCTGCCATGCTCTGTCTAAATGACATGTTTGGAGTAACTCCATTAGAGCAAGCAGGATCACATTAGTTTACAGTGAATGAACTCTGAATCATGGGTTTGTGTTTTTGTTGTTGGGTTGGTTTTTTTCCCTCTGCATGTTGTTGTTTTGGATTTGAATTGCTTCTGCAGACAAGAATCATTGAGCTGCCTACTTACAAAGCTCCGATTAGTTTTCCACCAGATTATGCACGTAGCTTGTGGTCAACTCTTTCCTTAGGCTGCTGTAAACTGGGGAAGGGTCCTAGGGACTTTGATTCCCTGGACCCCACACCTGGAGACACACAGGTGTGTTTTCCTTTGCCACCCATCCCACTGGGAATTCAGCCTGGTTTAAGCATCTGACCTGCAGAGCAGCAACCTCTTTACCGCTGATGGCAACTCATGCCAGAAATATGCTACCTTTATTTACACAGATGTTTGAAGAGAACTTGAGCTCAGATTTTGCCCTTAATTCTTAAGGTAGCATCTGGTGTTTGTGTCCAATCCCTTAATCCAGCCTTGTGGTTTTGAGATACACTTTTAAGCAAATGTTGAGCTGCCTGGGATAGGAGGAAGGTTATTACTTGGTCTCCTCTAACAGTTAATTCCAAGATAGCTTGGACCAACTTAAAATCATCAGGGTATGCACTGCAGTTCTGAACCAGCAATTAGGAGTCATCAGCCTGCATAGAGACAAATTGGAAGTGAATTAAAGGCTGATGAGCTCTGTACAGGACTTCCAGGGCTCTTCCCAGCCTCCTGCCGCAGGGAAATATCAGAGCGGTCAGTCCAGAGCTGGCTGGGCTGGGCTGGGGGTGGAGGAGCAGAGCTTTGACAAGATGCAGCTGTAAAAGACAATTTTCCTCTTTCTTTCCCTTAATAAAAATCTGTTCTGAGCACTGTAGCAGGCAAGACTAGTTTGGCAATGGATTAAATGCACAGCTTCAAGATCTAATTTTGCCTGTTTCAACTGACAGATGGGAATTGTGTGCTCTCACAATGCTACCAGTCTCTTGCCATTTTGCTCAGCAGCACTGCCTCCAAAAAGCAGCCAGAGAAATAAGGTGACTCTGTGTGTCTGTGTCCCCATCTATTTGTGACCACGGGTCCTTCAGAGGGTGAATTCAAGCTGCGTGACTGTTCCTGGCTCCTCTCCTCCATCCTTGTGCTGCGAAGGAGGAGGAGGATTTACCTCAATATCTAATCTTCTGGTAGGTCCTGTCACAGAAATGGAGTTATGGTATGGGGGGATTAGGACATCTGGCCAGTGATAGGACAAGGCACAACAGGTACAAACTAAAAAGCAGGAGGTTTCACTTGAACTTAGGGAGAAAATTGTTTAGTTTCAGGGTGCTGGAGCCCTGGGGCAGGCTGCCCAGAGAGGTTGTGGAGTCACAGAATCATAGAATCAGCCAGATTGGAAGAGACCTCCAAGCTCATCCAGTCCAACCTAGCACCCAGCCCTGTCCAATCAACCAGACCATGGCACTAAGTGCCTCATCCAGGCTTTGCTTCAACACCTCCAGGGACAGCGACTCCACCACCTCCCTGGGCAGCCCATTCCAATGCCAATCACTCTCTCTGCCAACGGCTTCCTCCTAACATCCAGACTAGACCTCCCCTGGCACAACTTGAGACTGTGTCCCCTTGTTCTGTTGCTGCTTGCCTGGCAGAAGAGAACCGCCCCAGCTGGCTACAACCTCCCTTCAGGTAGTTGCAGACAGCAATGAGGTCATCCCAGAGCCTCCTCTTCTCCAGGCTGCACACCCCCAGATCCCTCAGCCTCTCCTCACAAGGCTGTGCTCCAGCCCAGAGATTCTAAACCCTCCTGGAAACATGATTTAGGCAAACTTATGTTAGCAAAAGGGCTGGACTGGATGATCTCCAGAGGTCCCTTCCAACTCCAGCCATTCTGTGATTCTAAGGCTGGAGAATCACATTAACTGAGATGTTTGATGCACATTACAAAGAAGGGAATTGGAGGGGGGAGGGGCAATCCCCTGGGACCCTTGTGAAGCTTGTTGTACCTAAATGATTCCATCCTCATCACTCCTTCCCTTCACGTTTGTTTTGATTTTCCTGTTGTTCACTTAAACCCTCTGAGGTTTGTGATGGATACACAGGTATCTGCGTAGGGATCTGTTCCTGTCTCAGAGGAGCTGCAGCCCAGGCTGCTGCTTGATGTGGTTACAGAGGAAAAAAGTCTTCCCTGACACCACCTTCTCTGGGAATGACAGAGTGGAGAGGACTAAGAGCTTAACAAAGCAAACCAAGGGGTTTGCTACCACATAAAGAAATTGTTTAGGGTTAGATTTTGGGCAGAGCTAATGGGAGAGCATAGTAAGGTCCTGCACCTGGGTCAGTGCAATCCCAAGCACAAATCCAGGCCAGGTGATGAATGGCTGAGAGCAGCCCTGAGGAAAAGGACCTGGGGGCCTGGGTGGATGAAAAGCTCAGCATGAGCCTGCAGTGTGAGTGCAGCCCAGACAGCAGTTGTGTGCTGGGCTGCAGCAAGAGCAGTGTGGCCAGCAGAGCAAGGGAGGGGGTTCTGCCCCTTTACTCTGACCTCATCAGGCCCCACCTGGAGATCTGTATGCAGTTCTGGAGCCCCCAACACAAGAAGGACATGGAACAGTTATAGTAAGTCCAGAGGAGGCCACAAAGATGCTCAGAGGGCTGCAGCAGCTCTGCTATGAGGACAGGCTACAAGAGTTGGGGTTCTGTAGCCTGGAGAAGGCTTCAAGGAGACCTTGGAGTGGCCTTCCAGTATCTGAAGGAAGTTTACAGGAGATAGATATTCTGGCACACCCTTCCTTCCAGTACCTGAAGTGAGGGGCTGCAAGAAATCTGGAGAGGGACTATTGACAAGGTCTTAATAATGACAAGACAAGGAATAATGGGTTTAAACTGGCAGAGGGGAGATTTAAGCTGGGTGTTAGGAAGAAGTTCTTTTCAGTGAGGTGGTGAAAGGCTGGGACAGGTTGCCCAGGGAGGTAGTGGATGCTTCCTCCCTGAAGGTGTTTGCGCTGGTTTGAAATGAATTAAGAAGTGTAAGCCACGATAAAAGCAGCACCTCCTTCCCTCCTTCCCTCCTTCCCTCCTTCCCTCCTTCCCTCCTTCCCTCCTTCCCTCCTTCCCTCCTTCCCTCCTTCCCTCCTACATAGAATCAGTCAGGGTTGGAAGGGACCACAAGGATCATCTAGTTCCAACCCCCCTGCCACGCTCAGGGACACCCTACCCAAACCATCACAGTGTTCAAGGCCAGGTTGGATGAGTGACCTGTTCTAGTGGGAGGTGTCCCTGCCTACAGCAGGGGGTTGGAACTGGATGATCCTTGAGGTCCCTTCCAACCTAAACCATTCTATGATTCTAAGACAGAAATGCACTATTTGTGTGAAGAAGACTTAAATCCCTGTATGGTTTCTACATGTTTGTGTGTGCTGCTGCTGTTGTTTCTAGCAGAGCTGGCTTCTTGGTTGCAAGGGAATGGAAACCCTTGCCGTGGAGGTTGTTGGCAAGCAAGTTTATTCCTTGGTTGGGTTTGTCCATAAGGGTACTGTCAGACCTGGAGGAGCTGGTTGAAGTATTGTCATGAAATAATGAATCCCTGAGAATTTTGGCGTTGTATTTCCATCCATGGAGGAATTTAGGGAAGCATCACTTTGGGCTTGGAAAAGAAAGCAAAAGCATTCTCTAGGCACATATTGTACAGCGCCAGCAAATCTGATGGCTCTAGGAGCAGGATTTAGCCCTTGCTGCTTTGAATATCCCCAACCTCTTATTACCAGGTCCCTTTGTAAAGGTGTTTGTGTGAAGAATGTAATGGTATAATGCACACTGTAATTTTGCTGTTAAATCTGAGCTACTTTGGCATGGCGAGGACCAGGCAGCTTGTAGTGATCAGAACATTACAGCTTATTGAATTTCATAGCCTGGAGGATTGAACTGTACAGAGCAACTCTTGAGGAAGGGATAAAACAAAAAAAAATTCTGAATTTCTGCTGAATTTTTTGTTTTCTAGGCAGATATTGCACACAGTTCCTTCAGAAGGTGAATTCAAGCTGTGTGAGTTCTCCTGACCCCTCAACAGCATCCATGTGCTGCAAGTAGGAAGAGGATTTACCTCAGTATCTAATACTGTGGTAGATCTTCTGGTAGATGTTCTGGCACATCCTTTCAGTACCTGCAAGGAATCTGAGGAGGGACTTTTTACAAGGGCTTGTAGTGATAGGAGAAGGAACAGTGGCTTTTAGCTGAAAAGGAGAGACTGAAGGTGTGCATGGGACGAAATTCTTTCCAATGAGGGTGGTGAGACAGGTGGAACAGGCTGCCCAGGGAAGCTGTGGATGCTCCCTCCCTGGAGGTGTTCAAGGCCAGGTTGGATGAGGCTTTGAGCAAGCTGCTCTAGTGGAAGGTGTCCTTGCTCATGGCATGGGGGGTTGGAACTGGATGCTCTGTAAGGTCTCTTCCAACTCAAACCGTTCTATGAAGATACGAATCTATGCTTATCAAGGAGTAAAGTTTGCTGAGTTGCTTCTTCTGTGCATGGACAATCTGCTATGGAGCCCATTTGCATTACTAAGGGTTTTCATCAGGTCAGCACTGACACTGAGCCCAGAGCATCTAGTCCAAGGCCCCTTCACTCAGCAGGGACATCTTCAAGTAGACAGGTTGCTCAGAGCCCCATCCAGCCTGACCTGAAATGTTTCTAGGGATGAGGCTTTTACCACCTCTCTGGCCAACTTTGGCCAGTGTCTCATTACCCTCAGCATTAACATTTAGTGGCTTCAAAGACAGTGAGTTGGCTTCTTGTAGAAAGCCAAGGAGCAGTGAGGTGATCTGTTGTGTGGCCAGCAGGGCGAGGGAAGTGATTCTTCCCCTCTAGTCCACCCTGGTGAGACCACACCTGGAGTACTGCATCCAGTTCTGCAGCCCCTGTTACAAGAGGGATGTGGAGATGCTGGAGCGTGTCTAGAGAAGGGCCATGAGGATGCTCAGAGGGCTGGAGCTGCTCTGCTGTGAGGACAGACTGAAAGAATTGGGGCTGTTCAGTCTGGAGAAGAGGAGGCTCCCAGGTGACCTTCTTGTGGCCTTCCAGCATCTGAAGGGGGCCTACAAAAAAGCTGGGGAAGGACTTTTCAGGCTCTCAGGCAGTGCCAGGACTGGGGGGAATGGAGCAAAGCTGGAGGTGGGGAGATTCAGACTGGAGGTGAGGAGAAAGTTATTGGGCATGAGAGTGGTGAGAGGCTGGACTGGGTTGAGGCCAGGCTGGATGAGGCTATGGCCAGCCTGATTGAGGGTAGGGTGTCCCTGGTCATGGCAGAGGGGTTGGAACTGGCTGATCCTTGTGGTCCCTTGCAACCCTGACTGAGTCTATGATTCTAGGAAGGGTCATGAAGAGAATGAATGGTGGAGGTCAGGAGAAGGCTGCCATATGGACATTTTCAAACCAGCCCAAATCCATATACACAGAGCAGAACTGCAAGTGAAAAGTGGGTACCAGAGAGTAGGGCTAATTAAAGAAGCCATGCTTGGCATGTGGTCAGTGCTGTCCAGATGCTCCAGAAGAACTTAGGTCAGCTTGAGGAGGCACAGCATGAGGGGAAGGGAATAACTTGAGCTAAGCGGTGATAAGCTTTGGGTGCCATGCGGACATGGCAGCTCCATCTTGCTGTGAGCTTCTCTGGTGTTTTCCTGGTGCTGCTTCTCTGAGACTGGGCTTTGCAGTCTTTTTTGGTGGCTTCTGTGAACGTCCACCTTGAAAAGCTGGTTGGTTCCTATTGTGTTTGTGCATTCCCTTGCTCCTGCTGTGCCCCAGCAGGACTGTTCATTTTGGTAAGGGCTGTGGAGCCTGCCCTTAAGCAAGACAAGAGAGATCAGTTAGGCCAAATCAATCCCCTGCCTACTCTGTATCACTTTGTCCTGATAAGCTGTCAGTTTAGCTTTAAATGCCGTGTCTGAAAGCACATCTCTGCTCCCCAGGATGGGTCAATGTCAGCAGCAGTATTAGTTGAGGGATGGATTTAAGCCACCAGCTCATCATGAGAAAGGGGAGCTACATCTGAGGCATCATTTCTTGGCAGTCTGTGATCTTTCACAGGTTGGAGAGAAATTTGGTAGGATGAAATATCCTCGGGTAGCTCTGAGTCAGCTCTGCAGTTTAATGTCAGCCCTAATACTGGGTTGTAGCAGTGAGGAGATGGAGATGTGACTGGGTGGGATGGAGCTGTTCGCTCACCCGGCGTGGTCTGACCTGCTGGGCTTTAACTCAGCCCCGCAGAGCCCAGTCCCCACTGTGGCATTGAGGAGAGAACTGGAAAGGTGGAAGTAAGAAAGCTCGTGGATTGAGATAAAGACAGTTCAATGGGTAAAGCCAAAGCCCCACAGAGCAAAGCCAAACAGGGAATTACCATAGAATCCCAGACTGGTTTGGGTGGCAAAGGGCCCTTAGAGGTCATTTAGTCCAACCCCTCCTTGCACTGAACATGGACATCAGCAACAACAGCAGCTTGCTCAGTTTCTAACAACCTCACCTGGAGTAGTTCCAGAGATGGAGCAATCTGGGTCAGGGTCTCACCACCCTCAGTGTAAAAACATTTTCTTCTCTCTTTGTTTCAAACCATCACCTTTTGTCCTGTCACAACAGGCCTTGCTCAGAATCTTTCCCTGGCTTTCTGATTGGCCCCTCTAAGTCCTGACAGACCACCAGAAGGTCTTCCTGGAGTCTTCTCTTCATCAGCCTGAACAACCCCAACTCTCTCAGCCTGGCCTCACCATAGAGGAATTCCAGCCTCCTCTGGTTGTGCTCTACTCTACCAGGTCCATGTCTCTGTTGTGCTGAGGTCTCCAGAGATGGCCTCAGCACTGCAGGTGGGGTCTCAGCAGAGCAGAGGGGCAGAATTTTCTCTCCTGACTTGCTGGCCACAATTTGTTTACCTCTTCCATGGGTAAGCAGGTGTCCAGTTATCTCCATAACATGTACTGGTGACCTGGGAAGACAAACCCATCACTCTGACTGTCTCCTCTTTTCTTCTTCCTCTTGCTTATTAGGCTGAGCATGACATCATATGGTTTGGAATATCCCTTTGGTCAGTTGGAGCCAGCTGTGTCTTCTCCTATCTCCTTGTCTACCCCCAACCTACTCACTGGTCGTGTTGGGTGGGGAGCAGAAAAGGCTTTGACTCTCTGTAAGCTCTGCTCAGCAGTAACTAAAACATTCTGGTATTATCAACAGCTCCATAGTAGCTACTACAAGGAGAATTAACTCTACCCTAACCAAAACAAACCTTCAGCAGCATGCTGAAAGAGGGGGCTGTGAAGGGGATCCCCAAGTCCTCCTGCAACCTCCGCTGGGGCAGAGCCAAGGGCAAACAAGGCACAAGTTTATCTCCTTCAGACAGCGATGCTGCTGGATCCTGGGGTCACTTAAGGACCAAGTTCAGGCTGGCCTTAACCCTGCGTTTCCTGGCTTTGCCTGATGGAAGCCAGAGCCATTGCCTTGTTTGAACACAGGCTTTGCAGCAGGGGTGATGGATTGCAGTGTGAGCTTTACCACCCTTCATCGCTGCTTCCTCTGCTCTTTTGGCCTCTGGTGTTTGGTTCAGTCAGAGTTTATTATAAATAACTTCAGATAACAAGCTGAAATTTCCTGGGCTCCCTTTTTCTTTCTTTACTCTTTTCCCCCTCCTTGTTTCCCTTGGCACTTGCAGAGCATGAATCGGCTTCAAGGCAACTGAGGTATTTCAAAACAACATTTCCAGCCCCTATCTGCCCAGACTGTGACTTGTGTTTATGGAAGGGGGGCCTTTAGCAGGCTCTGATCAAAACATAGGTGTCTCTGCAGCTGGATGCTGGGGTCCCTCTGAGCTTTCCCCAGACAACACAGTTCCACCTTAGGTTGTCTTATGATGTCTGTAGAGTTAACCAAGCCTGTTCTGCATGCAGAATTGTGCACCTTCTTTGCCTGGCCTGCAGCACTTGCTTGTCCTCCTCCCAGCTCTTTCCACAAGCCCTTTGAAAGTCCCTTTTGGCTCAGCCTTCCTTCGCCTGGCTCCCAAGCCAGGACTGTGCCTGTCCTTGGCAGGCAAAGCAATGTGAAGACGCAGAGGAAGACATCATGAAAAACAGGATGAGGTATCAGCAAAGCAGAGTGGGACGTTTGGGAGCAGGCAGTTTGGGGGAGCAAGTCCTGAGAAGGAAGGTTTGACTTCTTGCCTGCTGTAGAGCTGGTGGAAGTCTGATTCCAGAGCAGTCACTGCGTATTGGTGTGACGAGTGCTAACTGGAGGCTGGGGTCAGGCTGGGCTCCTCGCCATCAGACCATGCAAAGGGGAGAGGTGTCCTCCTCCAAAGACGTTAGTGCGTCAAGGAATGTGTTTGGCTCCCTCGGCGTGTCCTGATCCAATCTCTTGCTGGCTGCTGTCCAGCTTTTCTGCAACTTCAGATGGCTCTTGGTGCAATCCATTACCAAGCAGCCTGTTCTTTTGCCTGCTGGAGGGAAGGGACCAGACGTCCACTGGATGCTCTCTGCCTTCTGGTGCCTGGACCAGCATCCTTAAAAAGCCACACAGTCCCCTTGTGTTCGATAGGGCTGCCAAGAAGATGGAGACTTACTGGGCTCTGCATTGCTGTTGCGTCCCGTGATGTTGCTTTCTCTGAGACGTGCTGCCCTTTCTGGCAGGCTGGAGAGCCAGGAGCCTTCCAAAACCTTCAGTTTCTCATTCAGAGCCTGTCTGAGCTTCCAACCTAAGCTGCTTTAGTCTGTAAGTTGGGAAGAAAGTCTGAGCAACAACTTGCCTTCACGTAGAAGTTCGTGTCCTCTCCAGCCCATAAATTTTAGTGGGTGTTGGGCATGCTGAATCTCTAGGGAGCTAGTGCAGATCTCAGCCTCTTCTGGAATGAATCACACTGATTCAGGCCTGAAGAAAGCTCTTTGTGTGTCTGGGTATCTGGGATGGTCCTTAATGCTTGGATTTATGTCCTCTGTCTGTGTTGCAGAAGATTCCATCATCCTGGTATTTCAAGATGTGAGGAGTTCAGGAGGACAATGCTATGTCTGAGCACTGCTGACTCAATTATCTAATGAAGTCTTCTAGCTGTGGGCAGGGTCTGGTTTTCATTCTGGTGGATGTTAGTGCTTTGGGTGAGCTCATAAGCCAATGGTCTAGTTCATGCTGCAGCTTTCAGGACAGATTCAGCAGCTCCTACCAGCCTTTGGAAGTGCTAATAACTGCAGAGTCTCCTGAGCTACCACTGGACCCAAATCCTTTGGGTCTGATGTGACTACACAGCTCTTTAGTTGCCACAGTCTCCTAGCAAAGCTTCTTGGCTGCTGGGCACATGGCAGCTTACTCGCAGCACTTTAAAAGCAGAGATGTGTGGCTCTTGTGTGGCTTGGTGTCCAAGACACCCACCTTGATCTTGTGTCTCCTAGTGCTGAGCCTGAATAACCTCTCCCACCAGCCTGGCTTGATCTTTCTAGTTTCATAGAAACTCATAGAATGGCTTAGGTTAGAAGGGATCTTAGAGATCATTTACTCTAACCTCCCCACCGAGGGCAGTGATGCCTCTCCACTAGACTCAACTGCTCAGGGCCTCACCCAGCCTGGCTTTGAACAGTCTCAGGGAGAAGTCTGCAGCCACCCTGGGCAGCCTATTTCAGTGCCACAACCCTCATACTGAAGAACTTCTTCCTCAGATCCAATCTAAAGCTACTCCAGCTTCAAACCGTTCCCCCTTGTCACAGGCTCACAGGATGTTAGGGGTTGGAAGGGACCCAAAGAGATCATCAAGTCCAACACCCCTGCCAGTGCAGGACCATACAATCTAGCTTAGGTCACAGAAGAATGCATCCAGACAGGCCTTGAAAGTCTTCAGAGAAGGAGACTCCACAGCCTCTCTGGAGAGCCTGTGCCAGTGCTCTGTGACCCTTACAGTAAAGTTCCCCCTTGTGCTGAGCTGGAACCTCCTGTGCTGCAGTTTCCATCCATTGCTCCTTGTCCTGTCCCAGGGAGCAAGTGAGCAGAGCCTGTTCCCTGCTTCTGATCAGCCCTCAGATGTTTATAAACATTTATTAGATCCTCTCTCAGTCTTCTCTTCTCCAGACTAAACAGCCCCAGGTCCCTCAGCCTCTCCTCACCAGGCACTGCTCCAGTCCCCTAATCATTCTCGTAGCCCTCCTGTTGCTAGACACCCTTTATGAAAAGTGGGATGCTGCTTCTGGCCGGAGACAGACCTTGTTTGTCACATGTGTTTCCATGGGTAACCCCTGCTCTGTGGGTGCTCCTCTGCTAGGAGAGTGACTTTGCACTGGTGCCCCCCTGAGCTGTGCAGTGACAGTTTCTCAGGAGCCGTCTGTCCACTAGATGTCAAACCTCTGCTGCAGGAGGGCTGCTCCAGCTTGAAGGGAAGGTTGCGACCACAGATGAAGTGCAGGAGGCCAAATGGGATTTGAAGCCTGGCATGGGCAGATGTCCACTGATTACCTCACTGCCCATCTGGGGTAAGAAGGGCTTTTCAGCTGGCTTCCCCTAGTGATGTAACTCCAGTTGAAGCAGAAGGGAGAAGGAATGTGGTTGGTTTTTCTTTTTATTGCTTCTGGAGGTGTATGAATTGTTTGAGGATTCAATTGTTGTCCAGCTGCTGGCTTCAGACTTGCTTCCTAAGGGACTACTACATTTAAAGGAAAACTTAGTGTGATCCACTTCTGATCTTCCTTTTACACCAGTTCTGATGGGAACCACCTGCCTTGGCAGCTATAGCTACTGATCACTGCAAGCAGAACCTCCCCCTTGAGATATTGCTGGACATCAGCAGGTTTGAAGTATGGTCAGGAGCTGTGTTCTTGGACAGAGTGGATGTCTCTGCTATTGTTGCTTGCTAAAATGGTATTTATCAACTCCTAACAGGAATCTGGTGGTAATTTTGTGTAGTCAGGAGGTTTCATTCTGGCTTGTTTACTCTCTTGCCCTTTAGATCAAGAAGTCTTACCAGTTGCTCAATGCAGGGGAGGTTATCACTTTACTTTCCCCTGTTTTATGGTATTTTTCTCTGTTTGTTTGCACTGCTAAGGACAAGAGGTGGATGAACCTTTGTGCTGATCCAGTTGCATTCCCTTAGTGGAGCCAGTCGTAGAACTGTAGACTCTTTTTGTTAGGGAAGGACCTTTAATATCAGTGAGTCCAGCAGTTGTCTAACTCTGACAGCTAGTCTGATGCTAAACCATGCCACTCAGCACCACATGTCTACCTCTTTTAAACACCTGGAATCATAGAATCAATCAGGGTTGGAAGGGACCATGAGGATCATCTAATTCCAACCCCTCTGCCATGGGCAGGGACACTACTCTAGATCAGGCATGGATGGGGATTCAGCCACCTCCCTGGGGAGTCTGTTCCAATGTTCAAGAACCCTTTCAGTGAATAGGTTTCTTCTAGTATCCAACTTAAACCTTCCCTGGTGAAATTTGAGGCCATTTCTTCTCATCCTAGCACTTGTTACTAGGCAGAGGAGATCAACCCACCCACCCCCGCCCCCCACCTGAATCCAACCTCTTTTTTTGGGAGTTGTAGAGAGCCAGAAGGTCTCTTCTTCTCCAGGCTGCACAACCCCTCAGCTGCTCCTCACCAGTTCTCTTCTTCAGACCCTTTACCAGCTTTGTTGCCCTTCTCTGGGCAGAGAAGATATTGCCGTGGATTTGGGTGTTGTTTCTCTTCCCCTGTGAGTGTCTGTCTCCTAAAATCTTAGCTGGGCTCCCACACTTGAGTGCCCCAAAGGAAGGAAATTATTAGTCCAAAAACCTGCTGTGATCCCACCAAGCCAAAGATCTGACAGCATCCATCTAGCCCTTGGCAAGTGCTACTGAACATATATCTCATCCTTCCCATCATTTGGGGTCTCCTTTTGTCTTTGTGAAGGGAAAAAAAAAAGGTATAGCTATAGAGATGTGTGCTGCTCAGCTCAAGCATGGCAAGAAGATTCCCAGCTGGGATTATTTTTAGTCCCTGCAATGATTCCTGAGGCAGCTTTCCCTGATTTATGACAATACCCAGCACAACGCCGTGTAAATGGCTTCCAAACAGAATGTTTCAGCCGTTTTATAGGAATTCCTCATGTGAGGGGGAAAATAAACAGTTTGTCATTCACCAGGCTCTATTTGATTATTAAATTTGGTACTATAAACATCAGGCTGGGGCTTCCATCAGCTGAGGCTGCTGCCGGCAGATGACTTCAGAGAGCCATACCGTTAAATGAAAGCTAACCTGATGGGAGGAATCAGCGCAGGGTTGATCGAGCCTGTTTCCCACTGACCAGATAGATGCTTCTTGGCCAAAAATGGAATTACCTGATGCTGAGATTAGTGGGACTCCAGGTTTTCAGGTCGTATTCCTGTCTAAATGGCCTGAAATTGTGCCAGGGAAGGCATAGATTGGGTATGAGGAAAAAATTCTTTACTGGAAGAGTGGTCAGGAGTCAGGAGGAGAAGGTAGTGGGGCTTGGGGAGATGGTGGAGAGACCCTTAGGCTATCAGGTAGTGCCAGGACTAAGGGGAATGGAGTGAAGCTGGAAGTGGGGAGATTGAGACTGGACGTGAGGAGGAAGTTCTTCAGCATGAGAGTGGAGAGAGCCTGGAATGGGTTGCCCAGAGAGGTGGTTGAGGCCTCATCCCTGGAGGTGCTTAAGGCCAGGCTGGATGAGGCTGTGGCCAGCCTGATCTAAGGTAAGACATCCCTGCCTGTGGCAGGGGGGTTGGAACTAGATGATCCTTGTGGTTCCCTTCCAACCCTGAGTGATTCTATGTATTCAAAGCATGTGTAGATGTGGCACTTTGGGTCATAGTTTAATGGCTGTGGTGGTCTTAGGCTGATGGTTGGACTTGATGATCTTAGAGGTCTTTTCCAGTGAAAGCAATTCTGTGATTCAAAGAGCAGACAGGCTATGAAAGGTGAAGAACCTGGGTTTGACATCCTGGGCTCCTGGTAGAGCTCTGGAGTGTGCTGTGATACTATGGTACTCCATCTCTATGCTCATGACTGGTTTTGTCTGTTGTTTGGAGAAGTCAGTGTGAACCAGTGAGGAAGAAAATAAATGTGCATCTAAAGGTGTAGTGAAGCCTTGCAGCTCTGGTGAAGCGGGCTGGATGGACAGAGCAAGACTGATGTGCACCAGTGCAGGCACCAGAATGGAGACGTTGCCATGGGAGTGGAAATAAAACTGTGAGAATCCATCAATCTGTTGCTAACAGGGTACAGAGCACCTCTCTGGTCCTTGAGGATCAGGCCCAGAGAGTAAAGCCTTAACCCTGGAACTGCATGGCAGCTTAGGAGCTGCTTAGAAGGCTCCTCCTTTTACCTTGAGCTAAAATGCAACCTATATAGAAAGGAGGTTTCCGTAAGGCCAGTGATTTGGGGGAACATCATGGCCATAAGGACTTTGAGAAGCATTTTGGAAGTGGTTGGGTGTTGGTGTTGGGCTGGCTGTGTTTCCTGGGCATGGTGCAGTGAAGGGCAGCATCAGATGCCTTCAGAACTCATTGCCTGCAGCTACTGCTCCTAACAGGGATCCTGCACTGGCTCTGCAGATGCCATCTCCATGCACACATGGCACTGGAATGTCTTTGCTTCTCATGGGAGGAAATGACTCCTGCACTGGGATGCAAACAACCAGTGGCATATGTTCCATCACAGAGACCTTTAATATTGAGTCTAGTCATTAATCCAGCACAGCCAGGTCACCTCCAAAACATGTCTCTTAGCACCACATCTCTACAGCATTTTCATCCTCCAGGGATGGGGACTTTGCCACTGCACTGAGCAGTCTGGTCCGGGGCTTGACAACTCGTTTGGGGAAGAAATTGTTCCTCATGTTCAACCTAAACCTCCCCCATACAACTCGAGCCTGTTTCTTCTTGTCCTGTCACTTGTTCCTTGGGAGAAGAGATCAAGCTCCACCTGGCCCCAACCTTCTTTCAGGGAGTTGGGAGAGAGTAAGAAGGTCTCTCTCTGCAGTGCCCATGCTTTTGCTGCTGGGCATGTGAGCAGGGTGAGATGTGAGTGCTGTAGAAAAGGATAAATGGTCTGAAAGGTCACAGTGGTAGACGAGTGGGTGAGATTAGGGAGAGAGGGTATAGAAATGTATGTCCCTTTTCCTACTGCAGCAGCTTTGGCTGCAGTTCCTCAGCTCCCAGATTCATCCTCCATCCTCATTCCTTAGCGGTGCTCAGGTTGGCAAAGGCAGGAGGCAGAGAGGGTGCAGGCAGGAGCTGCTGCTTTGTCCATCATGGGAGTTAAACTGGAATTAACAGCAGAGCTGAGCCTCGTGGGGTTGGCAATAAATCCTCCCAGGAATATGGTGTTTGTCTGGGCTTCACTGGCTCAGCTGTCATGGGGATGGGCCCCTCAGAGGGGATGATGAGATGCAGGACAGCCTGCCTGCAGAGCAAGAGCTGTGTGAGGAGGAGGCACCATCCCCCAAAATCATGTCTCTGGATATGCTTTGGCAGCCTTTGAAGGGTGTAGCTGGGGCACCTGCGGCTAGGAGTTGTGGAAAGCGGGAAGAGTAGGGGCTTAGTGCTGCCACTGCGCCTCAGCTGGAGCTTCATCCGTCACTTCTGATCACTTCTATCAGTGCTGGTTCCCCAGTTTAGGCTCTGTCCTTCACTGAAGGTGATGCCATCCTTGCTGCTTTGAGGTCCCACCTGCATGTGAGTGCCTTGGAGGGTACCTGGTTGCTGGCATCGCTCTGCCTGGGGGGATATAAATTGAGGTTTTCACACCCATGGGTTGTTACTTCTTACTCTTCTGCGAAGAGCTGAGGCTGTGTTGGAAAAACAAAGCTCTGGCCTCTTGCTTCCCAAATAGCAAAGGGTGGACGTGTTAATAGGAGGGAGGGATGGGATGGGATGGCAGGCTGCCAGCGGGATGTGATTCTTTCCTGGGGCTTTGCTTGCCAAGATGCCATCAGCCTGGCTCCGGGAAGGCTTTCCTGCAGCCACGCACTCTCTACAGGAAGGGTTTTGCTGTCTCCAGTCTGGTCTGAGTTAATCATCTGCAGCCACCCAGGAGAGGGAGCTTTGTGAGGAGGGGGAGATGTTTGCTTGGTGAATCACAGAATTTCAGAAGGGTGATGTTTGCTTGGTGTTGGAGGGGACCTCTGGAGACCATCTACTCCAGCCTCCCTGCCGGAGCAGATTCACCTAGCGCAGGTTGCACAGGACAACATCCAGGTAGGGTTTGAATTATTCCAGAGAAGGAGATTTGATAAGCTATGAACAACCTGTTCTAGTGCTCTACCATCCTCAGAGTGAAGAAGCTCCTTCTCATGTTTAGGTGAGACTTCATGCAATAGACTCAGTGCCCATTACCCCTTGTGATTTCACTGGGCATCACCAGAAAAAAACTGCCCCCACCCTCTTGGCATCCATCCTCTGATTAATTATCTGCATTGATAAGATCCCCTTTCGGTCTTCTCTAGGCTAAAAAGCTCCAAGACCGTCAGCCTTTCTTCACAGCAGAGATGTTCTAGTCCCATAATCATCTCTGTAGCCCTTTGCCTTACCCTCTCAAGTAATTCCCTGTCTTTTTTTAACTGATGAATACAGAACTGGGGCCAGCTGAGGCCTCACCAGGGCAGAATAGAGGAGGAAAATCTCCCTTGATCTGCTTGCCACACTTCTTGATGCTGCCCTACCTCTTTTTGCTGAGGTGAACTATTTAATTGCTCCTTCTGGGTGCAGAAAAGGGGGGTTGGGTTTTTTTTTCATTTCCTTGTGCTGCAAATTAGTCTTTTCATGGACATCTCTTGGATGTCATCTCCTGGGTCTCTTGAGACTCTTTTCATGGATATCTCTTGGAATTCATCTCCTGGGTCTCCTGGAACTGTTTTCATGGACATCCCTTGGAAGTCACCTCCTGGGTCTCCTGGATCTCTTTTCATGGACATCTCTTGGAATTCATCTCCTGGGTCTCCTGGAACTGTTTTCATGGACATCCCTTGGATGTCATCTCCTGGGTCTCCTGGAACTCTTTTCATGGATATCTCTTGGAAGTCATCTCCTGGGTCTCCTGGAACTCTTTTCATGGACATCTCTTGGAAGTCATCTCCTGGGTCTCCTGGAACTCTTTTCATGGACATCTCTTGGATGTCATCTCCTGCGTCTCTTGGGACTCTTTTCATTGGCATCTCTTTTTTTTTTTTCCCTTTATGTAGTTTAGAAGTTTTCTTCCCCTTATGTTTGGTCAGAAAACCTCTGCAGTTTTCACGTAGCCCTCTTCAAGTACTGGAAGGTGACTGTCAGGTCACCCTGGTCTCCTCCAGGCTGAACACCCCCAGTTCCCTCAGCCTGTCCTCATAGCAGAGGTGCTCCTGCCCCAAATCGTCTTCATGGTCTTCCTCTGGACTTGCTGCCTCAGGTCCTTGCCCTTCCTGTGTTGAGGGCTCCAGAGCTGGACTCAACACTCCAAATGAGATCTGACCAGAGCAGAGTGGCAAAATCACTTCTCTCCATCTCTGGTCATGCTGCCTTTGATGAAGACCTGGTTGCCATTGCCCTTCTGGGCTGTAAGTGCACACTGCTGGCTCATGCCCAGCTTCTTATCCACAAGAATTCCCAAGCCCTTTTCCACAGGGCTACTTTCTGTCACCTTCCCAAAAAGGGCTGTTGAGGCCTGGAGCAGGCTGCCTGGGGCAGTGGTGGAATCCTCATCCATGGAGGAGTTTCAAAGCTGTGTGTCTGAGGGACATGGTTTCATAGTGACCTGGTAGTGCTAGGTTAACGGTGGGACTTGGTGATCTGAAAGGTCTCTTCCAGCCTAAATGTTTCTGTGATTCTACAGTGGAGCTTTGCTCTCCTGAAGGACCATACTAGGCTTGCTGGGGGGACTATGGGAGTGATCCACCTTTTGACACACAAAAAAGTGAAAAAACAGATGAAGTTCAACAAGTGTAGAGTCCTGCACCTGGGAAGGAACAATAAACTGCACCAGTACAGGCTGGGAGGTGATCTGCTGGAGAGCAGCCCTGTGGAGAGGGACCTGGGGGTCCTGGTGCATAACAAGTTAGCCATGGCACAGCAATGTGCCCTGGTGGCCAAGAAGGCCAATGGGATCCTGGGGTGTATTAGCAGGAGTGTGTCCAGCAGATCAAGGGAGTTCTCCTCCCCCTCTACTCTGTCCTGGTGAGACCTCATCTTGAATACTGTGTTCAGTTTTGGGCTCCCCAGTTGAAGAGGGACAGGGATCTGCTGGAGAGGGTCCAGCAGAGGGCTGTGAGGGTGATTAGTGGATGTGAGGGTGATTAGTGGACTGGAGGACATGGCTTATGAGGAGAGGCTGAGGGGACCTGGGGCTCTTTAGTCTGGAGAAGAGAAGACTTAGAGGGGATTTGGTAAATGTTTATAAGTATCTGAAGGCTGCCAGGAGTGGGGGGACAGGCTCTGCTCACTGCGCCCTGGGATAGCACAAGGAGCAATGGGTGTAAGCTGCAGCACAGGAGGTTCCACCTCAACACAAGGGGGAACTTCTTTACTGTAAGGGTCACAGAGCACTGTGAGATTGTGGAGTCTCCTTCTCTGGAGACTTTCAAGGTCTGTCTGGATGTGCCCCTCTGTGATCTGTGTTAGATAGGATTGTCCTGCTCTGGCAGAGGGGTTGGACTCGATGATCTCCTTGGGTTCCTTCCAACCCCTAACATCCTGTGAACAGGTTGAAATATGGAACCCATTCAGTGCCTAATGACCATCTAGTATTTGCCTTTCCCCATACTGCTTTAAAAACAAAGTATGAAACTTCTAATGCTCCAAGGATCACTTTCTGGTCTGCAGCTGTGCTGTACGTAATATGCAGCACACGTTCATGCTCAGAAACCCAATAAAAGCGGTGATTAGCCTCCGAAACAAATTAGAACAGAAGATACAGTTTTATTTTGCAGGGTGCCTTTTCTGCAAGCCCTGTCTCCAAACATGTTGGAGAGTTAAGTAAGGCAGAGCTTAAGTAACAAGCACGCTGGGAGAGCAAATTAACAGCAAAAGGATGTAAATTGCTGAAAAGTAGGAGAGGTTGAGAATCACAGAATCAAGCAGGTTGGAAGAGACCTCCAAGCTCATCCAGTCCAACCTAGCACCCAGCCCTGTCCAGTCAACCAGGCCATGGCAATAAGTGCCTCATCCAGGCTTTTTTTGAACACCTCCAGGGACAGTGAGTTTGCTCCCCTGCGGGTACCAAGGAATTCCAGCACAGTGGGGTAGGAAGGGACCATCAATCCAGGGGGTGTTGTGCCAGGGCTCCTTTCCCCAGCCCCAAAGACTGACCTCCTCCTATGGCGCCTGCGTAGACCTGCCGCACAAGAGAGGACTGACCTCCGCTTTGCTACAGCCTCCTTTTGTTTCAGTGATTGTCTGAGCTTTAAGGGGTCTGTGCTTTGCCTTACTAGAACAGGATTTAGATTTGAGCCAAGCTCTCTTAGGTCACAAGGGGAAAGAGATAATCTTAGGGAAAGAAATAGAGATGAATTTCTACATCAAAAATAAGCACCAGAGCTTAGAGCACCCTTGTGCCATGGGCAGAAGAGAGCTACTACAGACCTCCAACTTGAAGGGTGTTCTCATGATGAATCTTCTTCCTTCCCTGTCCTCATGGGGGTTGTCTGCAGCTCTGCCTCAAGCTGCCACCACAGCTGGTGAAACTTGCATACCTAGAGTCCATCGGGAGCCTCTTAGGAGGTGTCTGCAAGAGCAACACAGCATGTCATTGATTTTCCTTGGAGTTAGGTGGTATCAGCTGTGGATGCCAGCCAACCCACAGGACCTTCACTAAATCTCCAAGCCTGTTGTGAGCTGTGCAGCTCTCTGTGTGTGTTTGTTTTAAAATGGCTGTTGCTCTCCTGATTTCTCAGTTGGTTGGGTTTTGGGTTTGTTTTCTTTTTTCCCTTTAGCATGTTGGTCTGAGTAGTTATTTGCTTTGAGAAAGCCAAGATATTTTAGTGAATGGAGGTGTGGATGCAGGTGCTGTGGTGCAGGGATAGAAGCAAGGCAAAGCTGGAGGAAACCATCTCTTTCGTTAGGCCAAGTGAAGCGTGGAATCACAGACTGATTTGGGTTGGAAGGGACCTTTAAAGGTCACCTAGTCCAACCCCTCTGCAGTCAGCAAGGACATCTGCAACTAGAGCAGGTCGCAGCCTGACCTGGAATGGTTCCAGGGGTAGGATATCTCCCACCCCTCTGGCTTGCAGTGATAGATCACTGGGCATACACTTGATGTATCAAGTGCTCTATCAATGGGGAAAAAAACATACCCAGCTTTTGGGTTCAGAGTCACATCCTGACCAGAGCAATGCCTGACTTGAAAGCTGATGACTTTTTATTTCCAGTGCATGGGAGATGCTAGCTCCTGCATTCAAATTCCCCTGGCAGATCCCAAAAAAGAATGTTTCTGCATCCAAATTGGCAGCAGGGCTTGCCATAGAAGGAAGCTTCTGCATGACTGTCCCCTTCACTGGGCAAACTCAGCCATTAACAATCTGTGGGGACTTCAGTAGCTCAGCTCTTGGTGTTAAAGTAGTAGCCTGAGGTAGAAAAGGTGTATTGCTCAGGAGGGAAGAAGCAGGCTTTACTCTGGGTTTATGCCTGACTCAGGATGAGATGTGACACACTGCTGCAGGGAGGACAAGCTGGTGACCTTGCAGGAGTCTGGGTTTGTGCCAGTGTTGCAGACTTGATGTTTTTGAAAGGGAATATTGGATGTTAAACCCAGAAATTTTGATAGGAGGGAATGATTTTTTTTTTTAGGTGCCTGTTTGAACCAGCCAGGGCTGATTGGCCTCTGGTTTAATTGAGGACCATTGAGCACCTTCATGGCTGCAGAAGCTGTTGACCTACAGAAGTTCAGGGCTGCTGAGAACTGGGTACAGAGAAGCTTGAGCTCAATACCTTGAGGTCTCCAGCTGGAGGGGCTTTTGGTTCATAATGTCACTGTAGACACCTTATTTCAAGAGATCCATAAGCCACCTCTGAATGGTCTCCAGGTTGGGTCTGCATCCTCCTGCCAGTCGGTTGCTGACCTGAGATCAAGGCATACATTCATGGCTTTGTTTAAACACAAACAAATATTTGGACTACTTCACTTTAAAGCAATCTTAAAGGTTTGGTGAACTGTGGAGCAGAATTTACACATAAGGAATAGCCATTGCTTGTTCTAGGGAGGAGGCTGGACCTTGAAGTTGAACTAGATGACCTCCAGACCTCCCCTCCAGCCCCAACCATTCTGTGATCCTGTCCCTGCTGTTTTGGAGATCTGAAAGATCTTCCTCCCACAGATCATTGATGAAGTCAGCTATGGAGAGCTCAGGAGGGGCATGGCTTTCCCTGTGTTTTTAGGCTATTTCTACACTGAAAGAGACCTGCAGGGCTTTTATTGAGATGCTGAAAGATGAAACCGTCTCCTGAAGCCACATGGGCTGCCCGGGGAGGTGGTGGAGTCGCCGTCCCTGGAGCTGTTCAAGGCAAGGTTGGACGTGGCACTTGGTGCCATGGTCTAGCCTTGAGCTCTGTGGTAACGGGTTGGAATGGATGATCTGTGAGGTCTCTTCCAACCTTGGTGATACTGTGAAGAGTGATCTTTGCAAGAGCAGCTCCAGGTTCCCAGTGCTTTTAACTTGTGCTTTGGTCTGATGGGATTTCTTCATCTCATTATGCAGCAGATAAAATACTCTCCTTGAGGAAATGAGTTACTGTTTTGTACAAAGACTTAAAATACCTTGATTTTTCTTTCTCTGGAAGCCTGCTTGTTTAAAGTGCATTTTGGCAGTGGTGGTAGGTACCAGAATGATGGCCTTGAACTGGAAGTCTTTATTTTATAAGAAAGAGTACAGCTTGGGCAGAAATGCTAGAAGATGTCTTATCATTTGGCTGATGTGTCTCCAGTTCTACCCTCAAGGAAGCGTCTGAAAAGGACAGGTCCTTCACAATGTGAAGTCTGTGCCTGTGGAGGTAGTTGCAGCACAGGTATCCTGGAGAGGTGAACTCTTCAAGGCCACGGCAACATTACAATACCACAATTTCTAAGGACCTGCATTAGCCCAACAGCAGCATCTAAGAGGGCATAACAAAGAGCATTTGTTAGTCAAAGTGTCCCTAGGACAAATCGGTTTTAATTGCACTTGTTAGGCAAGGCAAACAGCAGCATGACAGTAATGCTTTAGGCTAGAGATAGAGGTGTTCCTGAAACCAGCTTTAAACTCTGCACCTCAGCTTTTCCTGAAGGATGTGTTCTTGGGGAAGCAGAGAATTATCCGTTCTAGGCTATCAGGTAGTGCCAGGACTAAGGGGAATGGAGCGAAGCTGGAGGTGGGTAGGTTCAGGCTGGATGTGAGGAGGAAGTTGTTCAGCATGAGAGTGGTGAGAGCCTGGACTGGGTTGCCCAGAGAGGTGGTTGAGGCTCCATGGCTGGAGGTGTTTAAGGCCATGCTGGATGAGGCTGTGGGCAGCCTGATCTAAGGTAAGACCTTCCTGCCTGTGGCAGGGGGGTTGGAACTAGATGATCCTTGTGGTCCCTTCCAACCCTGACTGCTTCTATGATTCTAGGTGTTCAAACCATGTGTAGATGTGCCACTTTGGGTCATAGTTTAATGGCTGTGGTGGTCTTCGGCTGATGGTTGGACTTGATGATCTTAAAGGTCTTTTCCAGTGAAAGCAATTCTGTGATTCAAAGAGCAGACAGGCTATGAAAGGTGAAGAACCTGGGTTTGACATCCTGGGCTCCTGGTAGAGCCCAGGGGAGGTTTAAGTTGGATGCTAGAAGAAACCTATTCACTGAAAGGCTTCTTGAACATTGGAACAGACTCCCGAGGGAGGTGGCTGAATCCTCATCTGTGCCTGATCTAGAGTAGGGTGTCCCTGCCCACGGCAGGGTGATTGGAACTAGATGATCCTCGTGGTGCCTTTCAACCCTGACTCATTCTATGACTTTTAAGTCCAGTTGTTAGCCCAGCACTGCCAGGTCACTTCTAAACCATGTCCCTCAGTGGCACACCTACGTGGCTTTAAAATCCCTCCAGAGGTGGAGACTCTGGAGCAGCCCTGGGAAGCCTGGGACAGACCTTAACAACCTTTTTGGAGTAATTCCTCATGTCCAACCTAAACCCCCTCTGCTACAACTTGACACTGTTTCCTCTTCTCCTTTCACTTGATACTAGAGAAAAGAAACTGACCCTGACCTGGCTCCATCCTCCTTCAGGGAGTTGTGTGCAGTCAGAAGGTCTCTCTTGAGCCTTCTTTTCTCCAGGCTAGATGCTCTCAGTTCCCTCAGCAGCTCTTCACAAGGCTCATGCTGCAGACCCTTCACCAGTGGCTACTTACAGCCCATACCTCTTGCCCCTGTCGTGCCTTGGTACAGCACAGCTGGGCTGGCCACAGCAGCCAGCCAAACGACTCCCTCCTGACTACTATTAATATCTTTCTTCTACAAGTCTCAGTCTTATTATGGTGAATAATGAAAGCATATTCCCTGACCTTTGCTCCTTTCATCCAGATTGCATTCTAACAAGTAGATGTATTTTTGACCCATCACATGATGGGAAAAAGACTCAATCCTCCTCAGGCTGAATTAAATAAAGTCAGATTTAAGAACATACTGAGATGATGAAGGCTTTCCTGGTGGCAGCTTGGGAATTTGCTGGCTGCTCTCTCTCTCTTTTTTTTTTTTCAAGCCCCTCTGTTAGGATGAACTTTAACAGCATCCCAAGCAGTTGCAGTAAAGAGAAGCTCTGAAGCAGCTTCTTGCCTTTGTTGTTTAATTGCTCCAAGCAAACCCAGTTGTGGTGCCAGGTTTTATGGTATCTGAGGCTATGTTTATTGGCATTGCAACAAACACTGGTTTCAGACTGGGAGCTCTGTTGGGGAAAAGGATCTTTCCAGTCTAGTGGAACACCTAGTCCATTCTGTCATGGACTTGGGGATACTTCTGCATTCTGGCTCTGTTGTTGATGATAACTTTTGCTGTTCAGAGCTTCTGACCTCGCTAGAGGATTTTATGCGTGACAGAAGAAGCTTGTAACAGGTCTGGGTTGGATGTGTGTCCACTGCTGCAGCAGGGAGATTCCCAAATGGAGCCTCCTTATCTGGAGGCTGCAGAGGGGAAAAGTTTGGAAGCATTGCCCTGATACTAACAAGTAGAGAAAAGCAGCCACTGACCTGACTGTTTATTTGCTTTATCAGATCTCTGGCTTTCATCAACAGTCTCCTGCAGTGAGCACATTTTGCTATAGATGTAAGCAAAAGAATTCTGCTCTGCCTTAGTGAGGCTCCACCTGGATTACTGAGTCAGGTTCTGGGCTCCCAGTTTGAGAGAGACAGGGAACCACTGGAGAGAGTCTAGTGGAGGGCCACAAAGATGATTATGAGACTTGAGCATCTCTGTGAGGAGGAAAGGCTGGGAAACCTGGGACTGTTAAACCTGGAGAAGAGCAGCCCCAGAGGAGATCTGATCAGTGCTCAGCAGGAGCTAAAGGGCAAGGGGATGGGGCTAGACTCTTTTCAGTGCTGCCCAGCAATGGGACAAGGGGCAACAGGCACAAACTAGAACCCATCAGGTTGCATCTGACCAGGAGGAGAAAGTTCTTTGCTGTGAGGGTGCTGGACTCGTGGAGCAGGCTGCCCAGAGAGGTTGTGGAGTCTCCTTGCCTGGAGAGATTCCAAACCCAGCTGGGCATTGTGATCCTGTGTGTGCCCTGCTTTAGCAGGGGGGTTGGACTGGATGATCTCCAGAGGGACCTTCCAACCCCCACCCTGCTGGGATTCTGTGTTTCTGTGATATGTAAGTGTGTGTATAACATCCATATCCCAGATGTGTTAATCTGCACTCTCTGACAGTTCCTGTCATGTGGGAGGCTCTCAGCCAAAATGTCACTTTTACTACGTGGTATCTTGCTGAGAGATTAGGCTGAGGGTGGGGGAAATAGGAAATAAACTCTGCCCTGGAAGGTTGACAGCTGTAGGCTGGGCTCTATTATTTGCATGTGAAATGGATTTGGTTAATATTGCCTGGGACTTTTAATTGTAACCACAGAAGGATAAAAACCATGGAGATGGTTTGATTTGTTTGAGATCCATATTGGTGTGTCATGAGAGATTAGATCTCATTTATGTAAAGCAAGCAAATGGGAAGAAATAGAAGCCATACATTTCCCCACCCCCCCACCCCTCCCAGGTTTGTGCAGTTATTATACTATTATTACAGTTAATTCAATATGATTTGGCTTTGAGAGGAATCTCTGTTGTTATGGAAGTGCTCCAGAATACTTAATGCTGCAAACACTACCTAATTGTCCTGTCAGCAGTCTCCTTGAAATCCACAGGAAACAAAATAATCACAGGAGCAGGTTTGATATTAGCTCTGGTTTGAAGGATGGATTCAGGACAGGTTTGGAAATGCTGGAGCTTGCCATTGTGAGAGAACATCTGCAGAACAGCAGCCAAACAAAGGCAGGCAAATGCTTTTCAACTTGCTTTTTCTTTTCAGCTGGGTTCTGAGCTCAGCACATGCTCATGTGGTGAAGGCTGCCTGGGGATCTGGGGAGACAAAAAGGCACTAAGGAATAAAAGGGGACTTCTCTCACGGGTATTGATACTTTAGGCATTAAATACTGTGATCCTTTCAACCTCTGGTGGTCCACAAAAGAGAACAGCAGATTTAAAGAAAGGAAACTCTGCCCTGGTGAGACCACATCTGGAGTATTGTTTCCAGTTCTGGGCTCCCCAGTTCAAGCCACACAGATGACTACTGGAGAGAGTTTAGTGAAGGGCCACAAAGATGATGGGTTGCAGTCTCATCCCTGGAGGTGTTTAAGGCCAAGCGCGATGAGCCTCTAAACAGCCTGATCTAGTGTGAAGTGTCCCTGCCCATGGAAGGGGGGTTGGAAGTAGGTGATCCTTGTGATCTCTTCCAACTCTGATTCCATGATTCTGTGATTAGTGGCCTGGAGCATCTCTGTGAGGAGAAAGGCTGAGCCCTGGGGCTGTTGAGCCTGGAGAGAAGCAGTGCCAGAGGGGATCTGGTCAATGCTCAGCAAGAGATAAAGCGGGGAGGGGGGGGGGAGCAAGAGGATGGGGCCAGACTCTTCTCAGTGGTGCCCAGTGACAGGACAAGGGGCAGTGGGCACAAACTGGAAGCCAGGAGATTCCATGTGAACAGGAGGAGAAACTTCTTTGGTGTGAGGGTGCTGAAGCTCTGGAGCAGACTGCCCAAAGAGCTTGCGGAGTTTCCTTGTCTGGAGAGATTCCAAACCCATCTGGGCATTGTGATCCTGGGCAAGCTGCTGTGGGTGACCCTGTTTTAGCAGGGGCTTAGACTGGTCGATCTCCAGAAGTCCTTTCCAACCCCTATCATTCTGTCATCTTGTGAATCCTGAGCTTAGCTGGAGAAAAGGGAATGTTTATTAAAAGGAACAGCAGTTCTCCTATGCTGCTCAACCCCAATGTGTGTGTTGTGCAGGTGCTCAGAGGATGCTCTTTCTGGCCCAGATAATTTACCATTTCCCTTTTGCAGCTCCCAGCAGCATCACACTACAGGTGCTTCCTTGTTTGCAGTAAATTTGTTGTTAGATCAGAGAACTCAGGGATTTTCTGCATTTCTATCTACATTTGCATCTCCTTCCCTGTCCTCTCCCCAGTCAGACTCATACTGACTCATCTCACTGACACCTGAACTGGGATCTGTGTAATACAAGAAGATTTCTTCCAGCTGCTCTAAACCCTCACATCTGGGGGATTCCCTGTCCAGACAGGTGATTTTTCAGGAATGAGGGAGCATGTTACATTTCCTGGGAAAGCCAGGAGGGAAGGAGCAGTGTTGGAGCTTGGGTCTCCTTCTCCTTGCTCTGCCTTCATTTTTATTTCCCACCTTCTGCTCCTCTCTCAAATGTAGTAGCACTTTTGGCAGCCCAGCTGTTTTCTTAGGACAAGGAGAGAATTATGCTCTCGAGCCTGGGCTGAACAGATTTAGCAAACAGAAAGTGGTTCAATGGCAGGAGATGGAGAGAGGGGACATGAGGGATGTGGCAGCCTCCATTGGGGGTGGGCAGGAGGGAGAAATCGGCCAGTCTGGAGCCACATCACACCTGCTTCTTGCTCTTTCTGAGTATTAATGGAGGTGCCTTCTGATTTTTACTCTTAGCAGCATGTCTTAGGGCACAACATGCTCCTTAGCATGATGTCCTCCTGCAAATGGCTCTGACCACGTTGTTCCCTGCCCAGGGAAGTGGTGGAGTCGCTGTCCTTGGAAGTGTTTAAGCCACGTTTAGCCATGGCTCTTTGGGACGTGGTTTAGTGGGTATGGTGGTGTTGGGTTGAGGGTTGGGCTTGATGGCCTTAGAGGGCTTTTCCAATCATTATGATTCTAAGGGGGATGTGTCCACCCTAACCACTTGTTATGTGGTGGGTTAAAAAGGCAAGTTGTAGAGGTGGGTGATGGGGAGGTGGAGGGCACCACTGTGGAACATGTGCACCTTCCCCTTCCTCTGATCAGCCCTCCCAGAGAATTTTCACACCCACACTCTGAAAGAAGTTGTGGGGTTTGGGTTTGGTTTGGTCTTTTTTTCTCTCTTTCTGGAGGGGGGAGTAGAGGAGGGAGAATTATTAATGAGTTTGGAGCGGTTGCCATGGGAACCTGTTGCTAATGAATCTCTGGGGTTTCCTCTCCACCTTGAGCCACATTTCCTGGTACTAGTGTTCCCATGGCAACGAATGTCACTGATACCCTGGCTGGCTCCTGGGCCACTGCCTTGGATGGACAGATAAAGCTCCTTATTATATCAGCTGGAGGATTTATAGCCTGTGAGTAGGTGATCAAACCTGAGCTCCTTCTCCTTTACCTCCTCCAAGTCTGGAGACTTTGTTTCCAAAACACTTCTAACACTTCCCCAGAATTTCAACCCTGCTTCTGTCTATTTTCACCTGAAGTCCTGCACTGCTGCAGGCTTCACTACTCACCTTAGTGCTGCTGCCTTTTGGCTGCCTCCTCTTCCTCACCATCTCCCCTCCCCTGGCTCACTGTCTGGCCCTGCACTGGGGTGAGCTGCTGAGGAGCGTTTTGAGTGGCAAGCCTGGGAAATGTGAGCGTTTCTTCCCAGCTCTTTGTGGTGAGCTCAGCGTGGGATCATTAGTTTGCAGGTCTGTGTTCTTTCAGAGGTGGTCTCTTTGAGCTGGCTGTGTGCTTAACTGGGTGGTTTGGGCTCTCTGTGGGACTTTGAACTGTTACATGATGGAAAATGAAAAGCTGAAATGTGCTTTGCCTGTCTCCAGCCCTTGCAAATGGGAGTGGAGGTCTCAGGGCAGGGGGAAAAGATCAGTGCCTGGCATGGGGACAACGAGGCAACATTAACTGGTGTTGGGTTTGGAGGCTTGGGAGACTTTCTTCCCCCTACAAGAAGTTTGTAGTAGCTTTTTCGTGTGGCCCAGAGAAGAAAGATGTTGGAATGGTACCCAAAACCATGGAGTGCTTGACTTGAAATCTCTGGCTGGAACCAGGAGGGTTTAGAGCCTCGGTGCCTCGTTATCTGTCCTACAAAAGTTGCTCAGCTTCAGCTCCTGACTTGTCTGATAGTATGAAGTGGATTCCTTGAAGAGATTTGATCCAGGATTGCTCTGGGAATGTCAGCAGGCACATTGGCCCCATTCCCTAGGAGGTGGTGTGGCATGGGGACAGTCTCCATTTTCATGCTGTGTTCATCATCCTGGACACTTCCAAAAGTGAGAAGAGTGGAAGCAAGGACAGGGAACCTGGGATGAATACAGAGAAATTGTCCGTACAGCCAGAGCTCAGGTTAGGAAAGCTAAAGCACAGCTGGAACTGAATCTGGCTAGGGACATCAAGGGGAACAAGAAGAACTTTTTCAGGTATATCAGTGAGAAAAGGAGGACCAGGGATAATGTGGGACCCTTCCAGATGGGAAAGGGAGAGCTGGCGACAAGGGATGTGGATAAGGCTGAGGTGCTCAATGCCTTCCTTGCCTCAGTCTTCAATGGCAAGGACCCCAACCGTGATGTCCGAGTCACAGGGGATGAAAATAAGGCCTGGCAGAAGGAAGCTCTGCCCACTGTAAATGAAGATCATGTTCGTGAGCACCTAAGGAATCTGAATGTGCACAAATCNTCACCAAGCAGTATTGACTAATCTGTTAAAGCCAAGTCACCTCTCATCATGGCCTTTGGGCCTGATGACATTTTTTTCCTTCCCATAGCACACTTCACACAGGAATATATATATATATATGATTTTGTTTTCTTTTGTGGTAGTGTTTTCTAGCTCTAAGTAAATCAAATCTCAAGGGATGGAAAGAGAAGAGGGATAGAGTGCTACAGGAAAGTAAGAACAGGACAAGTATTCACAGAGTCCCAGAATGATGAGGTTTGGAAGGGACATCCAGTCCAACCCCCCTGCTAAAGCAGGGCACCCAGAGCAGCTTGCCCAGGATCGCAATGGCCAGATGGGTTTGGAATCTCTCCAGACAAGGAGACTCCACAGCCTGCTCCAGAGCTTCAGCACCCTCACACCAAAGAAGTTTCTCCTCCTGTTCACATGGAATCTCCTGGGTTCTAGTTTGTGCCCACTGCCCCTTGTCCTATCACTGGGCACCACAGAGAAGAGTCTGGCCCCATCCTCTTGCCCCCCCCCCACCTTGCTGAACATTGATCAGATCCCCTTTGAAGCTGCTCTTCTCCAGGCTCAAGAGGCCCAAGTCTCTCAGCCTTTCCTCCTCACAGAGATGCTTCAGCTGGCCTTTCAGCATCTTTGTAACCTCTGCTGAACTCTGTCCAGTAATTCCTTGTCTCTCTTGGACTGGGAGCCCAGAATTTGCCCCAGTGCTCCAGCTGTGGCCTCACTAGGGCAGAGTAGAGGGGGAGAAGAACCTCTCTCAATCTGCTGACCACAGACTTCTTATAGAATCATAGAATCAACCAGGTTGGAGGAGACCTCCAAGATCATCCAGTCCAACCTAGCACCCAGCCCTGTCCAGTCATCTAGACCATGGCACTAAGTGCCTCATCCAGGCTTTGCTTGAACACCACCACCATTCCAATGGCAGATCTGCCCATTCCAAGGGCAGATCTGGTTGCTGTTTGGGTCTCCATCTCAATCATGGTATCTTCAGGTGATATGTGGGTGCCTGCCTCAGCCACAGTCCTCTTAGAGTACCGAACTGCGGCTTGGTGAGCACAGGCCAGACCCCAGTACAGTGCAGGAAGCTGCTAGTTCTCACTGGGGTAAGCGAGGCACCCTTCCAGCAGCTGGTGAGTCGGTTTGCCAGGGTTCCTCACCTCTGCTGGGCTAAAGTCCCAGGCTATGGGAGGTGATAGCCATCCTAGAGATCTGCCCAAATCCTTCTACACATCCCTGCTACTCAGGAACTGGCTGCCTCAGGGCACATTTCAGNTATGATTAAAACTTTATAATAAACTCCTAAAGGAGGTTTTCAGCTCTGAACATCAGCTAGACCTGGTGCTGCTATTTGAGCTTCCAGGCTACTTGTGGTGGTGGGAAGCACTGGTGCAGGGAGCTGGCTTTTCAGGGAGGGTGGAGGAGATAGATGGAGCTGGTGGTGGTCAGGCTGGGCTGACACTGATCTGTGTGTTTGCCTACCCGATTTTGGTTCCCTATACATGGTGTATGTGTGAGAGAGGGGCAGATAAAAGCAAGAAACTCCACATCTTCACCCCTGTTTCTTCTTGCTGGTACTGATGGTAAATGAGGTGCATTTCATTAATGGAGGATTCTATCTGACTGCCTGCTAGCTGCTGTCCTCCAGAGCAGTCAGCAAAGCCTGATGCCATCAACTCATTCTATAACACCAACTAATGAGTGGACACCATGACTCTAATGGCAATTGTCTCCAAGTCCCATCTGGGGCATTGCTTGGACTACTGAGTCTAGCCACTAGTTTTCCAGCTGGGTTTCATCAGGAAAATTGGATGCTTGAACAAAAATGGAGCAGCTGAGAGGATCCAATGATGTCCAGTGACACACACAGAAAAAAAAAACAAAGAAGTGTTGGATTGGGGTTTTTTTCCCTTTAATTTATGGCATGAATTGCAGTAGGACCAAAATCACCTCTGTCTCAGCAATGTCTCATCAGCAGGGCATGGAGAATTGTAAAATAGATTATTAGCATCTTAGGGGGGTGGCAGTTTATCTACTCATGCCTGTTATCTTCCAGGCTCTTGCCCAGGCTGTAAATTGTCACTGAAGGGAGCAGCAGTCTGCGTAAGCACTTAAGTGCTTTTGCTATTCAAGGCAGAGCAGACAGTGAAATCCATCAGAAGGTCTATTTTTCACCAAGCAGTATTGACTAATCTGTTAAAGCCAAGTCACCTCTCATCATGGCCTTTGGGCCTGATGACATTTTTTTCCTTCCCATAGCACACTTCACACAGGAATATATATATATATATGATTTTGTTTTCTTTTGTGGTAGTGTTTTCTAGCTCTAAGTAAATCAAATCTCAAGGGATGGAAAGAGAAGAGGGATAGAGTGCTACAGGAAAGTAAGAACAGGACAAGTATTCACAGAGTCCCAGAATGATGAGGTTTGGAAGGGACATCCAGTCCAACCCCCCTGCTAAAGCAGGGCACCCAGAGCAGCTTGCCCAGGATCGCAATGGCCAGATGGGTTTGGAATCTCTCCAGACAAGGAGACTCCACAGCCTGCTCCAGAGCTTCAGCCCCCTCACACCAAAGAAGTTTCTCCTCCTGTTCACATGGAATCTCCTGGGTTCTAGTTTGTGCCCACTGCCCCTTGTCCTATCACTGGGCACCACAGAGAAGAGTCTGGCCCCATCCTCTTGCCCCCCCCCC